>OX451736.1:259002003-259586020 GCA_948472305.1 Vicia faba | reverse complement strand
TTATATTTCAATTTGAAGTTGACCTTAGTAAATACAACACAAAATGAAATCGGAATTTTAGATAATAAAGTTTCGAACCTGTTATTCTTTGATATTAGATCAATGTTATCTTACACACATTTTTTAATTGTTTTTCGCCTATATTTCTCGCCTAGCCTATTTGGCCATTATTTTTCCTATCTCGTGAGATATATATTCTCAACATTGAGCTTTATTAAGAGCTTGAAAAAACTCAACCATCCAAATGTAATAGTCAACATCATAAAATAATGTTGCATAAACATTCAAATCAACAATTTGTTGTTACCCATTGAATTTAAGGTTGGTATTTTCTTAAATTTTGATTGGGTTACTACCATTGTTCGAAATCTTACTCAAGGAATTTCAATCTCATACATCTCAATATTGTCTTTACTATGTCTCTGTTTAGTAGTTTAGTAAATGGACCAGCTGCATTATATATATATATATATATATATATATATATATATATATATATATATATATATATATATATATATATATATATATATATATATATATATATATATATATATATATATATATATATATATATATATATATATATATATATATATATATATATATATATATATATATATGAGTGAGATGATTCTATCCTTGATCAATTTTCTCGCGAAGGAATGTCTAAGACCGATGTGTAACTAGAGAGATGCAATCTAAGAAGGGGTAAATTAAGATTTTCTGATTTTTCTCATTTTTGCGTTATGTTCTTAATTTTCTTTGGATATGAAAATGTTATGTTCTTAGCAATATAAAATGCATAAAATTAAAGTGCTAGACAATAAATGATCACAAGAGATTTATCCTAATTCCCCATATCAATCAAGGGTGTATCTAGTTCCGTCACACCTTGAAGGATTTTCCACTATGTTAGATCTTTGTAAAAACCTCACATCAATATCTCTCTTACAATCTTCTAACATAAGCAAGAAAATACACCACTTTATTTTTCACAACACATAGAGAAAGCTAGCCATTTTCTTCTACAATTGCTTGTCACCACACCTTGGTAAACAAGTTACAACAATATGATAAAAAGATACTTTTAGTAACAATGATTTTGGATATTTTCCAAAATTCAGAAATTTGAATTTCCTTTCCAATAAACAGTTCACAATTATATATAGTTTAAGTGTTCAAAGGTTTGATGAAATTTTTCTATAATTTATGAAAATTATGCATAAAAAGTTTCTAAAAAATTTGTGATTGAACACTAAAAATTTGAATGAATTGTTTGATAATTTGAATGAATTGTTTGATAATTTGAATGAAAGAGGTTAATTGAAAAGCTTCTATATATATTTTTTAAAATACATTATAAGATACTTCTTAGATCAATAGTTATATGTGAAGAAAATTCATGATAGATTGCAATAGTTTGAAATAATAATGTTTCATATTTTTCCAACACTCTCAGGGTGCAATCAATTGACTAATTGATTTCTATCTTGACAACTTTTGAATTTGTCTGACAGAACCATCATGCAACCGTTTGCTTGAAATGTGCGATCAATTCCATTATTAAAAAAAAATTGAATTTTACCCTTTTAAAAGTTGTGGATTGAATGCCAATTATTCATGAATGTTGGGAAAAGTTTAAAGAGGATTGAATGAGAGATTTTCGAGCATTTGAAGTTTATACAAAGACAAATTTACATTGTACCTTATCTCGTGATCAGATCCTTTTGATTTCTATAACATTCATAAACTTATTCAAACTTGATTCTTGATTCCAAACTTTTTCTTCTTTTATATTTCTTCTTTAATAAGTTTTTGTCTTCATAAAAAATAAACTAAAGTAGATTATGAACATATTCTTCACAATCTCTCCATTTTTTATGATGAAAAAAATATTTAATTGAAAGTTTTTGTCTTTTCTATCCTGAAAATTAACAAAAACAATCATCTCCTCGTTGAACAAGTGACCTCAAGCACAAGAGGGGGGTGAATTGTGATTTTTGAAAAGTGTGAATATTTTTCTCTTTCTGTATTAGTAATATTTTTGAGTAATAGAACGTAGCGGAAGTAAAGTATATAAAATATATTAAAAATTATTAAAGTGAGTAGGGATAGAAAGATTGCACCAGAGAGTTATTCAAGTTTGGCCAAAAGTCAGCTTAATCCTGTCCTCAAAAATTCTTCTTGAGAATTTTCATTATGAACTTGTGAGCTCTTATTGGTTATGCCGACGAACCTTAATACAATCAATACCTTGAACAAACTCTATCTTAACCTCTTGAAACTTTATAGAGATTTATGGCTAACCTTAATAAAAAAGCTTTTTACCGACTAAGCTTAATAAACCAATAACATATATTTTTAGGTTAATCTCAAGAACCAATAACTTAATAAACAATCGACCACCACTTACAAAATAATGCTCTCCTCACAAATAAAATTTCAATCAAAACACTAAGGCATCCTGTGATACGGTGGGAGAACTGACTTGAGGTTTTGCGTTTGTTTTCGCAAATGTTTCGGTTGAGCAAGAGTCGCCACCGACTTTTTATTTTATCCTAAGGAAAGGTTAAAAAGCACAGCAAAAACCTTTGAGATGTTTTCTTGGGTTCGGGGGGTAGATTATAGAAAGGGAAGGTATTAGCACCCTTTCTATCCATGGTTATCCATGGGCTCTTAGTTACTTGCTTAGATCAACTTTCCTTGATTTTCAATTGTTTGAAATGGTGCTTTCAATTGTTTGGAATGGTGCTTTGTGTGTGGGTTTGAAAAATGTTTTGAAAAGAAGCCAATGTGGTGGCAACCTTTGTAATGATCCATGTTGGGATGTATACAAAGGTGTATGTCTTTTGAAAAGTTTTCAATGTTTTTGAAAGTTTTTTTGAAAGTGTGTTTGTGATGTGTGGTTTTGAAAAATAGGCAAGCGTGTTTGCAAGATTTGATCAAGTAACTAAGAGTTTTGTCTACCCCTAAATTTCTCAAAGATTCTTTCTATGTTTTAAACCTTTTAACAATTTTGTTCCACCATTGTATTTGGTGGACAATCTTGTGTTAGGATGTGAACGGGACGGGCGCGGGTCATCGTTTAGACCATGATTGCAATGGTGCCAAGTGTTTTTGGGCAATTTTTCCTTTAAGGGACTTGATCATTTTTAGGCAACTTTCGAAAGCGTCATCGAGGGACTATGATCATTTGAATTGTTTTGTTTTTGTTTTGCCAAAGACACCTAACATGCAACATGGCCCATTACTGAAGGCAACAAGTGGAGTAACCCTAGGGGTGCAAGTGTGATTGGTGTTGTCCATTTTCATGCTTTTTATCTTTGAATTAGGTCAAACTAATTGTTATTTGATTTTTGCATACAAAACCCTAAGTCTATCATGGCATATTTAGAAAGCTTTTAAATGCGGAATTTAAAGGTCCTAAATTATTACAACATAATTTTATGGGATGGGGGGTAAAAATGTTCAAATGGGGATATTTTAGCAAGAAATTTAAATCTAACTATTACATCCAAATTGAAATTTACAAGGTAATTAATTGCACAATAATTAAATAAAATACAAAAAATATGCAAGATGCAAAAAATGATTTTTATATGTATGTAAAAGTATTTTTTCATGTGACAAATAAACAAAAATAAAAAAGGATAATTTTTTGGGTGTTTTTCATATTTAGGGCAAAACCCTAATTTTGCAAATAAAATGTATTAATTATTTATTATATACAACATTTATTAATTATGTACAAAAAATAAATAAAAAGGAAGTATATTGTAAAAGAAGTATTTTTGAGGTCAAATATTAATAATAAAAAAAATGTATTATTTTTATGTTTTTTTCCTAAATATTCTAATAAATATATAAGTATTTATATTATTTACTAAATATATTAAATATGTACAAAAATAAAAATATTTATTATTTTACAAAAAAAGTATATTTTTTTATAAAATGTTTTCAAAAGATAAAATAAAATGAAATCAGAAAATAAATGTATTTGTATTATTTTTAGTTATTTTAAACAAAATATTATGTATATTTATTTACATATAGAACTAAATGAAACAAATAAATGCCTAAAAAATACAAAAAGAAGGTGAAAAATATTTTTTAATGTTTTTTATATCTTAACAAAAAATAAGAAGTCAGAAACAAAAAGAAAAAGTCAAAAAATGATAAAAATAAACATAATGGGCCAAGGGGGTGCAAGTGTGGAAAAGTGGTGCAAATAGAAAGAACAACACAGGCCCAGCCCAAAGACTTTGTCTTCAACCTCTGGCCAGGTTCAAACACAAAACGCGCGCCTTCTTATTCATCTCCCTAACTCCTGATTCTTTGATCCTTTGACAAATCTTAAAACATGAAGCTTGTAGAGCTTGAAGCCACGATTTCAAATATATAAAAAAATTAATCTAACTCTCAGAAATGAGAGAGAATTTCTTCTCCCCCAATTCCTGACCTAGTTGTTTTCAGATGTTCAGATTCAAAATACTCTTAGCACACATAATATAAATGAAAAGTAACTATATGGATGGCTTCAGGGCTATGATTAGAACATGTTTTCTTCACAAACTTAAACCTAACTATGCCTGGATAGAGAGATAGAAGTTCAAAAACTTACCTGTTCAGCTTGATTCGTGTATGACAATGGAGGTACTTTCAGTGTAATGTGAGGACTTGTACAGCTTGCTTGAGGTCCAGGGATGCTTCCTTTATGCTTAGCTTGCTTTGAATCTTGCTGAATCAAGCTACAGAAGTCAACCTGCAAGAGAGAAAAGTGAAAATGGCAAACTATGCTATGGCTGTTACAGTCTGTATCTAAGGTTGGGGATAGCTTGTATGGATGTTATTGAATGTGTTTGAGGTGGTTTGGATGAAAACGCACGAGGGAAATGAACTGTGGAAGTCAATATGCAGAAGATACCCTGTTTTGCCACAAAACTGTGTTTTGATGAATGAGGGAGTCTTGAGGATGGCTTGGTCGTGTTTTAGGTTACTTGAGGAGTATGGAATGTGTTCACAATGTTTTCTTAGGCTTGTCTTGACAGGAATGTAATGTTGTGTTTCAAAATGCAAGTTTCTTCTAATGTAAGCAAAAGTTGTCAAGTTGGTTTACAAGCTTATGTAGCCCCCCTAAACATGTTGCAAAGTTAGCCTTGATTAGTGGGATTAGTTCAATAACTTGTGCCTCATAGATTTGCATTGTACTTCTTTGATTCATGTTTTGACATAAAGCCATACTTTACAAGAATGGATAAGTCACTTTTTCCAAATATGGCTTAATTCTTCATGTAATGACCAAATACACAAAATAATGCTAGCACACAATGGATTGGCATTTAATTATTGAGTGTAAATGATATTAGAGGCCTGTAACTAGCTTGCACATGCTGATTTCAAAAATGCACAAGTTATGAACATGTACATGGCTTATGAACAAAGTGACTTTTGCCCATCTTCACAAATTCGATTCTCCCTAACCACAAGGGTTTTTGAGAAGTTCTTGGACAATTTGGAAAGCTTGGAATGTGTACTACAATCCATCTTTGTAATGCAAGTTGAGATTCCAAGTGGAAGCATGTGAAAAGTGGTCATGAAGTTAGGCAAAAATCCTGCCTAGAATAGGTCAAAATTTTTCTAAGTTAAGAATGTTTTGCACCCTTGTTCCAAAAATCATAACTTGAGCTACAAGCTTCTTTTGAGGAAACTTTGTGAATAAAAGTTGTAGATTTTGCAATGGACTATAACTTTCATGTTTTTAGTTTTATTTGAATCCAAATGTATCTTGATGAGAAAGTGGGACAAAGTTAGGAAAAAATTAGGGATTTTCATAACTTAGAAAAATTCTAAGTTATGAAAATTCTTCATTTCAAACCCTAATTTGTGATTTTTGATTTCTTGATGAACAAGTTTCATGATTTGACATGTTTTGATGAAAAATGAATCTTGACACTTGATTTTGGCCAAAAAGTCAAAGTTTGACTTTTCAGTATACAGTCAAATTTTGCTCAGTTGACTGGAAAATTCATCTGTCAATCTTGTGCATTTGGGATCTTTTGAATTTGTTGAACATGTCAAGACAATGCCATTGAGTCCTTGAGTCCATATGTGAGCTTGTTTTGCCATTGGTTAGGCCAAATAGTCAAAAATTGCCTTTGTGCAGTCAAAACCCTAAAAATGACCATTTTGCCCTTTTGGTGATCTGATCAAATTTCTTATGGAATTGTGATCCAAACTTGATCAAATGGTCCATATGAGTTCATAATGTTGATGTGGGTCAAAAATCATGAGGTTTGACTGTCAATTGACCACAGTTGACTTTTTTCCCAATACAACTGATTTCTAGGTCAACTGTCCAATTGACTGGGCAAAGATTGGAATCAAGGCTTGAAACATGGTATGGATAAACTTGTGAGTTCAACATGAAGCATGAAAGTCATTTTGGGCCTTTTAGGTCAAAACATCTCTGTGCAAACACAAACCCTAATTTGGGCCAACAGTGCAAAGAGGGGTCTTGAGCAGAGTAAACCCTAACTGAATCTTGAGCTCCAAGGGTCTGGTGGTGAGAAAATGTTGAGGAAATGGGAGGGCAAATTTTGGGGTACAACACATCCAATAGTGAAGAAAAAGATAATCTCTCTCTCTCTCTCTAGAGAGAGAGAGAGAGAGAGAGAGAGAGAGAGAGAGAGTTTAGAGAGAGAAATTTCAAGCAAATATGAAGGCGTTTGAAAGTGGTGTGATTTCAAGGGAGGACGTCACCCTTTTATATAGCAAACAAAATCACTCAAAATGAAAATGATCCATAGACATAATTAATGATTTAATCGATTTTCATAATCAATTACTTTTAATAAATATAGTCGTTATGCTCTTCAAAATTGAATATTATGTTTTAGATCCGTTGTCGTTCAATTAGGTGTTTAAGAAAAGTCTCGAGACGCAAGTTTGATCTATTTTAATCGATTAGATTAATGTGTTAATCGATTAATTTAGAAAAAAATTTCCTCTAGTCATTTCTAGGGTTCCCAAGCTATTTGACATATTTTCTAAGAGATTTTTAGCATGTGTGTGTATGTGAGTTGCCTTAGTATTTCTAAGCTATTGTTTCACTTTTATAATACTTGATTCACTTAGGCAGACTATCATGACTGGGTGAACTTTTATATCTTTCCATAAAGAGGCTTCAAGACTTCTTGCTAGATAATATCTTATTGTATAGGCACTAGTATATTGAGTCCACTTTTGCAAACTTTTATAGATCTTTAAGCGTTATCGTCATCAAAACTTCAAATGTTGATTTTATTAAGGTCTATTCCATGCAAAACAAGGTTCCACACTCCTCTCCCCCTTTTTGATATTATAAAAAAGGGTTAAATATGTTTTTGATCCCTCTAAATATTGTCATTTTTGTTTTTAGTCTTTCAAAAACTTTCCTTCAAAGAATGATCCTCCTAAAGTTTTTCGTCCACACTTTTGGTCCTTTCTCTCAACGTCCGTTAACAGAAGCTGATGTGGCACGACAGTGACAATGACAGCATGGCATAGATGCTGACGTGACATGTCATGTGGCTAATCACAATCATACTTGAGCTCATAAAATTTTATAACTAATCGGTAGCTAAAGTCGTAATTAATCTCTAACAAATCCAAATCTTAAAAAATTTATCCAATTCTAATTGTAGCTAAACTCATAATTTTTTTATCGTTTCAGATTTTCATTCTATATTCTCTATTCTCGAAAGGAGGTTTTGGTATATCAAAATAAAAGAAATATGACTATATTTGTCTAGAAAAGAGGTTTAGGTATTCTATTCTGTAAATTTTAATATGGTCAAATTTGTCTCGAAAAGAGGTTTTGGTATATCAAAATAAAAGAAATTTAATATGACCATATTTGTCTAGAAAAGAGGTTTAGGTATTCTATTCCGTAAATTTTAATATGGCCAAATTTGTCTCGAAAAGAGGTTTTGGTATATCAAAATATAAGAAATTTTCAAACAATTTTATATAACAAAACGATGCTATGGTTTATTTATGTATGTTTGATGGTACTGCATGTTATGTGTGTTTGCATTAAAAAAAAGCTATTCTATAGTTGCAATAGTTGCCATTATAATCATTCATTTGTTCATGAAACTAAATAGTAATAAATTATGCTAAAGTAAAGTAACTTGCCGCAGATAATGATGTATTGCCACTAGTATAAATTTATGCCTTTACAAACTACCTGCAATAGAAACAACTTGCATATTGCCACTAGTATAAATTTCTGCCTTTACAAACAAATATTTTCCCAAACCAATACTAAACTGAGTTATTGTAAGCATAAAAGGTTAAATTAAATTATGGGTATTTACGAGGTATTATCATTAAAAAAGAGAAAACATTGTTGACATTGGGTTATATTTCATATGCATGCTTGAACATGTAAACTGTATTCTCTCTTTATTGTGTTGCACCTTTCATTATATATAAAACTGCGATTAACTGTGTTCTTTCTCATATTAAATATAAAACTTTTAGTTTCATATTATATATAAAACTTGCATATTATATATAAAAATGTGCATTCATAAAACTTGCATATAAAACTTTTAAGCATTCATAAAACAATTAATAATTGTGTTCTCTCTCATATTATATATAAAACTTGCATTCAATAGCGCAGTTCATATGCATGCATGCACATGTAAACTATTTTGATGCATAAACAATGGCTACAATTCTTCTTCGCATGAGTTGGTAAAAAATGTGTTATCTCTCTATTGTGTTGCACCTTATATTATAGAATCATATAATGAAATTGAAAAATATACTGGAATGAAGTCATTTGTTTACTTTCCTCGTTTGCCATGATTATAGTATGCTACCTCTATCAAAGTTGTTCTCATGTGAAATTATGTTTTGGTTGATGTACTGATTTCCATGTTTGTTTAGCGCCTGTCTAATTGTAGGCCTTATCTAATGTGCATAAATAAATAAAATAGTCTTGCAAAAGTGTGTTATTAACTATTGGATATAGAGGATCAATAAATATATAGGATTTATTTGGCAGGCTGCCTAGAGAAACATGTTCTTCTCCAGGGAAATTGGTGCTTCTGGTCTTATTATATTGATAGGCTTAGATAAAGTCTGTTAGTGTATAAACGAGAAATGAAAGACAAAAGAAATATATTAAATAACGACTATAAAATAAGAAATAATAAATATATTGACCTACCTACTACTAGGCTATTTATACACAATATTAGGGTATGATAAAATATTAAAACACCCTCTAACAAATTTAGTCAATAAGACATTCCTAAAATATAAATTATTTCCAACACCATCCATTAATTTATATTTACACAAAACTGACAACACCAATTTCATCCCTCAAACGAAGAAATTGATCAGTCTTGATAGTCTTTGTTAGAACGTTCGTCATCTGCTTTTGGATGCTACAATGCACAACTTCTAATATTCCACTCTGAACCTGATTCCTCAGAAAGTGATACTTGGTCTCAATATGCTTGCTTTTCCCATGCAAAACTGGATTCTTGGCAAGATTGGTTGCAAACTTGTTATCAATCATCAACTTCAGTGGCTTGTTTACCTCGATCTTCAGATCCTGCAGCAAGTTCAGAATCCACACAGTTTGGCATGTAGTCAGAGCGCCTGCAATATATTCAGCTTCACAGATTGACAATGCAACAATAGGTTGCTTCTTGGAACACCAAGAAATATGACCTCCCAGATATTTGAATAAGTACCCAGAAGTACTTCTTCTGTCAACTCTGTCTCCACACCAATCAGAGTCTGAATAACTCAGAAGTTCTGATTCGGTCTTTCTTCCAGAAGGAAATAATACTCCATACTTCAGAGTTCCATTTACATACCTCAGAATCCTGACAGCAACTTAGTAATGAGATCACTTTGGTTTACTCATAAATTTGCTAATCATTCCAACTGCATAGCAAATATCAGGTATGGTATTACACAAATACCTTAGAGAACCAACCAATTGTTTGAAGGTTGTAGCATTCACATCTTCTCCATCAGAATCAGAGTCCAACTTCTGATTCGTATCAGCAGGTGTGATAGCAATTTTACAATTCTCTAGCTTAAATCTCTTCAGAAGCTCAAGGTCATACTTTATCTGATGCAAAATGATTCCTTTCTCAGAGTACATAAACTCCATCCCTAGAAAGTAACTCATTTTCCCAAGATCTGTCATGTCAAACTCATTCATCAGATCCTTCTTAAACTTAGCTATCTCTTGTTCAGAACTTCCTGTTAGTAATATGTCATCAACATACAAACATATCAGAATCATATTGCCTTCTGAAGTGTGTTAAACATAAACACCATACTCCATCTCATACTTCTGAAACCCTCATTCCTTGAAAAATGAATTAATCTTTAGATTCCAGGCTCTGGGTGCTTGCTTCAATTCATACAAGGCTTTGTGTAATTTGAACACCATCTCTTCTTGATTCTTTTTCTTAAATCCAGGAGTTTGTAACCCGTATACTTTTTCTTGTAATGGACCATTTAGAAATACATATTTTACATCTAAATGCATCAGAGGCTAATTCCTGATAGCAGTTATTGCAATCACTAGTCTGATTGTTTCGTGACACGCTACTAGTGCAAACACTTCAGAGTAATCCAACCTAGACTTCTGTAGAAAACCTCTTGCTACTAATCTTGCTTTGTTTTCCAATTGATCCATCTGGCTTTAGCTTCTACTTGAAAACTCATCTGACGTTGATGGCTTTCTTGCCTTTTGGAAGTTCTATCAGCTTCCAAGTCTTGTTTTTCTCTATAGTATCAAGTTCTTCTTTCATGGCCTGCAACAAGACTTGCTGCTTAAGAGCCTCTTCTGTACTCACGGGTTCAGAGTCTACTAACATTGCACACTGAATAACTTCTCTTTCGGAGTCTACTTCAGTGTCTTGCAGCATGTCAAACTCAGCAAATCTTCTTGGGATGTGTTAGAACAAGATTGGTTCTGATCATATCTCAGAGTTTTGATGATAACAATAAAATATATTTTATATAATTGATACTCTGAGGAACATATTTATTTGTTTCAGATAATGTTCTGACAGAAGTATTTGACGTGCTGAGATGAAAATAAATGAAGAAGTTCTTTGATGAAAGACCTAATTGTTTTAGCGCAAGTTCTAATGCTGACTCTGATAAGAAACTATTTAATGCATCTTCTAACGCTTAGCAGGTTTCCATGTAAAACATGTTCAGAAGTACTTTGAAAGAAAGCGTTGATCAGAAGTACTTTGAAAGCAAGCTATGTTCAGAAGGATTCTGCAAGCGAGACGTGAAGCCATGTTCTGAAGCAAGACGTGAAGCTAGTTCTGAAAGAATAAAGAAGCTAACAAGTCTTGTCAAGTTTCAGGAAACATGCTCTGACAAAGTATCGTTTGCTCATTTAATGCAAAGACGGCTACGTGCACTCAAGTGTCTACGCTAGTTCATTGGAAAATGCAATACTACAAGCAAACATGCAAACATTAAATGCTCTCCACTTTTGAAGGCAACAACAGTCATTTTCTTCATACTATATATAGAAGATCATTTATTGCAAGCCAACCACTCAACAAATTCAAAATAGCAAGAACTACGTGAAAATATTATGGGCTCACAAATTATTTTACATACACTTTGTGCAAAACTAATCTTAGTGAAAAATCACAGTTTGTGATATAGCTTTCTTAGAAGCAAATTTGTTTCACTATCTGTAAAAATTTAATTCTTGTTATTGTTCCTTGCGAGATCAAGTTTGGTCAGATTTCTCAAGAAGGCTAGGACTAGTTTGAGTCTTAGTGGTGTTAGTCACTTGTAAGTTTACTTGTGCATTGTTAGTCACAACAGTTGTTATGTGATTGTAATCAGTTGATTATAGTGAATTAATTCCTTGTTGATAAAGGCAAAATCACCATGGCGGGTGGACTGGAGTAGTTTGAGTTCAAACGAACCAGGATAAAAATAACAGTGTCTTTCCATTATTGTTGAGCCTTTAAGAAAAAGAAAAAGAGAAACTTATTCACCCCCCCCCCCCCCCCTTCTAAGTGTTTTCTCACCCTTCAATTGGTATCAGAACTTGACTCTGAGCACAACACTTAACCGTGTCAGGAAAAGATCCAGAAAGAAAACACAAATGGCAACTGAACAAAACAACAATAGCTACAACAAACCTCTTGTATTTGATGGAGAAGATTTTGAATATTGGAAAGATAGACTAGAAAGTTTCTTTCTAGGTCATGATAGTGATTTATGGGATATAGTCTTGGATGGTTACACACATCCTACAGACTCAGAAGGAAACAAGATTGATAGAAAAAATATGGATAGACAACAAAAAGCTGATTTCAAAAATCACCACAGAGCTAGAAATATTTTTCTAAATGCTATCTCTAAAATGGAATATGAAAAGATCACATATAGAGATACAACACATGATATGTTTGAGTCTCTCAAAATGACTCATGAAGGAAACGCGCAAGTGAAGGAGTCTAAAGCTCTGGCTCTCATCCAGAAGTATGAAGCCTTCAAAGTAGAAGAAAGTGAATCTATAGAAGCTATGTTCTCAAGGTTCCAAACTCTGATCGCTGGCCTGAGAGTTTTGAAAAAGGGATACACTAAGGCAGACCTCGTTAAAAAGATCATCAGAAGTTTACCCAGAAGATGGGCACCTATGGTCACTGCTTTCAAAGTTTCAAAAGATCTGAACAACGTGTCTCTGGAAGAACTCATCAGCGCTCTAAGAAGTCATGAGATAGAACTTGATGATCACGAGCCTCAGAAGAAAGGTAAGTCGGTTGCCCTTAAATCAATTAAAAAATATGAAACTAACACTTTTCTAGCTGAAGAAGAAAACTCTGAAGAATCTGCGTCAGAAGAAGACGAACTATCCTTGCTCTCCAGAAGGATCAATCAGCTGTGGAAGCACAGCCAGAAGAAGTTCAGGAACTTCAAGAAGTTAGAAGATAAACCAGAATCTTCTGGACGTAAAAAGTCAAACAAAAGAGAGATAATATGTTATGAATTCAAAGAACCTGGACACTACAAGAGTGATTGTCCAAAACTTCAAAGAGAAAAACCAAAGAAAAAGTTTGGTAGAAAGAAAGGGATGATAGCAACCTGGGACGATTCAGAATCCTCTGAAGATGAATCTGATTCTAAAGATTAGAACGCCAACCTAGCTCTGATGGCTACCACAGTAGATGACTCAGACTGTGAGTCAGAACCAAAAGAGGTATTCTCTGAATTTACTAGAGATGAACTTGCTGAAAGTTTATCAGAACTTCTGGAAAACTATAGTCAGCTCAAAATTAAATACCAGAAACTCAAGAAGAGTCTTGCATCTGATATTGAGAAACATGAAACAGAAAAATCTGAACTCAAAGAAAATAATTTTAAACTTAAAGAGGAAATTCAAAATGTTCAAAAAATTTCTAGTTCAGATTCTGTGTCAAGTTCAAAAGATATTCTGAAAGAATATGACTGTAGCTTTAAAACTTTTCTTGCTAAAAGCATAGATAGAAGAAAAATGGCTTCAATGATCTATGGAGTTAGTGGGAACAACAGAAGAGGAATTGGATATGAACCTCCCAAAGGGGAGGAGACATATATACCAAAACCTGTTGCTAAGATGACTTTAACTTATAAACCTATGAACAAACAATTCAAGTTTGGACACACACATGATATTAAATATATATCACATTCTGGAAACTCTTATGCTAATCCAAAGTTCAAACAGAACTTTAAATACTTTAACCCAAGAGGACCCAAAAAGATATGGGTACCTAAGAATAAAATAATATTTGTTGCAGATGTCCTTAACAACTCAATTGAGACACCAGTCATGGTACCTGGACTCTGGGTGCTCACGACACATGACAGGAAGAAAGTCTATGTTCCAAAACCTAGAATTTAAAGCTGGAGGAGATGTCAAGTTTGGAGGTAATCAGAAAGGGAAGATTATTGGTTCTGGAACCATTGGAAACGGTAACCTTCCTTCTATATCTAATGTTTTATTAGTAGAAGGATTAGGATGTAACCTACTGTCCATAAGTCAATTAAGTGACAACGGTTATGAAATTATCTTTAATCAAAATTCCTGTAGAGATGTTAGTCAAAAAATGGAACAATCCTCTTTTCTGGCAAGAGAAAGAACAATATATACAAAATTGATTTGTCAGATCTTAAATCTCAGAATGTTAAATTCCTTTTTTTGTTAGCGATGAGCAATGAGTATGGCACAGAAGATTGGGACATATCAGCTTAAGAAAAATCTCTCAATTAAATAAATTAAATTTAGTCAGAGGACTTCCCACTCTGAAGTACAACTCAGAAGCTCTATGCGAAGCATGTCAAAAAGGAAAATTTTCAAAACCTTCTTTTAAATCCAAAAATGTTGTTTCTTCCTCTAGGCCATTAGAACTACTTCATATTGATCTATTTGGGCCAGTTAAAACTGAATCCATCAGAGGAAAGAAGTATGGATTGGTCATTGTTGATGACTACATCAGATGGACACGGGTTAAGTTTTTAAAACACAAGGATGAGTCACATTCTGTGTTCGTTGACTTCTGTAACCAAGTGCAAAACGAAAAATATTTTAGAATTATAAAAGTTAGAAGTGATCATGGTGGAGAATTTGAAAACCATTATTTTGAAAAGTATTTTAAAGAAAATGGTATTGTTCATAATTTCTCTTATCCTAGAACTCTCCAACAAAATGGAGTTGTAGAACGAAAGAATAGAACATTACAAGAAATGGCCAGAACCATGATCAATGAAACTAATATGGCTAAGCACTTTTGGGTAGAAGCTGTGAACACAACATGTTATATTCAAAATAGAATCTCAATAAGACCTATTCTTGAAAAGACTCCCTATGAATTGTGGAAAAACAGAAAACTCAACATTTCTTATTTCCATCCTTTTGGATGTACTTGTTTTATTCTGAACACTAAGGAAAATCTGAACAAGTTTGATTCTAAAGCACAAAAGTGTTTTCTGCTTGGATATTCTGATCGCTCAAAAGGCTATAGAGTATACAACACAGAAACTCTGATTGTTGAAGAATTAATCAAGGTCAGGTTTGATGATAAGCTTGGCCAGCAACAACCAAAGAAAATTGATATTTCTGTAGGTACAGAAGATCATCCCTCAAACTCTGAAAAGTCAGAAGCAAAGGAAGACTCAGAAGCAAAGGAAGACTCAGAAGATCATCCTCTTGACAATGCTCTGGATAATCTCAAAATCTATGAACAACCCACTCAGAAAAGGTTTCCCAGAATCTCTTAAGCTCATAAAGAAGACGTGATTATTGGAAGGAAAGAAGATCCCATCAAAACAAGATCCTCTCTCAGAATCAATGAAGATTCATTGTTTGGATTGGTATCTCTGATTGAGCCAACTTCTATTGATGAAGCTCTGGAAGACAATGATTGGATCCTAGCCATTCAAGATGAACTCAATCAATTTTCCAAAAACAATGTATGGGATCTAGTTCCAAGACCCAGAGGATTCAACATTATAGGAACTAAATGGGGTTTCAGAAACAAACTAAATGAGCAAGGAGAGGTGGTCCGAAACAAAGCACGACTGGTTGCACAGGGTTATAGTCAACAAGAAGGAATTTATTATAATGAAACCTTTGCCCCAGTCGCCATGTTAGAATCTATTAGATTATTAATTTCTTTTGCTGTTCAAAATAACATTTCATTATATCAAATGGATGTTAAAAGTGCATTTTTAAATGGCTATATAGAAGAAGAAGTTTATGTTCATCAACCTCCTAGCTTTAATGACTCAAAGTATCCAAAACATGTTTTTAAATTAAAAAGCCTTTAAACGGTTTAAAACAAGCTCCCAGAGCTTGGTATGATCGTTTGAGTAATTTTCTTTTAGAAAAAGATTTTACCAGAGGGAAAGTGGACACAACTTTATTCAGAAAGACATTTAAAAATGACATTTTAATTTTTCAAATTTATGTTGATGATATTATTTTTGGAATCTCTAATATCTCCCTTGGAAAAGAATTTGCTGAGACCATGCAGACATAATTTGAGATGAGCATGATAGGAAAATTGAAGTTCTTTCTGGGAATAAAAATTAACCAGACTCCAGAAGGTACTTGCATACATCAGACGAAGTATGTTAAAGAACTTCTGGAAAAATTTCAGATGTCAGAAAGCAAAGATGCTAAGACACCAATGCATCCAACATGCATTCTGGGAAAAGATGAGGTAAGTATGAAGGTAGATCAGAAGCTCTACAGAGGTATGATTAGATCCCTTCTATATCTGACTGCATATAGACTTGATATATTATTCAGCGTATGTTTATGTGCTAGATTTTAATTAGATCCTAGAGAATCTCACTTAACTGCTGTTAAGAGAATTATGAGGTATCTGAAAGGTACTACTAATCTGTGTCAGTGTTACAGAAGATCAAAAGATTTCAGACTAGTAGGTTATTGTGATGCTGACTTTACTGGAGATAGAATTGAAAGAAAGAGCACCTCTGGAAGCTGCCAGTTTCTGGGTGACAATCTTATCTCGTGGTACAGCAAGAAGCAAGCAACAATTGCACTTTCAACAACAGAAGCTGAGTATATATCTGCTGCTGGATGTAGCTCTCAGATGATCTGTATGAAAAGTCAGTTAGAAGATTTTAATCTTTATGAAAGTAAGATTCTTATCTTCTGTGACAATACCTCTGCAATTTTTCTTTCTAAAAATCCCATTTTGCATTCTAAAGCTAAACACATAGAAATTAAATATCATTTTATAAGGGACTACATTTTGAAGGGAATTTTAAATTTAAACTTTGTAAAAACAGACCATCAATGGGCTGATATTTTTACCAAACCCCTTTCAGAAGATAGATTTAAATTCATTTTGAAAAATATTTGTATGGAATTATGTCCTGAATAAAATTGTATTTATCTTCTGTGTTTGACTTCTGAATGTTCTAAAATGAATGTTCTGATTAACAACTCTTCAGAAGTTATAAGAGAAGTTACATCAAAAGCTATATATAAAGTTCTGAAATGTTCTAACATTTCATTACAAGTATAGTTCAGCAGTTCATTATATCAAATAGTTGTCCCATGCAACCTTCAGGAGATGAACACGTGGTGTGTTTCTGAAAGGTCACGCGTGCTAAGCTATTGGCGTCGTTCCTAGGTAACTGTTATGATTTGCTCAAATCTCACACTTTCCCCTCAATTTTCAATTTCATTAAATGCTAGTAATGATTAGATTCTTTTTAATTAATTTTTTTCTCAAAACATTTTTTACAGTTTTATTTTTAAAACCTATTTCTCAAAAGTTTTCATATAAATACCTTTGTAAAAACACTTTCTCACTTTTTACCTTCTCTTTCAAAATTCAACCGTCTCTGTGTATTTTTCTCTGCAACCCATTTTCTTCTCTCAACCTAAGTGCTCAAATGGCTTCCTCCTCTACTCATTATGGAAACACCCAATCTGAACAGTACGTCATTCCTGAGAGAACCACTCTCATTCCAATGGATAGCTTAGAAGTTATAAGTGAATTGATGGTGGATTTTGATAACCTAAAAGAAAATGGGTTTGACCTTCTTCCTACTGTGGAGTTTCAAGGATGGGGAAACTTCTTTGACCGTCTAGTTGGTCCTGTTTTTCCACACCTTGTTAAGGAATTTTGGATACATGCTATTGCTTCTCCAAAAGTCATCCTCTCATTTGTGACGGGTAAGGAAATCTCTATAACTGAAAATCTCATCAGAAAACTATTGGGTTTTGAAGGAACTGGAGTGACTGGAATTTTAAGTGGCAGAATGGACATGTCAAAAGTTTATGATGAAATCTTTACAACTGGGCAAGCGTCTTCAAAAGTCAGAGATTTGAAGAATAAGTACAAGATTTGGGCTAGAATCATCCATGGTTGCATTCATCATAGAAAGGAAACAAGTTCTCCTGACTATATAAATGTTGACCAGCAATACCTGTTGTTCTGTCTAGGAACAAATGTTAAGATTGATTTACCTTATCTTCTGTTTGATCATCTCTAGACTCATGTCAAAGAAACTAGGGAAGCGGAAAGAGTGAATAACCCTAAATCCAAAAGGAATTAGATTTCAATGGGGAGATTGATTTTAGACATTCTGACTGAGAATGGTCTGATTGCTCACTTGGATGAAGCAAATCTGCTGGGGGAGTTAGAGCCTACATGTGGAAAAGCTCTGACAGGAAAGAATTTGGTGAAGAGAAAGATCGTTGAAAAACTGCTGATAGAACCAACTCCTTATGTTTCAGCAATCGTTAAGAGAAGAAGGATTCCAATTGCTGACTTTCCACTATTCAACTCAGGAGATCACCCTCGCATCATCCTGCATTACATTCAGATTTGCAAATAAAGTGGAACTCCAATTAATCTTGCTTGGCTTCAAGGTAGACACGAAGCTGCTCCAGATGTTGTCTTTCAGCAACCAATGAAGAGGAAAGCAGTTGAAGGACCACCTACTAGACCTCAGAAGAAGAAGAAGAAATCAGGCACACCTGCTGAGACTATTTCTGTTTATGATTCTGTACATATATCTACATCTGTTGAACCCTAAACCTTAGGTGACATAGATGTTGACATAGACTTGACCATACTCTCTGAACCTCTTGCTGAAAACCCTCAAAAAGATCAAGTTTTATCAGACTTAAGTGATTTTGACCCTGATTACTCCTCTGAAAACCAAACAGAACCATCTCAAACACCTATCTCTTAAACTATTCCAGCTGAAAACTTTTCTAGACCACCTCCCAGACCTTTATCACCCAGACCTACTGGATGGTATGATGCTGGCTCTTGGAGAATACCAGGAATAAACGTACCTCTGGCCACATAAAATCCACAATTCACCCTACCTTCTGAAAATATCTTTTCCATGAACAGAATACAACCTCAGAATCCTACCCCCACTGCTGATAACACAATCATCATTTCACCTGACGTCACACCACCCACATCTCCACAACTTCCAACACCTAGCTCACCAATGCTTTCACCTCCCCACATTCCAGAACATACCCTCAATCAAACTCATGAACCATAAGAAACACTTGTACCCTCTGAAACTCATGTACCATCTGAACCTCATGATCCATCAGCAACACCTGAACCTTTTGAACATCCTGACTAATCAGCAACACCTGAACAATCAGAAAATCCTGAACCAGCTGACTTTCTGAAAACTGTAATTGATTTTGAATCTCTACAATTTCTGAAAAACAAAACCTACAAAAAGGTTGTTCCCAAACCTGTTCAGCCAGATGTAAATGCATGCTTTCAGAATTTTTTAACAGAAGTTCAAGCTTGGTTGGACCCGCTGAAGGAAGACCGCACCAGAAGTGTGAACCCAGCAGCAACAGATCTTCTGTGGGAAACATTCAGAAGAACCTTAGATGCTGATTCACTGAAGTTGCAAGACTTATGTCATTCTCAGGTGGTTGAGAACTTCTCCAAACATCTGCATGCCTTCCAGTCAAAAGCTGCTGATATTTGGGACAAGAAGTCTACTCTGATGATTGCTAATGCTCCAGCTGATCAAATGGACATTTCAGAAGATGAGTCTGAAGTTGCCTATGAAGATTCAAATCCTCTGGCAATAGTTCTGTTTAATCAACCTTCTGCTAAAGCTGCACCTGAACTTGTGCCAACTCTTATGGTGGATATGGGCACTCTACTATCAACTTTTGTTCATTCTGACTCAGCGATTTCTACTCCAAAAGCTGTATCTGCTGAAGTTTCTTCATCCTCTGCTCCTACTTCACTTGTTATGGATACTCTGAATGAGCTTAAGAGGGAAAATGAATCTATTCATGAGCGCTTGGACAAGCAAGATCAGACAAACCAGGAAATTAGAAACTGGATGATGAAACAAGAGGAATCTGCATCTGAGATCAAGAATCTTTTTATGGCTCTTGTTTCTAAGAAACCTTAGTGTCATTCTGTTTCTTGTTTGTTGTTTTGTACCTCTGAATCTTTTTTATTAAAACTTTTACGCTCTTCAATTATTTTAATAAACTTTTTGATTATGCCAAAAAGGGGGAGAAAATGAGTATTTTTATCTAATATCTGATTAACAATTATGGGACTAACTCTCAAACATTCTAACAAAATACAAAGATTTCTATGTTTAAAAGAATTTTGCAGGTATCACTAAACTATGGAAGTTTAATTCAACTGAACATTATCTTCAAAAGACTTGCTGAAGAAATCCTTGAAGAAAATTTCAAAGCTCTGATGAAAATTCTCAGGAAGTTTTTCTTATAGAAATATTTATTTCAGGGGGAGATTCTTATCTCTTGTTCAATTTTACTTCTAAATCTGAATATTTTTGTCATCATCAAAAAGGGGGAGATTGTTAGAATAAAATTGGTTCTGATCATATATAAGATTTTTAATGATAACAATAAAATATATTTTATATAATTGATACTCTGATGAACATATTTATTTGTTTCAGATAATGTTCTGACAGAAGTATTTGACGTGCTGAGCTGAAAATAAATGAAGAATTTCTTTGATGAAAGAACTAATTGTTTTAGCGCAAGTTCTAATGCTGACTCTGATAAGAAACTATTTAATGCATCTTCTAACGCTTAGCAGGTTTCCATGTAAAACATGTTCAGAAGTACTTTGAAAGAAAGCGTTGATCAGAAGTACTTTGAAAGCAAGCTATGTTCAGAAGGATTCTGCAAGCGAGACGTGAAGCCATGTTCTGAAGCAAGACGTGAAGCTAGTTCTGAAAGAATAAAGAAGCTAACAAGTCTTGTCAAGTTTCAGGAAACATGCTCTGACAAAGTATCGTTTGCTCATTTAATGCAAAGACGGCTACGTGCACTCAAGTGTCTACGCTAGTTCATTGGAAAATGCAATACTACAAGCAAACATGCAAACATTAAATGCTCTCCACTTTTGAAGGCAGCAACAGTCGTTTTCTTCATACTATATATAAGATCATTTATTGCAAGCCAACCACTCAAAAACTTCAAAACAGCAAGAACTACGTGAAAATATTCTGGGCTCACAAATTATTTTACATACACTTTGTGCAAAACTAATCTTAGTGAAAAATCACAGTTTGTGATATAGCTTTCTTAGAAGCAAATTTGTTTCACTATCTGTAAAGATTTAATTCTTGTTATTGTTCCTTGAGAGACCAAGTTTGGTCAGATTTCTCAAGAAGGCTAGGACTAGTTTGAGTCTTAGTGGTGTTAGTCACTTGTAAGTTTACTTGTGCATTATTAGTCACAATAGTTTTTGTGTGATTGTAATCAGTTGATTATAGTGAATTAAGTCCTTGTTGAGAAAGGCAAAATCACCTTGGCGGGTGGACTGGAGTAGTTTGAGTTCAAACGAACCAGGATTGAAATAACTGTGTCTTTCCATTATTGTTGAGCCTTTAAGAAAAAGAAAAAGAGAAACTTATTCAACCCCTCCCCCCCTCTAAGTGTTTTCTCACCCTTCAGGATGCTTCTGACTCTTTGTTACCTCTGAACTTGAACTTCAGAACCTCATACACCAGAGCTTTCCCCTTCAGAAGATCTTGCTTCAAAAATTGGACTTTCTCCAAAACTGTGACTGTCTTCAGAGTTTGGAAAATTCCCTGAGTCTATATCACCATCGAAGTCAGAGCCAGAATCATCTGCACCTTCTGAATCTTCTTCAGAGTTAGAGTCACTATCAGACTCGTCTTCATAGTCAAAATCTTTACTAGCTTCAGAAACACGTGTTTCTGACTTTTCCTCAGAAGTTCTCTCATTAGAGTCAGAACGATACTTTTCCCAATTCCAGACTTCTGATTCTTCTATAATGACGTCTTTTCTAAACTCAGCTTTGTTAGTTTCTGGATAATAAAGTTTGTACAAACCTGTAGTGTGGTACCCCACCAGTAACATTACTTTACTTCTACCATCCAACTTCTGTCTTCTGGCTTCTGGGACATGTTTGTAACATAAGAACCAAACACCTTCAGATGATTAACACTTTGCTTTTCTCAAGTCCACTTCTGAATATAAACTATTTACTTCAGCTTCTTCATTGGAAATCTATTGAGCACATAACATGCAGTGACAACAGCTTCTCCCCACAAAGTATGAGGGAGCTTCTTCTCTTTCAGCATGCTTCTCACCATATCAAGCAAAGTCTGGTTTCTTCTTTCAGCAATACCATTGTGTTAAGGAGTATAGGGAGCAGTAACCTCATTCTCAATTCCATTATCCTTACACAACCTTCTGAAATCTGTGGAGTTATACTCACCACCACCATCAGTTATAAGAATCTTCAGAGTCTGGCCACTATGATTCTCAAACTTTAGTCTGAACTTCTTGAATTCAGCAAACACCTTGTGGTTGAACTTTATGAGAGATACCCATGTCATTCTGGTGAACTCATCAAAAAATGATACAAAGTATTTATTCTCTTCAATTGATGCTACTAGAAATGGACCACACACATCAAAATGCACTACTCTCAAGGCATACTTTACTCTTAGAGCTACTTCTGACACAATGGGGAATCTTAGTTTCTTCATTTCCATGCACACCTTGCATGAATTCTCAGGCTTCTTGATTGTAGGAATTCCATGTACCAGCTTCTTCAATTTCAGATGCCCTAAGCTTCTAAAATTCAGATGACCAAATCTTCTCTGTCACATCTCACTCTCCTTGACAACACTTGTTGCACTAAGACATGCAGAGTCTGCAGTTCTAACATTCACCTTTAATATTATGTTCCTTCCCTGGTATGATTCCATAATCAGCTTATAATTACAGTCATACAGCTTCAGAAGATTGTCTTTCATGGTAACTGAAAAACCTTTCGCAATTAGTTATCCCACACTCATCAGATTGCTTTTTATGTCAGGTACATACCACACATTCTGGATCAGTGCTGCTTTCCCATTATTTAGAATGAGTTTGACATTTCCCATACCTTCTACATTGATGTATTTATCATCACCACATATTATCTTTGTACTCTTCCCAGAGTCAAAATCAACCAACCATTTCTTGTTTCCAGTAACATGGTTTAAACACCCTGTGTCTATATGTCACCATTCTGATGAATTCATATCATCAGAATCAGAAGCCAACAATAGTACAGGTTCATCATCAGATTCTCCTTTGGCTATATTTTCTTATTATGACTTCCTTTCATTATTTGACCAGCAATCTTTGGCATAGTGACCAAAGTTCTTGCAACAATACACTAAACATTCTTCTTGTCATACTTCTTCTTTCCCTTCTGGGCATTCTTCTTCCTATCAGAGGTTGAAGCTGCTCACCTCTGACCAACATTAGTTTTCTTTCTGGCTTTTGACCAAGTTTGCTTCTAATACTTTTTACCAGAAGTTTCTTTCAAAGCCTGTTGCTCTACTTCCCTCTCAGAAGTTCTCTCAGTCATACACAACTCATGCGCCTCTAGACTACTTTGCAGCTCTTCAACACTCATGGTACTCAGATATTTGGAATTTTCAATTGCTACCATAATGTGATCAAATTGATAAGTTAAAGATATCAATACTTTCTTTACGATTACTTGTAAGAAAGGGTTCCTCCACAAGCTTTCATATCATTAGTGATCAGAATCACTCTAGAGATGTACTAAGAAACCTTCTCATTATCCTTCATGTTGAGATTCTCATATTGATTTCTTAGGGACTGAAGCTTCACCTTCTTCACTGATGCGTCACCACAGTAACATCAGACTAGTGTGTCCCACATAATCTTTGTTGTTTCAGAGTCAACAATCTTCTCAAACAGATTCGCATCCACACACTGATGGATATAGAACAATGCTTTCTGATCTTTCTTCCTTATCGCCTTCTGCGTTGTTTTCTTTCATGTCGCATCTGCTGCTAATGAAGCATAGCCATCAGTGCTAAGATCTAACACATCTTGAGAACCGAACAACACACATATTTGGATCTTCCAACGATTCCAGTTTTTCCATCAAACACTGGAAGCTTAGAACTAATATCGCCATTTCCGTTCATCTTCAACCTTGTTCAGTTCACTCAAAAACTCACTAACACACAGTGTTTCCAAAATTCCACAGAATCAGAAAAAATGTGATTCTCAATCAAACAACACTTCACTATTCACTCGTGTTTCTTGTGTTTCCTCGTGGATTTTGAACCGGAGCTCTAGATACCAATTATTGGTGCACAAAGGAGAGATGAAAGACAAAAGGAATATATTAAATGACGGCTACAAAATAAGGAGAAATGAATAAATTGACCTAACTACTACTATGCTATTTATACACAATATTAGGGTATAATAAAATACTAAAATACCCTCTAACAAACTTCGTCATTAAGACATTCCTAAAAAATATAAATTATTTCCAACAAAGCGTTCTACATCTAGAGATGCAAAAGGATTAAAAGGGTTCTTAGGGTGGACACATGACTATAGTCTAATATTTTTCCATTTTTATTGACACTTGGATCATCAATCTATAGTTGCAGTAGTGTAAGAGAAGTACAAGAAGGATGATGATGATTGATGGGGAAATGCTGATTGTTCTCTTGTAGTACTGTAATGAAATAACCCCTGGTAGTTTCACTCCATTTGTCTCTAAGTTGTTTGTGTTTTGTGCTTGCGTTTGTATGAGTTATGTGACTATGGTTAAAAGCAGTGACCAAGCTATACACGTTGATTAACACATAAAAATAATGACAAAAGCAATTTGGCAGACTTAAGCCAACATATTTGATGAAATCATATCCTCTGGAAATCAAATGAATTGTAAACAATAAATAAAATTTTGTTACACTAAAAACAACTCTAGTGCATATTTACAGGTGGTTCATCATGGACATTAAAAGTACTAGAAGCATTGTCCATCTTGAAGAAAGCATACAAAGACAGAAAGCATAAATTTTCTGGGTTTTGAATTTTCTAGAAACTAGCTATAAGTTTAGCTACAGATTAGCTACGACTTAGCGAGCTCGTCCTATTATGCATAGTATTTTTTACTACGTCTGAATTAAGAGGATGTGGTAGTTCTTCTCCGTCTGTTGTTTTGAGGATAAGAGCTCCTCTAGAGAAACTGTCTTTATGACGTATCGCCCTTCATAGTTAGGTTTCCACTTTCCACGTGAATCTAAGCGAGGTAGCAAAATCTTCTTGAGGACCACATCACCTTATTGGAATGCTCGAAGACGAAACTTCTTATTAAATGCCTTCTTCATCCACTTTTGATATAGTTTCCTGTGACACAAAAATTTTAAGCGTTTTTCTTTAATAAGGTTGATTTGATCATGTCGTGTTTGGACCCATTAAGATTCTTCAAGCTTTGTCTCCATGAGGACTCGGGGTGAGGGAATCTCCACTTCAACAAGAAGCATAACTTCCATGCCATAAAGAAGAGAGAGAGAGAGAGAGGAGTTTCCCCGGTCGAAGTGCATATTGAGGTATGTTAGTCATGTAATGCGAAAGGAAGCGTCTTGTGGCAATTTTTATATGTTTTCACCATTTTCTGAATGATCTTGTTGATGTTTTTATTGGTGGCTTCAACAGCCCTTTTCATCTTAGGTCGATAAGGCAACGAATTATGATGCTCTATCTTGAAATCATCGCATAACTCCTTCATCATTTTTGTTGTTAAGGTTAGACTCGTTGTCTGTGATGATTTTGCTAGGAACCCCATATCGGTAGATCATATTTTGCTTGATGAATCAGGTGACTACCTGCTTTGTCTCATTTCTATAAGAAGCGACTTCCACCTATTTGGTGAAATAATCAATAGCGACTAATATGAATCGGTGTCCATTAGAAGTTGTTGGTTCAATCATCCCTATCATATCAATTACCCACTTCGAGAATGTCCATGGTGAACTCAGGACATTTAGAGGACTTGGTGGCACATGTACCTTGTCAGCATAGATTTGGCACTTGTGGTACGTCTTCACGTAATGGTAACAATCAGTTTCCATTGTTAACCAATAGTAACCTGCTCTCAAGATCTTCTTGGCCATGGAATGTTCATTTTCATAGGTCCTAAATGTCCCTTCATGGACCTCCTTAATGATCATGTCTTCCTCGTGTTTATCCACACATTTGAACAAGACCATGTCGTAGTTACTTTTGTACAACACGAACCCATTCATGAAGAAATTTTCTTCTAGCTTTCTTAGAGTCCGCTTGTCTATCACAGAGGTATTTTCTGGATATTCTTGCTTTTCTAAATAGCTCTTGATGTCATAAAACCGAGGTTTGTTATTAGGCCTTTCTTGAACTATGAGACAATGAGTAGGTTCCTCGAAGTGTCTGATCATTATACACGGCTTGTGATTAGGCCAAGTTACTTTGAACATGGATGACAAAGTTGCTAAGGCGTCTGCCATCTGATTTTCTTCTCGGGGAATGTGGGTAAAATCAATCTCCTCAAATTTTATAGCTAGCTCCAACACATGATCTTGGTATGGAATTAATTTGGGATGTCGGGTGTCTCATTCACCATTGACTTGGTGTATGACTAGTACTAAATCTCCATATACTTTGAGGACTTTGATCCTTAGATCAATAGAAACTTCTAAAGCCAAGATACAAGCTTCGTATTCGGCAATATTGTATGTACAATCAAAACATAACCTTGCAGTGAAGAGTTTATGAAAGTTCTTTAGAGATGTCAATACTGCTCCAATTCCATGCCCTAATGTGTTTGAAGCACCATCAAACACGAGTGTCCATCCTGACCCTGGTTCAAATCCTTCGTCGAGTCCTAGTATTTCATAGTTTCTTATAACCATGATGTCCTCATCTGGGAAGTAAAACTTCATTGGTTGATATTCTGCCACTGGTTGATGGGCCAGGTGGTGAGCTAATACACCACCCTTGATGATCTTTTGTGTAACATATTAGATGTCGTACTCGGATAACAACATTTTCCATCAGGCAATTCTCTCTCTGAGAGCTGGCTTCTTAAACATATACTTCAAAGGGTCCCTTCTTGCTATTAACCATGTGGTGTGAGTTAACATATATTGTCTCGATCGTTTAGTAGCCCAAGCCATAGCGCAACAAGTCTTCTTAAGGAATAAGTATCGGGTTTCATAGTCAGTAAATGTTTTGCTTAGATAGTAGATGTCATGCTATTTTCTTCATGTTTCATCATGTTGGCCCAATATGCATCCCATGGATCCATCAAGAACTCTTAATTACATAATAAGTGGTCTTCTAGGAACCAGTGGAATCAGAATCAGTAGTTCTTGTAAGTATTGTTTTATTATTTCAAAGGCTATTTGACATTATTCATTCCATTCGATTTGAAATTCTTCTGGTACATACGACACATATTAATATTGATGTCTCAACATTAGAATAATGTCAATGCAGATGTTACAACATTTGTTGATATATTGAACAAGTTAATCCAATTATAACAGATACTGAAACTTAAACTACATAATGATAAATAACACATAGAGGTGTGTGATCGGTGGATCTGGAACTGACTGTTTAACGCTGGTTCGCGAAATGTCGCGGTAAGCAAGAGTCGCCACCGTCTTTTATTTTCTCCAAATGGAAAGGACAAAAGCACAGAAAAATTCCTTAAAGAGATTGCTCTCGGTTCGGGAGGTAGGTTATAGAAAGGGAAGGTGTTAGCACCCTTTCTATCCATGGTTATCCATGGGCTCTTAGATACTTGCTCAATGTGTTTTCAAAATTGTTTGTTTGCTTTTCAATGTGGGTTTAAAAAAGTTTCTTTGAAAATTCCAGTTCGACTCGTACGTCAGAGTGTTTGAAAAGTTTGCTTTGAAAGCTTTTGAAAAGTGTCAGTGTGAAAAGTCTTTTGAGTTTGTTTTGAGATTAGAGCAAGTATCCTTGAGAACCTACCTACCCTAAGGAATTCGTCTGTGTAGATGTCCTTAAAAGTAGTGCCATCCCACCATTGAGAGGTAGGTAGCACCACCGTTGGAGGTGTTCGGGTCAATTCGATATTCGGGACGTGGTGATCACCAGAGCAATGGGAAGACACCTTAGAAGCTACCCTCATGCCAGGTTCCCGGATCATGAGGACTTACTAAGACATCCTCTACTCGACGATCACCTTTCGAGGCAAGGCAACAGTGAGGCGTACCCTAGGGGTGGTGTGTGATTTGTGTGTCATGTTTCAGTTATTTTTGTCTTGTCATGTTTGTCGTGTTCTACGCTTGATTTTAATTTAAGTCCATTCATTCTTGCATGCATTATTAGCAGTTAAAAAGTTGCGGAAAGATAAAGTTCCTAAACTATTACAAAGGCGCGAGTCCACATCGCCAAAATTAAACCGGACCCGATTTAACGGAAAAAATAAATAATGCGAAGAAATAAAAGTGCGAAAAGTAAATTTACAATGCTTCGGGGCAATTACATAATTATAATAAGCGATAAAAGATAAATGCGCAATATTAATAATTGAAACGACGGGCGTTGGACCCTTTTGCAAATAATTAAAGGTTAATGAGCATTAAAAATAAAGTAATAAAAGGAATTAAATGTTTTTTGATATTTTGTATTTTTTAAGATTTAAAAGAAAAAGGAAGTATTAATCAAAATTAAACTAAACGGCAAACCCTAAATTCTAATATTTTTTTATTTATTAAGAAAGAATTACAATAAGATCTAAATTAACCTAAAATTTATGTACAATTTAAATAGGAAAATAAATAAATAAATAAATGATAATTATTATTCTAAAAAAAAGAGGGAAAAATATTAAAAGAAAGAAGAAAGAAAAATAAAAAATAGCAATTAACCTAATTCTACATTTTTTGGATTTTTTATTAAAAAGAGATTAAAATTAAAACCTAATTAACTAAATATTGACATATTAATTTATTTATGAAAATAATTATTATAAAATAAATATTATATCTTTTGTATTTTTTCTGATTTTTAGTGTTTTTATATTTTGTAGAAAAAATAAATTAATTGATGGCAATAAAAATAAATAATACAATAAAAATAAATGTAAGAAGAAAAAAAAATATAAAATGCAAACCAGGGTGGGGGGTTGCCCCAAATCAGGAGGTGTGAATTTGAGAAGCCTAGCCCAATTAAGCTTGCCATTCGTTGACTTTGGAATCCAGTATGACGCGTTGACTGGGAGTATAGCGTGCTTTTTGATCTGAGCCCTCTGATGGATATGCCAGGACGCGTGGTTGCCTGGATTGTGAAGCAACACGGTATACTTCTATGTTGACGCTGCATAAGATTTGGCATTAGAAAATAATATGAAGAATGCACAGACCTGGGGTTCGAACCCAGGTCTTGGATATTGAAGCCACAAGTGTCTGCCAGCTGAGCCAAGGAAACTATTTGTTAATTAAACACACAATGAACATAATAAAGAAAAACAATGCGTTAGTTGGAAAACGCGCGAACTTTTAAATCTTCCAATCATTTGATGCCACGACTCCGTCTCTTTCCTCGTCCCTGTAACACACAAACTACAGCCACGGTTTTCATGGTGTGGCCTTAGGGACGTTTCCAAAAAATAGCGATTAGGTCATGTCCCAATATAAATTAGGCGCGACCCCCTCAATGAACTTGTTGGAAACTTCTGATTCTCATGGTGCCAATCTCGCATCCCAATTTTTCCATAGGAGTAAACCCCTAATTCTTTATCTCTGAAACCCTAAGATGTATCAATGGCAACTCTTCATAAAACGCATGAAAACTCAATTAAGTTATATGGTTAGTACAGAAACCTCATAAGGAGTAATAATATACAAGCAAAAATGCAAGAAGATGCTTAAATCATGAGATGCGATTTCAATATTTTCTCTATGCAGTTTTGCATCATTATACCAATTCTAGGAGTTCTGGTGATTGTTTTTGATTGGAGTACGATCAGGAATTCACAAGGAAGCTATTAAGATCAGTCTCACGCCTTGAATCCACCTGCAACCTTGAAAACAGTTTTTGAATTTTATGAGAAATTTTCAATATTGAAAATGCTTGTTCATGCGCAGCCTTTAGTCCTTTTTTCATTAGGGTTATGTTCTGATCATATATGGAGCATGTTAGGTCAAGAAAATTGAAGAAAATCCATTGCTTTAATGATTTTTGAAGATTTGATTTCACAAGATCTTTTCCAATCTTTTTCTCATAGTTTTTGTATCAATCATGCTCAATTCTTATCACAACTTGCCCTAATCAGTTAAGCACGAAATATTGAGGTTATAATGTGCATAAAAAGATTTTTTAGGTTAAGGTTTATATTTTTCATGAATTAAAATCATTTAAATGAATATAAATTAATATTAATTCAAATAAATAATTAAAAAATATGAGAATACTTCCCTTTGGGCCTAGTGGTCGTGCATAGGCTTGGCATGAAGAAATTTGGAAGATAATTGGGCCCATTTGCATTTTTAGGCCTTTTGCATCAATGTTGACTTTCAAAAATTTCCAAAAATTTCCCAACTTCCACAAGGCATAACTTGGTCAATTTTTAAGCTTTTCACATGTTCTTGGACATTTTGGAAAGGTCTTTGAGTCCTTTAACCAATGGCTTTGGTCCCATGTCATTTTGATTTACCAATCTCAAGTTATGGCCTTTGACTTAAAGTCCCTTTTTGTTGACTTTTGAAAATGACCTATAATGTTGAAATTGATAACTTTTTGTGAGAGCATTTCTTGGACTTGGAACATGAAGATGAATTGTAGGAAATGTCTTTCTCTTCAAAATGAGCTTTGGATGGAATTTTTCTGATAATCTATGTGAGAGTTATGCCCTGGTCAATTTCAGTTGACTTTTTCAGCTGTCCAAATATAGCAACTTTTGCATCTTTGATGATTTCTGAGCCAAATTTTGAGAATCATGATCAAGCATTGATCAAGTGATGTTTGTGGCTTCAAAATGATATGTTGACCAAAAATTTGAACTTTTGACTGTCAAATGACCATTTTGCCCCTACAGTTGACTGTAGTGCAATCTAGGGTTTTGACTGTGCAATTTTGAGCTGAATGCCTTGAAACTTGACATGAGGATACTTGACCATCTTTGTAGGCATATGAGACTTGATTGGGCCTTTGAAAAGTTCATTTGTTTGACCAGAACTCAAACCCTAGTTTGACTGTATAGGAGACAGTTGAGCTGCACAACCCTTGGGGAATTTTGTGACCTTGACTTTGACAATTCTTGATGAATATGGGAGGGCAAATTTTGGGGTACAACAGTTGCCCCTGTTCGATCTTCTTAGACCTGAGGATGCAGATTGGCTGACGTGCCTTTCGTAATCCGAAGGTAGAAGATGATTGAACACTAAAGTGCCCAGAAATTTGCGCTCACATAGTAGCAATGGTGATGAGGGAATGGGCTTATAGATGCCATTTGGATGTTGCTTGGATAGGATGATGGGCTTATAGATGCCATCTGGACGTTGATCGCGTAGGAGGTTCCTTAGCGAGAACCTGCATACCTGCAAAACAGAAAAATGAGTACCTGACACGTTGCAGGAGTTGAGTCTGGAGCTTCAAACGCTGATGAATGAACCAGGGATGGTTGTTGCCTTAGCATGAATGGTAAGAGAATCCTGAATGATTTCAACCTCAACAACGCTCGTTGAGAAAATCTTGGTGAGAATTACCATCTTCGTAGTGTCAGGAGGAGAACCAAAGGACATTATAATCTCAAAGGGAGTCACCTCACTCACCGTTGGAGAGGGAACTATAGGAAATTATAATCTGAAAGGAAATATCACCTCACTCGCCGTTGGAGAGGGAAACGTCTGAAGAAGGAATTACCACCTCACACGCCGTTGGAGAGGGGACCATAAGAGAATATCACCTCACGCTTATGCCGGAGAGGGAAACATCTGAAGAAGGAATTACCACCTCACACGCCGTTGGAGAGGGGACCATAAGAGAACTTCTACTGAGTCTTTATCAGAAAAATCTGTTTGGAGTCGATTTAACTGGACTAGAGAAATCCTTGAAATATGTTTGAGGATTTCAACTGCATCCTTCCTGAAAGGTAAAGGTCAGTTGCATGATATGGATCAAGCAATGATGTTATCAATATAAATGAGACTTGTATGATGCAATACGTTATGCATGCTATAATGATGTATGTGATGATTCATGTATGTTTTCGTCTAGGAAAATGAATCCTTGACGGGTGCCGGGAAGTCATATCCTGGGCTGATGTTGAGGAATAGCTTTTGCTTCCACTGTGGATGATTGTTGCAAGAATACCGGTAGGAGAAGATAACTCCGTTGAGGAATGAACTTGGCAAATGAAATAATTTCTGCGGGAGAAAAGATACTCTAGCGATCATGCTGGGGAGTGCTACTCTGTGGGGATAGTGATGCTTTGCTGAGTTGAGGAAGGTAACTCCGCTGGGGATACCGTTGATGAGTTATGCTGGGGATATCTTTGTTGTGCTGGAAGTGTTGATAGACTTCGCTGGGGGTAGGAAGATATTTTGCCGAGGACGCTCTTTCCGTGGCTTTTGGCTGAGGATAACCCAGTTATATCCTGTTACGGAAATAACTCTTTAAATCAAGCCGGGACGACGCGTTCGTGCTCTGCGAGGGGATAAGCTTCCAGAATCTACTGGGGATAAGCTTATTGCTTGGGGATATGACTTTCAATTTTGCTGGTGAAGCTGGATTGGACTCTTCTGGGGGAAGTTGAACTGTAATGCTGTAGGTTGAAAGAGGGAGCCTATGTAGGGTTGCCTGCTGATGAGCTCGTGTAAAACCGCATCTGAAATGGAGAAGGACCCTGGGTAGGGTTACTTTGATGATGAGTTCTTGTAAAACTTCGTTTTTGGAAAGGGGGAACCGGTGTAGGGTTTCTGGGTGAGGTAAGTTCATGTAAAACTTTTTGATGAATCGGGGTAAGATTATCTTGAACTAAATCCATGTAAGACTTCTAGAGGAACCGGGGTTAGGTTACCTTGGGGTAAATCCATGTGAGATTTCTTGATGAACCGGGGTAAGGTTGCTTGGACGAGTTTGTATAAAAACTTTGATGAACCGGGGTTAGGTCATCTTCAGGTAGGTCCATGTAAGACTTCAGGAGGAACCGGGGTTAGGTTACTTGGATAAGTTTGTGTAAAAACTTTGATGAACCGGGGTTAGGTCATCTTAAGATAGGTCCATGTAAGACTTCAGGAGGAACCGGGGTTAGGTTACTTGGATAAGTTTGTGTAAAAACTTTGATGAACCGGGGTTAGGTCATCTTAAGATAGGTCCATGTAAGACTTCAGGAGGAACCGGGGTTAGGTTACCTTGGGATAAATCCATGTAAGATTTCTTGACGAACCGGGGTAAGGTTGCTTCGGGATAAGTTCGTGTAAAAACTTCTTGATGAACCGGGGTTAGGTCATCTTATGGAGGAGGAGTCTGTGTATGACTTTGTCTAAAGGTTGAGAAGAAACCGGTGTTGGGTTGCCTGATTTTGATTAAGTGGATAATTGTCCTGTTTGGTTTCGGACGTTAGCCCATGATCTGGAATTCGTAAAGGTAGATGGTAATCATTCTTATGCTGATCTGTCCTTTGGACTTTGGTTGACAGAGCAATTGGATTGCCTGGGTAACTCATTATTGCCCCTGCTTCAGAGGTGAGGGAAGAGGATACCTGTGTGGATGATTGACAAATCTTCGAGTAGACAAGTGATGAGATACCGGGACGTAGTCGTACGCTTTGATCCCTAGCTTTTGCCTGGACCGCCCTTTCGGGTTTTCAGTCCACCGGGATACCCATTTTTGCCCAAGCCGCCTTTTCAGGTTTTCGACTTGCCGGGTGTACATGTTTTTTCATTTCATCCCTTCATTTTGCCCGAACCCTTTTGGTTCGCCGGGAAGCCCTTATTTTTGCCTAGGTGTGTCAACCTAGCGGGTCTTTGATTATGCGCAGTATTTTTCCGACTATGTCCACGCTCTCATAATGTAGGGAGTTGCCCCTGTTAGAAGTATTTTGTCATGCCCCAGATAATGGGCAATGCTCTTACTGTGCCCCTTGATTGGAGGTACTTCTGTTCACAAGGTGTTCATCGTGCGAAATTCCCTGTTGTTCAAACAAATAATCATATGCAAACAAGGTTATTTTAAGAATGCAAAAGTCTATGTCTGTCTTGAATTTTGAAAATGCATTTTTTGTAATACGGTGCGATATCAACTCAATATTGTACAGCAAACCTTCAGGAGTCAGGATACCTTCGTAACAGTATGCTTTCGAACTAACCCATGCTTCAGCTAGGACTTTTAAGGGTTATATCGTGGCCTGGTTCACGGTTTTAAGAAACAAAGGATAAAGGCTCAAATTATTTGTACCCGCCCGCTCTTCGTGATGTTCTCCAAACCTAAACTCAGTTGATCGTGCGTTAGACCTTGCTCGAGTCTTTGTTTTGATTTTCTGGTGATGGTTCAGATATGGATGATTTATTCTGAACAGGCAATCACTTTTGCTTTTGTTGAGGGTTTGTGAGACCTCTTTCTTTTGATTTTGTTATCCCTATTTTTTTTGCCTGAACTGTTTCTTTTTGGAATTACAGTCAGCGGGATGCCCCAGTTTCATAAGTCCCTTTTTATAGGTTTTGACTTTTTGGGCTTTTCATTTATGATTTTTTTTTTGATAATGACTGCCTGTCCTTATGATTGTTCGGAACCATCACTGTTTTTTTTGTTTTTGAGAAACTCATTTGGTGCCATTCATTGTGCACTTGGATCAACTGAGAGAACTACCCTGCCCCAGGTTATGATTAAGGGTTTTGATTTTCGAAAATAAAAACTCCTACTTCTTTGGCTCTGATGGGTTGACGAGGGATTATCATCCTTATAACTCCAGTGTTTAGGGATTGAAACAATGCCTGTACCTCATCAGCGGGGTTTGTTCAAAAGCATACTGTAGATTGTGGTATCGTTTTCGTCATCCTCCCTCAAGAGGTTTAGAATTTTCAATTAAGAGTTGACCATTGCAAAAATATGAAAGCAGTTTTAAGCATAGTAAACATAATTAAATCAAGACAGACATGTATAATGCATTCATGAAATAAAAGAGTTTAACATGATAATTGTTTATCTGAACAAGAAAAGAAAAGTACAACTTGAATTCAAATGAACAAAAATCTCTCGATCCTAGCCATGTTTTGGCAATGGAGCAGTAATCACGTTGGGGGTTTCAGCAGGCTCGAACTCGATCTCTTTGGCGTCGATCATGTTTTGAATCTTGTACTTTAGTGCCCAACAGTCTTCAGTATCGTGCCCCGGGCTATCGGAGTGATAAGCGCATTTGGCTTCTGGATTGTAGCTAGGAGAGGAGGTCTTAGGATTGGCAGGAGGGTTGATCACTGCAATCAGGTTCATCTTCAACATGTGTTGCAGCGCTTGCGACCATGGCATGTTAATGTTGGTGAACTGCCTTTTAGGCCCGTCCGGCCTTTGCTGGTTTCCCTTTTGTGGTTGCCGGCGTGGTGTAGAACCAGAGATCATGACTGCCCCTGCGTGTTGGTCACGGCGACCCTTTTGACCGTATGCAGCATTAGATTCCTTCCTTCCCGTGTAAGGCTTTTTATGAATATCAGAAGGTGTGGCCTCTTGAATTTTCCCGCTCTTGATACCAGCTTCAATTCTTTCGCCGGTCAAGATGAGGTCTGTAAATCCAGCAGATGAGTTACCAATGAGGTGGTTGAAGAATGGACCAGACAGGGTCCCCAAGAACATGTCCACAAGTTCACGGTCAGTCAGGGGTGGTTGTACCCTTCCAGCAAGATCCCTCCATTTCTGCGCATATTCTTTAAAACCTTCACTTGATCCTAACGACATACCTTGGAGTTGGGTACGCGTAGGAGCAAGGTCGGCATTATACTGATACTGCTTGTAGAAAGCAGTAGCCAACTCCTCCCAGTTACGAACCTTGGTCCCATCTAGTTGATAGAACCATTCGAGATGAGTCCCTGAAAGACTCTCCTGGAAGAAATGGATCCACAAGTTTTTGTCCACCGTATATGGCTGAATCTTCCGAACATAGGACCTTAAGTGCAGCTTGGGACAAGACGCCCCGTCATACTTTGAGAAAGTTGGTGCTTTGAATTTATGTGGGATAATCACACCAGTTGACAAACCCAGATCTCCGAAATCCAGCCCAGGTACCTGTTGAACCTCCATAGCTTTCATTCTGTCCTCCAGTTGTTTATATCTGTCATCAGCAGGAGGGTACTGCTCTTCATCAAAATCTGTCTCGTTGTCGGAGACCACTGGACTGGGAACCTCTCTCTCATGATGACTGCTTTTTCCCACAGATGGGGTTGTCCTCTCAGCTTCAACTTGTGGTGTATTCCCAAATCGGCGTCTAGGGTTGAACAGAACAGTCCTCTTCTTTTTCTTGTCTTTTTTCAAAAGCAGAGCCTTCAGGTCCTGTTGCCCCTGGGTCAGATTCAGGATCAGCTCTTGGAACTGGGCGTTCTGAGCCTGGAGATCCTTGATGGACTGTTCAGCTGATGATCCAGGATTCATGACGATCGGCTGAAATAAACAGCGGAGAAGGGTAAGCAACCTGTCAATGGGATACCTGCAATGCAATGAGATGTATGACATGCATGCAATGATTTCAAGGATCTCGCGGGATAAACAGAGAAACTTTGTTAGCATTTGGAACCGGTAGCTTGACTGAAGGCACTGCATATTGTTGAGAGTCCTTCATCAAGGATCAAAGGCTCACCATATCCAGTGGGTCATAGCCCCTGACAACCTTGGCTAGAGGAAAATAAATCCTCTTTGCCCCTTGCTGGGATAGTTGTTCATCATGACCTGCATCACAAGCCCTTGAGACCCTTGAAATGGGTTAGGATGTATGCAGGGTGCATGCAATGGTATGATGTTATGCTATGCATGGGGTAATGTGAGTAACTCTGTTATGAGTCCCGATTAAGGACTATAAACAGACCCTGCAAGGAATTCAGTATCCTGTTATGAGTCCCAATTAAGGACTATAAACAACACCTGCAAGAAGTTTGATAAACCCTGTCATGAGTCCTAGTTAAGGACTATAAACAAAACCTGCAAGAAATTTGGTCAACCCCGTCATGAGTCCTAGTTAAGGACTATAAACAGAACCTGCAAGTGGTTAGTACACCCTATTATAAGTCCTAATTAAGGACTATGAACAAAACCTGCAAGAAATTTAGTGCACCCTGTCATGAGTCCTAGTTAAGGACTATAAACAGGACCTGCAAGAAACAAGTGTTAGGTAACAAGCACGCAGATAGTCAAGTACGAAGGCACACAAGTCACACAAAAGAGCCCTTAAGGTTTAGGCCAGCATGAGGTCTGGGTAGTACCCTCTTTCAGTTTGTTGGTTGAGACCTGTCCTATCAGAAGTAACCGGGTTCTAGAGGATCCCAATATCACTGACTACCCTCAATCGGTCATAACTCCAGCATCGCAATCTTTTCTTGCGGCCAGAACCATCACGAGAGTTTAGCCTCAATGGGCGTAGCATACTGCTACTGTTTCTATTGGCCAAGTTGGGTCATTTAAGGTTCTAAGGTCTGTTGGTGCTTAATGACTCCTTGGAAGACCCATATTCTCCTCGTTGCAACACAAGGGATATCGGTACAGACCAAGGTGTCACACCAACGTAGCCACTGTTTCACCCGTGTCGGTCTACGCCGGACAGGTCCCTCACAGCTTATGCTACCTAAACAGGGTATCCCCAGATCCGGGTTAGGATCTATGTAACTCCCATGCAACCCACAATAGTAAAGCAAACAAGGAAAGCAATTTAAAACACAGTTATGAACTAGCCCTAAGGTACACCTCACTTTAAGTTTACTTCCCCAGCAGAGTCGCCAGTTCTGTGATCGGTGGATCTGGAACTGACTGTTTAACGCTGGTTCGCGAAATGTCGCGGTAAGCAAGAGTCGCCACCGTCTTTTATTTTCTCCAAATGGAAAGGACAAAAGCACAGAAAAATTCCTTAAAGAGATTGCTCTCGGTTCGGGAGGTAGGTTATAGAAAGGGAAGGTGTTAGCACCCTTTCTATCCATGGTTATCCATGGGCTCTTAGATACTTGCTCAATGTGTTTTCAAAATTGTTTGTTTGCTTTTCAATGTGGGTTTAAAAAAGTTTCTTTGAAAATTCCAGTTCGACTCGTACGTCAGAGTGTTTGAAAAGTTTGCTTTGAAAGCTTTTGAAAAGTGTCAGTGTGAAAAGTCTTTTGAGTTTGTTTTGAGATTAGAGCAAGTATCCTTGAGAACCTACCTACCCTAAGGAATTCGTCTGTGTAGATGTCCTTAAAAGTAGTGCCATCCCACCATTGAGAGGTAGGTAGCACCACCGTTGGAGGTGTTCGGGTCAATTCGATATTCGGGACGTGGTGATCACCAGAGCAATGGGAAGACACCTTAGAAGCTACCCTCATGCCAGGTTCCCGGATCATGAGGACTTACTAAGACATCCTCTACTCGACGATCACCTTTCGAGGCAAGGCAACAGTGAGGCGTACCCTAGGGGTGGTGTGTGATTTGTGTGTCATGTTTCAGTTATTTTTGTCTTGTCATGTTTGTCGTGTTCTACGCTTGATTTTAATTTAAGTCCATTCATTCTTGCATGCATTATTAGCAGTTAAAAAGTTGCGGAAAGATAAAGTTCCTAAACTATTACAAAGGCGCGAGTCCACATCGCCAAAATTAAACCGGACCCGATTTAACGGAAAAAATAAATAATGCGAAGAAATAAAAGTGCGAAAAGTAAATTTACAATGCTTCGGGGCAATTACATAATTATAATAAGCGATAAAAGATAAATGCGCAATATTAATAATTGAAACGACGGGCGTTGGACCCTTTTGCAAATAATTAAAGGTTAATGAGCATTAAAAATAAAGTAATAAAAGGAATTAAATGTTTTTTGATATTTTGTATTTTTTAAGATTTAAAAGAAAAAGGAAGTATTAATCAAAATTAAACTAAACGGCAAACCCTAAATTCTAATATTTTTTTATTTATTAAGAAAGAATTACAATAAGATCTAAATTAACCTAAAATTTATGTACAATTTAAATAGGAAAATAAATAAATAAATAAATGATAATTATTATTCTAAAAAAAAGAGGGAAAAATATTAAAAGAAAGAAGAAAGAAAAATAAAAAATAGCAATTAACCTAATTCTACATTTTTTGGATTTTTTATTAAAAAGAGATTAAAATTAAAACCTAATTAACTAAATATTGACATATTAATTTATTTATGAAAATAATTATTATAAAATAAATATTATATCTTTTGTATTTTTTCTGATTTTTAGTGTTTTTATATTTTGTAGAAAAAATAAATTAATTGATGGCAATAAAAATAAATAATACAATAAAAATAAATGTAAGAAGAAAAAAAAATATAAAATGCAAACCAGGGTGGGGGGTTGCCCCAAATCAGGAGGTGTGAATTTGAGAAGCCTAGCCCAATTAAGCTTGCCATTCGTTGACTTTGGAATCCAGTATGACGCGTTGACTGGGAGTATAGCGTGCTTTTTGATCTGAGCCCTCTGATGGATATGCCAGGACGCGTGGTTGCCTGGATTGTGAAGCAACACGGTATACTTCTATGTTGACGCTGCATAAGATTTGGCATTAGAAAATAATATGAAGAATGCACAGACCTGGGGTTCGAACCCAGGTCTTGGATATTGAAGCCACAAGTGTCTGCCAGCTGAGCCAAGGAAACTATTTGTTAATTAAACACACAATGAACATAATAAAGAAAAACAATGCGTTAGTTGGAAAACGCGCGAACTTTTAAATCTTCCAATCATTTGATGCCACGACTCCGTCTCTTTCCTCGTCCCTGTAACACACAAACTACAGCCACGGTTTTCATGGTGTGGCCTTAGGGACGTTTCCAAAAAATAGCGATTAGGTCATGTCCCAATATAAATTAGGCGCGACCCCCTCAATGAACTTGTTGGAAACTTCTGATTCTCATGGTGCCAATCTCGCATCCCAATTTTTCCATAGGAGTAAACCCCTAATTCTTTATCTCTGAAACCCTAAGATGTATCAATGGCAACTCTTCATAAAACGCATGAAAACTCAATTAAGTTATATGGTTAGTACAGAAACCTCATAAGGAGTAATAATATACAAGCAAAAATGCAAGAAGATGCTTAAATCATGAGATGCGATTTCAATATTTTCTCTATGCAGTTTTGCATCATTATACCAATTCTAGGAGTTCTGGTGATTGTTTTTGATTGGAGTACGATCAGGAATTCACAAGGAAGCTATTAAGATCAGTCTCACGCCTTGAATCCACCTGCAACCTTGAAAACAGTTTTTGAATTTTATGAGAAATTTTCAATATTGAAAATGCTTGTTCATGCGCAGCCTTTAGTCCTTTTTTCATTAGGGTTATGTTCTGATCATATATGGAGCATGTTAGGTCAAGAAAATTGAAGAAAATCCATTGCTTTAATGATTTTTGAAGATTTGATTTCACAAGATCTTTTCCAATCTTTTTCTCATAGTTTTTGTATCAATCATGCTCAATTCTTATCACAACTTGCCCTAATCAGTTAAGCACGAAATATTGAGGTTATAATGTGCATAAAAAGATTTTTTAGGTTAAGGTTTATATTTTTCATGAATTAAAATCATTTAAATGAATATAAATTAATATTAATTCAAATAAATAATTAAAAAATATGAGAATACTTCCCTTTGGGCCTAGTGGTCGTGCATAGGCTTGGCATGAAGAAATTTGGAAGATAATTGGGCCCATTTGCATTTTTAGGCCTTTTGCATCAATGTTGACTTTCAAAAATTTCCAAAAATTTCCCAACTTCCACAAGGCATAACTTGGTCAATTTTTAAGCTTTTCACATGTTCTTGGACATTTTGGAAAGGTCTTTGAGTCCTTTAACCAATGGCTTTGGTCCCATGTCATTTTGATTTACCAATCTCAAGTTATGGCCTTTGACTTAAAGTCCCTTTTTGTTGACTTTTGAAAATGACCTATAATGTTGAAATTGATAACTTTTTGTGAGAGCATTTCTTGGACTTGGAACATGAAGATGAATTGTAGGAAATGTCTTTCTCTTCAAAATGAGCTTTGGATGGAATTTTTCTGATAATCTATGTGAGAGTTATGCCCTGGTCAATTTCAGTTGACTTTTTCAGCTGTCCAAATATAGCAACTTTTGCATCTTTGATGATTTCTGAGCCAAATTTTGAGAATCATGATCAAGCATTGATCAAGTGATGTTTGTGGCTTCAAAATGATATGTTGACCAAAAATTTGAACTTTTGACTGTCAAATGACCATTTTGCCCCTACAGTTGACTGTAGTGCAATCTAGGGTTTTGACTGTGCAATTTTGAGCTGAATGCCTTGAAACTTGACATGAGGATACTTGACCATCTTTGTAGGCATATGAGACTTGATTGGGCCTTTGAAAAGTTCATTTGTTTGACCAGAACTCAAACCCTAGTTTGACTGTATAGGAGACAGTTGAGCTGCACAACCCTTGGGGAATTTTGTGACCTTGACTTTGACAATTCTTGATGAATATGGGAGGGCAAATTTTGGGGTACAACAAGGTGTAAACCCAGTTTGGTGCAACATCACCTACATTTGGGGCCTACCAAGCCATGAAGGAAGTCCATTATTAGCAGTATTAGTTCAAAGCCTAAACAGTATCAGTTTATAACTTCTCACCTAATCCCTACCCAATTCCACTTCTACCTAGGAACCTCCTAAATATGAGAAATTGCCATCTCACTTCCTAAATCACCTCAATGATATCTAATAGTCCCAATCCTAGTGACAATATCAAGAATAACTCAACAAGAAGATCATACTTTCATTATAATACTTAGCCAAGACTCACGACTAAGAATAATACTTAGATTTCCTTAATAGCTTCATTCAAGAACAATACTCAACTCATTGCCTAAAGGCTTATGAGTGAGAAAATAATGTCGACCACAAGTATCAAAAGATACAAGGGTGACTTAAACCATACAATACATAAGAGACTCTCAAAACCTAAGACTATTTTTTCTTGCCCTAATTTTATAATTATTGAAAGAACTAATTACATAAGGTTAGGATTCCCCTTTAAATACACCTCTGCAGGCCATGGGATTCGAAATCTTCATCCATATATTTCTTGATCATAAGTTGAGTGATGCACCAAGTGTGCAGCAAAATCTCCTTAAATCTTGGAACACACAATACAAAGTTTCCTAAATTGTCTCAATGCCCAATTTAGTAACTAATGTACAACTGGAGATATAAAACTTGTTCCAGATTAAATCTTCTTGACCTGCAAAATTTAATGAGATATATCCAAAAGAAATATCATTAAATCTTCTTAAAACAATAGTGCCTGTTGTACCTAACCAAGATGTCATGATATCTTCTTCGACATCTGGCTGAAAAACACATAACAACAAAATTGTTATGACAGTTGATACAGTTGATACATATGATGCACCATCTTGATCGACATCATTATAGAACCATGTTTTAGAAAAATTATGACAATCCTAAAACCATGGAACTAACACAATTGACTGATCCTTTTTGAGTAGTTTGAATATATGCTTGAAGTGGCGGTTAGGTGTGATGTGAAGGAAAATTGTGATCCAAAATGAAGCGAAAATTAAAATTTTCCTTTAGTGATCCTTACGAATGGGCATGGCCAGTGATAGAAACTATTACCTCTTGTGGCTATTCAGACCTTTGATGTTGTGATCATGAGCATTGATGAATAAAAATGCCTCTACTCAGTCCACACGAACATATCGCTTTCGGTCACAGTGCTAGCTGCTTATGAACGAAAACTTTGAGTGGTAGAGTGAGAGAAAATACGACTAGGATTTCAAGACCGAATTTTCATCAAGTGAAAATTCTTCAGCATAAGGGTTCTATTTATGGAACCACTTGTATAGGCTGCAAGCTAAAATTCCAATTAAGGCTGCAAGCTGAAATCCCAATTAAGCTTACGAGCATCATACCTTATGATGTACTGTATATCACTTAAGCGCATCGTACCTTACCACATTATGTATTCCACTTAAGTGTATCGTACCTTACTGTGTTTTATAATTCTCTTAAGTGCGATGTACCTTATGCTGTTCCTTATTTACTTTATCTCTCATCAATCTGTCCTTATGTGAGTATGCCTATAGGTTTTCGCATCGTTGGCAATTATATTAAATCACACATTTAACATAATAAATAGTAAGCGGTATCTAGCAATGCATCACTGCTACCCAAGTCACGAAAATATCATGTAATCTGACAAAACCTTCCCTTGATAATATTTGTGTGTACAATTGCCCTTCTTCCCTTATATATATATATATATATATATATATATATATATATATATATATATATATTAAACACAAGGCATAGACCGTGTCATCCTTGTCCAGTTCAATATTGGTTCCTGAGACATTTATCCTGTTATGCAGGATGAGCAAATTCTATCTAGGTCACTCATGTTCCTCAACTTACTTTGTGAAGTACCCATCAACTATCTCTATGGTCATCTAGTTACTGATAACGTTTGACCAATAATAAAGTACTTAACTCTACATCTAAGGTCCATAGTGGTTTCAGGTCGAAGGGTGGTATACACCATTATCATCATGAGAATAACTAATAACACCTTGCATAACATTCTATGTAGTATTCTCATAGCGGGTCAATCTAGTATAAATATTACTCCTAATATTCATACCTATGTACAGACTTGATAACTCCTTATCCATGATCCATGAGATGTGATCATCGGTCTATCTACATAATAATCTTAATGCTTTAATGTTATTCCACTTTGCAATAAATCTCGACTACAGATACTTTAAGAATAATGTCCTTATGTTTAATGGGATCTCATGATTAAGTCACACTAAACATTTCATTAAACAAACAAACTATTCTATGGACTTTATTATTTTGAAAATCAAACATAATAAAGAAGTGTCTTTTATTATTAATAAATAATTTAATACAAGTACCAAAAGTATTGGCCTCCAAGGCTTACACCAACAATATGAACCTGGAGATTTAGTGCAATCTCCCTAAGAAACCACGGACCTCCATTTCTATTCTTGGAACCAGAATTTCTTGTATGGATCTTACTTTGTTAGGATCCCCCTCAATACCCCACTGTCTTACGATGAAACCTAATAGTTTACCTGATGTGACACTAAATGTACACTTGTTCAGGTTTAACCCCAGTTTGAACTTTCTTAGACGCTCAAATAATTTATGTAAGTGGATGATATGATCCTCTCATGTCTAGGATTAAGCAATCATATCATCCACATATACTTCTACTTCTTTGTGGATCATGTCATGAAATAACGTGACCATTGCTCGTTGAAAGGTTGCCCCTGCATTCTTCAGACCGAAAGGCATTACTTTGTAACAGAAGGTGCCACAAGAAGTCATGAAGGTAGTCTTTTCTATGTCCTTGAGAGCCATATTGATCTGATTATATCCTAAGAAGCCGTCCATGAAAGAAAATACCTAAGGTTGAGTTGTATTCTCTACTAAAACGTCAATGTGAGGTAATGGGAAATCATCCTTATGAATCACATTGTTTAAATCTTGGTAGTCCACACATATGCATACTTTACCATCTTTCTTAGCTACTGGCACGATGTTAGAGATCCATGGTGTATAGTCTACCACGACCAAGAACCCTGCAACAAAATGCTTGAGGACTTCTTCTTGAATTTTATTAGCCATGTCTAGATGAGTTCTTCTGAGCTTTTGTCTAATAGGAGAGCACCCCTCATTGAGAGGTAGTGTATGCGCGACAATGTCTGTGTCCAAAACAGACATATCCCGGTAAGACCAAGAGAATATATCAATGTACTCATGTAGGGGCTTGATCAGCCTCTCTTTCATGCTTTCTAATAGGGTGTTTCACAAGTGCATGAAAATATCAGAGTAATATAAAGAGTGTCGAACCCGCAGAGACCTAATAGTTAAACTATCATTTTCTATTATTACGGTATTTATCTAAGGCTAATGAAATAAAGATTAAAGTAGTAAAACTAAAGTAAATAAAAGACTTTAATTAATATAGGTATGCAATGTTGGAATATGGATCTCATCAGTTTCGTCAATACTCTTGTTTTTGGTAAATTGAATTTCTATGGGACAATATTGTCTACTTTGATAATAACGTATTTAACTAGAATTGTGGCTTTCACGTATTCAGAATTGGGTTTTACTCTCTAAATTATACCATCCACTGTCACAGTGGTAGCCGTTGTTCACGTTAAAGTAATAAAACCTATTTTAATAAATAAGACTCTTAACTCAGTCGAAAAGTGATTTTGATTGGAAAATAATACTTTAAAGGGTTTCCGGTGTTTGCATCGACAAACCATAACTTACACTTACAAACGCGTCTGAAAATAGGTTTAAACAAATACTTTATCAAAATATCATTTTTTCTAATCAACTAGTAATTAGCTTTCGCAGTTTTTATCAATTAAAAACTAAACAACCTTAGTCTTTGGTACCATACGACTTTCGATCTTATCCGACATATAAAAGGTTCTATTTTCATAGTAACCGACTAAATTAAGTTTAGAAAGGTTGTGATTAAAACATAAACAATCCCGATAGAACTTCTGAATGAACAACTATTTAGAGTACGGTCTAATTGACGGTCCTCATATTCAAACAAATATAAATTTATCTAGGCATGATTATGACTTAAATTAAAGTGATGTATTCGATTATGCGAGTAAACAAACTAGACATAGTAAAATAAGCTTTAAATAGACAATTAAAATAAAGGTAGAATAATAACTTTCGAATAAATAAAAGAGGCGATTAAATAATTATAATGTGATAAATAAACTTGCTCCGAAGAGACTTTAATCTAATACAGGAAGGAAAATGTTGAAACTTAAATGCGGAAGGTAAAATAATGGAAAGATTAATCTCCTGATAAAAGTTGCTCCAAACTCGATTGTAGACTCGATCAACGGTGCGATAACCCTCCAATGTAAAGAGTTTATCGCTTACAAATTTGACAGTATATGGCTTAAGTTTGTAAATAAGCTTGGATGCCAAAAAGAGAAACTAAATGGCCTATATATAATGAAAATAAAACCTAAAAGTGGTGTAGAAGTTGTTGAATCTATGTGCTAAAGTATAGGAGAAGATGGAGGGAGTAGGAAGATTTGGCCAGAGATAATTCAACTGCAGTGTATTTTCACGTGTGACGACCACCACACCTCCATGGCGAATGCCATGGCCTGAAAGTGGGCTTGACTTGGTCTTTTGACCCCAGAAACATGAACCACTCATGTCCACCTGCATGGTGAATGCCATGGTGGTCGCCATGAGTGCAGAATGCTCCATTTTCTTCCTCTTTTCATCTGTTTTCCTTCATTTCTTCGCAAATGACTCCTAAAGGGTAAAATACCTGAAATACACACAAATACCAGCATAAAAGAGGAAATGTAAAACAAAATGACAATAAAACATGTATAAATCGAGTCAAATAAACAGTGTAATTACATGTCAACACTTTCTTCCAAGGTTGCGCCTATCTTGATTTCTTTCTGGTCCTCCTCTATTCCAAGATTGATGATCTCTATAGGTTCCTAATGCGGTTTTATGTTTTTTGATTCTTGCTCTAACAACCTCACCAACTTTTCAGAGAGTTTATAAAATTTCCCATTCTCCTCTTCAGCTTGGTTAATTGGTGCATCAAAGTCATATTGGTTTATAAAAATATCATTATCGGTGAGTTTAGGTGTGGATCTGCATATTTTATCAAGTTTTGGTTTCTTTTAGAATGCGAAACTAAAATGTGTATAAAGAAAAGTATTTCTATTTGAAAAATAATAGGAAATGAAAGAAATAAATATTAACTAAATGCAAATCTAAATTTTTTAATGATAAATACTGTTTGAAAATAAACGGGAGCCCTTAAATTCTACCCCTATGCCTCGGGCGGGACATAGTTTTTTTTTTAAACTGAAAAAATTACTTTGGAAAGAAATAGATCTCTGGGATCTCCACAGAAGTCCAATTTATTGAGCTTTTCGCCAAGAGCACACTCGCAGACGAGGTTTGATGCTCCTTTGTTGTAGCTCTTGTTGGATATCACAGACACTTACCCCCCATGTTTAATACCAGCATTAATAAAGGTCTTTTGAATCAAAGGATTTTTATATTTATCCTTCTTGCCAGCTCCTGAGGGTTGATAACCCAAACTACAATGTTCCTTCTTTTCAAATATTTCCACGAGCTTTCCCTAACCTTTAGAGGTTCTATCTTCCACCGTTATTTGTAGGCCTCACCACGATGTCATGGGGGTCCCAGATCTTTTGATCTTTTCCACTAGAAGGGTGACCATTGTAGCCACTTCTAATACTTGGAACAACGTTTCCACACAATCCTCTTCCACACTAATGTACCTGTAGGATTCCAAATGACTTACAAATATATCTTCTTCTCCATCAATCACAACCAATTTTTCTTCTATAAGGAACTTCAACTTCTGGTGTAGAGTCGAAGTGACTACCCCTGCAACATGAATCCGTGTTCGCCCTAATAGGCAAGTATATATTGGTTCTATATCCATTATCTGGAAGGTAATATAGAAAGTGTGCAGACCAATATTTATGGGGAGGTACACCTCTCCAACCCAGTTCATTGTGAGCCCTCAAAAGCTTTAGCCACCATAAAATTTTGTCTTATTATGATTCCATCCATCGTTAGCTTCACCAGGCTGGTTTTTTTGTAGTATGTTGAATGAGGAACTAGTATCAGTGAGTACTCTAGATAAACTGGTCTTTATGCATTGGATTAAGATGTGAAATGCCTTGTTGTAGGCTCTACCTTGAGGAGGTAGCTCAATGTCATTGTAACCTAGAATTGTCCCAGATGTCAAATTAGCAACAACCCCATCAAATTGGTCCACTATGATCTCCTTTGTTACATGAGCATGACTTAGGATCTTCATCAGAGATTCTAGGTGTGCTTCTAAATTTAATAATAACGAGAGTATTGATATCTTAGACGGGGTCTCGTAGAGTTGATCCACTATGCTGTAGTCACTCTTCTTGATCATTTTAAAAACTCGTCAACCTCTTTGTTGGTGAATGTCTTATTTGGAGGCTCTTGATCCTGGCTAGTTTTTTCCACGACTTTTCTCTTATCTTTAGCTAAAGTATCATCCTTCTTTTGTTGGTCCAGAGCATATATACGCGACCACTACGGATCATACCCCATGTTCCTGCTATGTTCATTACTGTAGGTTCTTGATTTATCAGCGGTTCACAATCTTGTTTATGCCCATTGACATATATAATATGGTTATAATTCCATGGCACAACTTTATCACTTTTGTAAGGGATATGAGACGAACCTTGGATTACCATTGTATTCTTTGGAGATACTGGTATCTCCAAAGTTTGGTTTTGATAATGGTGTTACCAATGGGTTTCTTGTTGAGCTTGGCTCCAAGCAAGGAATTACAAGTGTCTTTTTTGTAGAACTCAGACCTTGGTAAGGGATCACCAATGGTTTTCTTGTATTTTCATCAATCACAGCTACATATTCTTCTTTAGGTTATTGCCTAATGGAGTATTTCACAAGTGTACAAAAATATCAGAGTAATATAAAGAGTGTCGAACCTACAAAGACGTAATAGTCAAGTTATCATTTTCTATGGTCACAATGTTTGTCTAAGGCTAGTAAAATAAAGATTGGAGTAGTGAAAATAAAGTAAATAAAAGACTTGAATTATTATCAAAAATGCAATGTTGGAACATGGAACTTATCAATTTGTTGATACTTTTGTTGTTCATAAATTGAATTACTATGGGACAATATTTTTCTACTTTGAAAAGAAATAATTGAACAGGAACTTTTGTTTTCGCGTATTCATGACTGGATTTTATTCTCTAAAATATACTAGCCATTGTCACGGTGCTCGGCGCTACTTGCGTTAAAGTAGTAAAACTCTACTTTAAGAAATTAGACTCACTGCTTAGATGAAAAAGTAGTTTTGATTGAAAAATAAGATTTTAAAAGGTTCTCGGCGTTCGCTCGACCAACCGTACCTTAAACTTACAAACGCATCCGAAAATAGGTTTAAAATTAATTTATTAAAATACTAACCTTCATAATTAATTAAAAAATAGCTTTCACGGTTTTTGTCAATCAAAAAATATACAACCTTAATCTTATGTACGAGACGACTTTCGATCTTACCTGGTATATAGATGGTTCTACTTTCATAACAATAGACAAATTTAAGTTTAGAAAAGTAGTGATTAAAACCAAAACAGCCCCATAAGTATTTCTTAAAGAACAACATATTAGAGTACCGTCGAATCGACAGTCCTCACATTCCAACAATTATAAATTTAGTTAGACATGTTTGTGGAATGCGATAAAACAATTGATTCGATCATGAAATAAAACATAGCAGATAAATTAATTAGAACTTTAAATGTGAAATTAAAAGAAAGGTAGAATAAGAGCGTGCGATTAAATAAAAGTGTGATTAAATAAAAATGTGATTAAATAAAAATGTGATTAAATAAATGTAATGCAATAAATAAACCTGCTTCAAAGAGACTTTAATCTGGTACAAGAAGTAAATTGATGAACTTCAATGCGGAAAGTAAATGACGATAAGATTAATGCTTCAAAATAAAGGTTGCTCCAAACTCAATTATAGACTCAATCAACGGTGTTATAACCCCTGACGTGAAGAGTTAATCACTTACGAAATCGACAGTATATGGCTTAAGTTTGTAATTATGCTTGGATGGATCAAAAGTGAATTTAAAGGTGTTATTTATAGTGTTTCCAAAACCCTAAAATCAACCAGGGAGGCTTCCAACTCCGTGGGCAAAAATTTAGTAGAAAATTGAGTGAGTGCTTGACCAAGAAAGCCCATTTTCCAAATGCTTGGTCTTTATAACGTGTGGGGACCGGCACACGCTCCATGTCGAATGCCATGCTCCTTAAGTGGCAAGGACTATGTCTTTTTACCGTTAGAACATGGACCACTCATGGCCACTGTAACACCCTTCTAAACCCACATATGATTTGCATATATTTTTCAAAAATAATTCAAATATAATCACCAACAAGGGTGTCACATCTTCATATAAACATCATAATAAAAGATCCTGCTTTGTAACACGGGTTTTCAAGATCAGTTATAACAAATACTTCATGAAATAACAACAATGACATTTTAACTTTTCACGCCAGAATTCATAGTTTCAAAACACTATTATTAAGATACTTCATAGAAACTTCATCATGCTTCGTTGTTTACTATTCGTAAATCAAATAACTTCAATACCATGTAAGGTAGTTCAAAATCTCAAAATAAAAGAAAGGACATGATCATCCAAACAAATGACCCCAACTCCGATGTTACATATCACAGTAAGACCACTATCATTAACGGAAAAAATAACACTCTCTGAAGCTATCCTCTAAGATTCAATGAGCTATTCTTGATTACCTGCAAGTTACCCACGTATCGAGGCAACATTTCCAAGCTGAAAGGGTGAGTAATCACAAATTATTATAAAAGATATATGGAATAGATATAGTAGTACAACAACAAATCATCATAGATTCTACATATCATCATATTTCTTATATTATACTCACACCTTCGCATCATCAATACACATAAAAAAATGCACTCAATTCACACCATGGGATTGAGATCATCACTGGACTAACGTCCTAAAAATCATCACTGGACCAACGTCCTAACATTACTGAGCCAACACCTTAACATATGCCATGAATGCATGATGCACAACAACAAGATAAAACATGACCACTGCTAGTCAAAATGCATCATCATTCATACAATCATCATATAATTATCTTCACATGAAATTTATACACATTAAACATGCAATCATCATATTAATTCAATACAACAACATCAATTACCTCATAATACAGCATGGCATCATCATAGCAACATCAATTCATCATTTACACATACACACACACATCCTAATAAACCATTCTCAGAATCATCCAATTCATCAAAGAATAGGTATTGGAAAATACATACCATGACCCATTGTATTACACACAATTATAGTTTAACACGTTAGCTTCCTCACACTTTGAACGGTGCATCAAACGGAGTCTTCAAACTCAATTATGAAACTTTAAAAATTGTGCTTGTTGTCCCTCGCCCGAGGCTCGCTTGGTGAAACAACCTGCTCGCATGAGGCTTGCCCGATGAGGCAGGTGCAACAACCCTTCCCCCATACAAATTCCAGGAGCACTGTTTTTCTCTTAATTCCCTTGCCTCTCGTTCGTCCTACAAAGCCCGCCTTCGCCCTCTCGGTCACCTGGCGAAGCAGGAGCGAGTGTCACCCTCCATACATTTTCCATGAGCACCCAAATGACAAGTCTACTCACTTCACGCTCGCCCAGTGCATCAGGGGCGAGGTCACCTTGCTCGATGAAGAAGAAGTCTCTCCCGATGACACAGCACGACCAGGAACTTCCTGGTGTGATTTTTGTACTGCAGCAATCCCAAAATTCTCAAGAATTCACCATATAACAGACTCAAAGTTCACATAATTCACATGTTTTTACAGAGACAACAACAACACATCATGAGAGGTATCTGTTGTACCCCAAAATTTGCCCTCCCATTTCCTCAACATTTTCTCATCACAAGATCTTTGAAGATCAAGATCCAGTTAGGGTTTCCTCTGCTCAAGACTTCTCCTTGCACTGTTAACCCAAATTAGGGTTTGTGGTTGAACAAAGATGTTTTGACCTAAAATGCCTAAGATGACTTTCATGCTTCATGTTGGACTCCCAAGTTTATCCATACCAAGTTTCAAGTCTTGATTCCAAGTTTTGCTCAGTCAATTGGACAGATGACCTAAGAAATCAGCTGTATTGGGGAAAAAGTCAACTGTGGCCAATTGACAGTCAAATCTCATGAAAATTGGCCCACATCAACATTATGAACTCACATGGACCATTTGATCAAGTTTGGATCACAATTCCACAAGAAATTTGATCAGATCACCAAAAGGGCAAAATAGTCATTTTTAGGGTTTTGACTGCACAAGGGTAATTTTTGGCTGTTTGACCTAGCCAATGGCAAACCAAGCTCACATATGGACTCAAGGACCCCATGGAATTATTTTGACATGCTCAACAAACTCAAAAGATCCCAAGTACACAAGATTGACAGTTGAATTTCCCAGTCAATTGATCAATTTTGACTGTATACTGAAAAGTCAAACTTTGACTTTTTGGTCAAAATCAAGAGTCAAGATCCATTTTTCATCAAAACATGCCAAATCATGAAACTTATTCACCAAGAAACCAAGAAATTCAAATTAGGGTTTGAAATGGAATTTTTCATAACTTAGAATTTTTCTAAGTTATGGAAAACCCTAATTTTTTCCCAACTTTGCCCCACTTTTTCACCAAGATTCATTTGGATTCAAACAAAAGTCAAAACATGAAAGTTGTAGCTTGTTGCATAATCTACAACTTTTATTCACAAAGTTTTCCCAAATGAGGCTTGTATCTCAAGTTATAAATTTTTGAATAAGGGCACTAAACCATTTATAACTTAGTGAAAATTTGACCTTTTTGACAAGGTTTTCTACCTAACTTCAAGGCCATTTTCCATACACTTCCACTTGTAATTTCAAGTTGCATTTCAAAGATGGATTGTATTACACATTCCAAGCTTTCCAAAATGTCCAAGAACTTCTCAAACAACCTCATGATTAGGGAGAATCGAATTTTGCAAAATGGGCAAAAGTCACTTTGATTCATGGCCATGTACATGTTCATACACTTTGCAATTTTTCAAATCAGCATGGGCAAGCTAGTTACAGGCCTCTAATCCTTTTCTTACTCAATAATTAAATGCCAATCCATTGTGTTTTAGCTTTGTTTTGTTCATATAGTCATTACACAAGGAATTAAGCCTTAATTGGGAAAAGTGATTTATCCATTTTTGCAAAGTAGAACTTTATGTCAAGTTTGAAAATCAAGAGGTACAATGCATATCTTTGGACACAAGATTCAAGGACATAACACACTGATCAAGACTAAAAGATGCAGCACATTTTGAGGGGCCTATACAAGCCTAGAAGAAAGTTGGCATTTTCTTGCTTCACATAGAAGAAACATGGCATAACTTGTACCAACTTACAAACCAGCTTACAAACACTTAGACAAACTGATCAAACACATTCCACACATCAAAACCAAGCTAAAGCACGAGCCTTTTACCTCGAATCCATCCCAAAACTCAGAATCACCTTGAAACTGCTCAAACAGAGCAACCTCTGCAGATTGAGCTCCAACTCTCAATCCCTTCAAGCATTCTTTCCCAAACCAGTTCACATACATTCCCTAACATCTATGCAAGCTAACCAAAAGCAAAAACACGACCTGTAATCCCTCTAACTGGTTCCACCATTTTCACATTTCTGACTTGCAGGTGAAGTTCTCTAGCTCGATTCAGAAGCTTTCAAAACAAAGTAAACATTGGAATAGCATCCCTGGGCCTCAAGGAAGCTTTTCCAATCATCACCTTGCACTGAAAGTTCCTACATTTCCAGATAGAACTTCAACTGAACAGGTAAGTTTTTGAATTCGTATCTCTCTTATTAGGCATCATTAGCTTTAAGTTTGTGAATAAACAATGTTCTACTCATGCCACTGAACATGTACATGTTTTTACTTTTCATTTCTTTTGCTTGAGCTGTGAGTATTTGAGGTCTGAAAATGGCAGAAAATCTAGGTTAGGATTTGGGGGAGAAGAAATTCTCCCTCATCTTAGAGAGTTAAGTCAAGTTCTTTATATCCCTGAATTCGTCTCTTAATGCTCTACACTTTTCATGTTATGAGTTTTGCTTGAAAGTCCAGGAATTGGAAGATAGAAAACGCGTGTTCATTGTTGTTCATACAGTCTGGAGGTTGAAGAAGGAGTTTTCTGGGCTGGGCCTGTTTGGTTATTTCTGTTTGCACCACTCTTTTGCTTTCACACCCCCTAGGCCCATTTGGCTTATTTTTAATGATTTCCGACTTTTTCTTTTTTTGATTGATCCATTTATTTTTTCTCATGTTATTAAAAATATAAAAATCTTTTTTCTCACCATTTTTTAATTTATTAGGTATTTATGTGATTTTCTTTTGATTAATACATAAATAAATAAATATATATACATTTCATTAAAACATTGAGAAATATGTAAAAATACTTTTATTTTCATTTTTATTTTATTATACCTTCTGAAAATATTTTACATAAAAAATACCTTTTTTTTTTTTTTTTGCAAATATTAAAAATTATTATTATTTATATATATGTAACACATATTTAAAATAATACATATATACATATATTTATTAATATATTTAGGGTAAATACAAAATATATACACTTTTTGTTTTTTTATTATTATTAATATTTAATATAAAAATACATTTTTGACAAATACTTCACTTTATTTTATTTTTTGTACATAATAAATGAATACTTGTATTAAATTAAATAATAACACATTTTATTTAATAGAATTAGGGTTTTACCCTAAAAATGAAAATACTCAAAAATAATACCCTTTTATTTTCTTTTTATTTTACATAAATAATTCTTTTTTTTCATACATATAAAAATTCTTTTTGCATTCTTGCATATTTGTCTTATTTTATTTAATCTATGCAAAATATTTGTCTTGTAAATATTCAATATTGATGTAATAGTTTTAGGTTTAAATTCCTTGTCAAAATCCGCATTTGAACATTTGTACCCCCCTTCCCATATTTGGTTTTGTAATAGCTTAGTAAATTTATTTTCGCACTTTATTGCTTTCTAATTATGCCATGTTAGAATTAGGGTTTGTATGCGAAAAACGACAAAATAGTTATGACCTAATCTCAAGACAAACAAGCATGAAAATGGACACACAAATCACACTTGCACCCCCTAGGGTACTCCACTTGTTGCCTTTCAAAATTGGGCCATATTGCATGTTAAGTCTCTTTGGGCAAAACAAACAAACCAAATGATCATAGTCCCTCGATAACATTTTCAAAATACTTCCAAAAAACAAATGATCAAGTCCCTTAAAGAAAATTCCCAAAGATACTTGGCACCATTGCAATTATGGTCTAAACGATGACCCGTGCCCGTCCCTTTCACATCCTAACATAAGATTGTCCACCAAATGCAATGGTGGAACAAACTTGTTAAAAGGGTTAAAACATAGCAATAATCTTTTGAGAAATTTAGGAGTAGATAACCGCTTAGTTACTTGAATCAATCTTGCAAACTAAAATACTTGCCTATTTCAAAAACCACACATCACTACACTTTCAAAACAACTTTCAAAAACAAATGAAAACCTTTTCAAAAGACATACATCTTTGTATATATCCCCACATGGATCATTACAAAGGTTGCCACCATATTGGCCTCTTTTCAAAACATTTTCAAACCCACACACAAGCACCATTTAAAACAATTGGAAACAAAAGGCAAGTGACCTAAGCAAGTAACTAAGAGCCCATGGATAACCATGGATAGAAAGGGTGCTAATACCTTCCCTTTCTATAATCTACTCCCCGAACCCAAGAAAAACATCTCAAAAGGTTTTTTGCTGTGCTTTTTAACCTTTCCTTAGGATAAAATAAAAAGTCGGTGGCGACTCTTGCTCAACCGAAACATTTGCGAAAACAAACGCAAAACCTCAAGTCAGTTCTCCCACCGTATCACAGAACTGGCGACTCTGCTGGGGAAAACTTAAAAGTGGAGTAACCTTAGGGCTTAGATCACCTTTGTTTTCAATTGTTTGCTTTGTTTGCTTTTATATTTGTGGGCTTTGCATCGGAGTTTCATAGGTCCTAACCCGGATCTGGGAAATACCCTTTTAGGTAGCATAATCTGTGAGGGACCTGTCCGGCGTAGACCGACATGGGTGAAGCAGTGGCTACGTTGGTGTGGCATCTTAGTATGTACCTATATCCCTTGTGTTGCAACAGGGAGAATATAGGTCTTCTAAGGAGTCATTAAACACCAACCAACCTTAGAACCCTAAATTGACCAACTTGGCTATTAGGACAGTAGCAGTATGCTACACTCATTGAGGCTAAACTCTCGAGATGGTTCTGGCCGCGAGAAAAGATTGCGATGCTGGAGTTATGACCGATTGAGGGTAGCCAATGATTTGAGATCCTCTAGAACCCGGTTACTTTTGATAGGACAGGTTTTAACCAACAAAACCAAAAGAGGGTAATACCTGAAACTCATGCTGGCCCGAAACCTAAGGGTGTCTTGTGTGACTTGTGTGCCTTATCATGTTTGCCTGCGTGAATACTTGTGGTGTGCTTCATCATAGCATCATGCCATCATACCATTGCATGCATCCTGTATAAAGGACTAACCCATTTCAAAGACAAAAAAGTTTCATCTTTGCTCTGTTTTGTAGGACATCATGATGCCCGTACGTAGGAATACCATCCGGCTCAACTTTGTTAAACCACCAGTTTTACTCAAGGAGTTGGTTGGAAGGATTCCAAACACTTCCTCCTTCATCAACAGACATGGTTCTCTCCTTGGCTTGATCACTGCAAAATGGGACCAACAACTAATAAGTGTTCTGACCCAGTTTTATGACCCTTTGTATCATTGTTTCACCTTTCAAGACTTCCAGCTGGTTCCTACCCTGGAAGAATTCTCTTATCTGCTTGGGATCCCTGTTTTGGAACAAACTCCATTCACTGGTTTGGAAAAGACTCCTAGGCCTGAAGAGATTGCTGCAATTCTCCCCTTGACCAAAGAAGAGGTATTAGCTAACTAGGAAACTAGAAATGGAGTTAAGCGATTTTTGGTCAAATTTCTGGTTGGCAAGGCTAATGATTTCTGGAATGACTTGGACTTCAAGGCGTACGAGGATATTCTGGCTCTTTTGATCTATGGTCTGGTATTGTTTCCCAATCCTGACACCTTTATCAGTATCCATGCCATAAGGATCTTCATGTCTCGGAATCCTATACCCACTCTTTTGGGTGATATCTTGCAACAACTCTATGCTCGTACTGCTCGAAAACGGGGAACTCCGTGGTGTTGTGCTCCTTTGCTAGTGAGGTGGTTTATTTCGCACCTTCCTAAGTTCGTGCTGAAGAATGAAGAAGGAAAAGGTTGGGCTCGGAGGTTAATGTCTCTCACAGATAAGGACATCACTTGGACTCTCAGAGGATTGGATGAGGTAGCTGTTGTTAACCGTTGCGGAGAATACCCTAATGTTCCGTTGATTGGTACCCAAGGAGGAATCTCTTACAATCCCTGCTTAGCTCTCCGTCAGTTTGGAAGAGCCAGAGGAGTTGGGCCTCATGAAATGCTGGTTCCTCACTTTCATTTTGAGTTTCAGGCAGACAATGACAAACTACGCCATGGATTCATTAGAGCTTGGGACAGAATTCACAAAGCTGACCCACATGAGTTAGGACCAAAGACTTCTCTACCATTAGAACCCTATTGCAAATGGGTCCGCATCCGTGCTCAGAGGTTAGGTATGCCATACGAAGATGTTAGACCTCTCATTCTTGAATCTCCTGATGAAGATGGGGTTCCTCCAACTGTCCTCCCTCCTCAGATACCTACTGATTTTGACACAATGAAGAGATCTTGGGCGCAGCTAAAGGAAGAGCGGGATTTCTATCGGGAGAAGTTCAACGAGCAGGAATGGAAGATCCAGAGGCTGACTAAGCAATTGGAGGAAGAGAGGGTTTTGAACAACTACATCAACACTGAGAAAAGGAGGCCATGGGAGCATTGATGGGCTTTGGATATTTCCTTTTATAGCTTTTATTTCCTTTCCAGTATTTTTCTTTATTCCTGTAATGCCTTAGGGCAAATTGTTGAACAATTAAAAATTTTTATCTAATGAAGTGTGTTTCCCTTTTTGTCTACAAAGTTGAATCTTGTTTGTCTTTGAAAACATAAAACATACACATTCCATTGCACCATATGCATAGCAGGTACCCTATTTCATAGGTTGCTTAATCTCCTTCGCTGTTTATTTTAAACAGTCATCATGAATCCAGACTCATCCAGTGAGCAAGCAATCAAGGCCCTTCAGGCCCAAAGTGCACAGTTTCAAGAGATGGTCCTAAGCCTAGCCCAAGGTCAGCAAGAGTTGAAGACTCTACTCCTGAAGAAGAAGAAGAAGAAAAAGAGGACTGCGTTGTTCAACACCGGACGCAAATTTGGGAACACCCTCCACAATGAAGCTGAACCAACTACTTCTTCTGCTGAGAAAAACAGTCCCCAAGGGGGAGGGGCTCCTAGTCCCGCAGTCTCCGACAACGAGACGGACTATAATGACGAACAATACCCACCTGCTGCTGACAGATACAAGCAATTGGAAGACCGCTTGAGCGCCATGGAAATTCAGAATGTGCCGGGACTGGATTTCGGAGATCTGGGGTTATCTTTTGGGGTAGTAATTCCACACAAGTTTAAGGCACCTGCCTTCGCCAAGTATGATGGGGTCTCCTTCCCAAAGCTGCATCTGAGGTCATACGTAAGGAAGATCCAACCTTACACGGCGGATAAGAGCCTTTGGATTCACTTCTTCCAAGATAGCCTCTCGGGGTCACAACTTGAATGGTTCTACCAATTAGATGGAACTAGCATCCGACACTGGGAAGATTTGGCAACCGCATTCTACAAACAATACCAATACAATTCTGATCTCGCTCCTACGCGTACCCAACTTCAGGGTATGTCTCTAGGAACGGGTGAAGGGTTCAAGGAATATGCACAAAAATGGAGAGATTTGGCCGGCAGGGTGCAGCCTCCCTTGACTGATCGTGAGCTGGTTGATATGTTCCTAGGGACTTTGTCTGGTCCATTTTTCAATCATTTGGTTGGTAACTCCTCCGCTGGGTTTACAGATTTGATATTGACGGGAGAAAGAATTGAAGCTGGCATCAGGTCAGGAAAGATACAAAAGGCTGCCTCTACAAGTACTGAGAAGAGGCCGTTTAAGAAAGAAGCAAGCGCCGTCTATGGTCCTAGACGACAAGTCAAGCCCGAAAGTCGCCAAGCCGTCAATGCTTTGGTCATTTCAAAACCTGTTGCTGCTCCTCAGCAGTACAATCAACAAAGAAGTGAAAGGCCCAAGAGGCAGTATACTCGACTGAGTATGACCTTATCTCAAATTTTACCCCAACTGTTATCAACCAACTTGGTGACCCTCAAAGAAGCTCCTAAGGTCGTCAACACGACGTCTCCTAAGTATAACCCAAATGCCCGGTGTGCTTATCATTCTGATAGTCCCGGGCACACTACTGATGATTGCTGGGCCTTGAGAAACAAAGTGCAAGATCTTATCGACGCGAAGGAAATTCAGTTTGAAGCGCCTGAGAGACCGAATGTTGTAACCGCTCCTATGCCCCAGCATAGAGTAAACGCCATTGAGGAAGAGTTGTATGCTGTTTCGGTGAATGAAGTTGTTACCCCTCTTTTGACTGTTAAGAGGAACTTACTACTAGCTGGTTTATTTCCGGGTTGTAGTAAGGGTTGCCTCCTGTGTGCTGTTATCCCTACCGGTTGTCCACTGCTGAAATCAGGCATCCAAAGCCTGATGGATAGCAAGGAAATTCTGTTCAAGAAAACTGCTGTTCCGTCTGTTTCCATTGAAGAAATATCTGTTGTCACAATTTATAATCCTGTCAAAGCTCCTGTGAAGAAACCAGTCCAAATTATGTCTGTTGCACCCATCACTATTACTGTCCCGGGGCCTCTCCCATATGAGTCTGATAAAGTTGTTCCATGGCATTATGGAGCCGACGTGTATGTGCTTGGGGTGAAGCAGGAGTTCAACACCAGTACCAGTATCAGTAACATCACTGGTCCCGCCAAGATTACCCGCAGTGGCAGGCTCTTCTCGCTTGACATTGCACCGCCAGTTATCCGAAAAACTCTCACCATCACACCCGTAAGGGTGCATGTCCCAATTCAAGTTCCTGTGTCTACTACTGCCGCCGAGTCTTCTGATACTCGGGGCAAAGAAGTCGCTACCGATTCGCCTGCCAGGACGGAGGCACCAAGAAAGAAGACTGCTGTGGAAGCCTCCCAACAAGAAATGGAGGAAATCCTTAAAATTATCAAAAAGAGTGACTTTAACGTTGTTGAACAGTTGGGGCATACTCCCTCCAAAATCTCTATGTTATCATTGCTGCTATGCTCAGAGGCCCATGCAAAAGCCCTGATTTCATTTCTGAAAACGGCCCATGTGCCGCAAGAGACCTCCGCGGATCAATTCACCTACTGTGTGGCTAATTTGACGGCTGACAATGGCTTAGGGTTCTCGGATGCTGACCTTACCGCCAAAGGGAAAAATCACAATGGTGCCCTGCATGTTTCCATAGAATGCAGGGGCACTACTCTCGCACACGTGTTAGTGGATACCGGCTCTTCCCTGAATGTCTTGCCCAAGAAGGCATTGGACCGCTTGGATTGTGAGGGCCTGGAGTTGAAACCTAGTAACATCATTGTTAGAGCCTTCGACGGTTCTAAGAGGATGGTGCACGGTGAAGTAGACATCCCCATTTGTGTAGGTTCCCAAGTTTTCAACTCAACGTTCTATGTAATGGATATTCGTCCATCTTACTCCTGCTTGTTGGGTCGACCCTGGATTCATAAATCTGGGGCAGTAACGTCCATTCTACACCAAAAGCTCAAGTACCCTGTCAAAGGGAAGATTGTTACTGTGCAAGGTGAGGAGGAATACATGGTTAGTCATTTGAATTCATTCCGGTATATCGAGATGGACGGGGAGTTTATTGAAACCCCCTTTCAGCATTTTGAGGAAGTACCTCCAGTGTTGGCATCAGCTGAGGCAGTGGTTGAAGAAGATTTTCCGTTGAAGATGGCGTCCTTGAAGGATGCCCGGGCTGTAATCGAGAAAGGCAATTGTGCAAACTGGGGTCAGCTTCCTGACTTCACTCAAAAGAACGACAAGTTTGGGCTAGGCTTTACTGCAGAGGCTCAGAGGGCTGTGCGCAAGGAAAAGATCAGAAAGGCTCCGGTGTTTATCTCCAACCCAAGGGTGAATGCTATCGAGGAGGATGTAGAGGAAGCAGAGTTTGACGGTTGGATCTATCCGACTACCAGCAACGGACCGAGCAACTGGACGGCAAAGGATTTTACACCTATCACATTTGTCACGCAGTAATTAATTTCTTTTGATTTCCAATTTGTAACAAACAATATGTTAAAACTTTGTTGGCTCGGTGTCCTACCCGGGGCATCGTAGCTCCATTTGTGAGCGCTTTTTGTATGACATTTCCATATATCATCAATCAAAACATTGGACATTTGTTGCATTTCAAATCTTGTGCTCTTTTTCTTTCTGTGTTATATATATTGCAAAACAGCTATATTTACACACACTCACTTATACAGGTTTCAATCCACTCTGGATCTCACTGGTAACAGCTCTGCTACCGCCAGTTATGACTTCGAGAATCCGATCAACTTGGCCGAAGACGAAGGTGAAGATGATTGCGAAGTGCCTGGTGAACTCGCAAGACTGCTACTCCAGGAAGAGAGGGCTATTCAACCACATGAAGAGCCGGTAGAAACGATTAACCTGGGTATTGAGACAGATAGGAAAGAGGTCAAGATTGGGGCTAATCTAGAGCTTAGCGTGAAGCAAAGATTGATCCAGATGCTACAGGATTACATGGAGATATTTGCTTGGTCCTATGAAGACATGCCTGGTTTGGATGCCGACATTGTAGTTCATCACCTGCCAACCAAGGAAGATTGCCCTCCGGTAAAGCAAAAGGTCCGCCGTATGCGCCCAGAGATGTCTGAAAAGATCAAGGCTGAGGTTATGAAGCAATTCGACGCCGGGTTTCTAGCAGTAACTTCTTACCCTCAGTGGGTTGCCAATGTGGTGCCAGTACCGAAGAAGGACGGTAAAGTCAGAATGTGTGTTGACTACAGAGATCTGAACCGGGCAAGCCCCAAGGATGACTTCCCCTTACCTCACATCGACGTTCTTGTTGACAATACTGCTCAACACAAGGTTTTCTCCTTCATGGATGGTTTTTCAGGGTATAATCAGATCAAGATGGCTCCAGAGGATATGGAGAAGACTACCTTTGTGACTCAGTGGGGCACCTTCTGTTATAAGGTCATGCCATTCGGATTGAAAAATGCTGGGGCAACCTATCAATGTGCCATGGTTGCTTTATTTCATGATATGATCCATCATGAGATTGAGGTATACGTTGATGACATGATTGCAAGGTCTCAAACTGAGGAGGAGCACCTTGACCATCTGAGGAAGTTGTTTGACCGACTCAAGTTATACAAGCTGAGGTTGAATCCCAACAAATGCACCTTTGGGGTGAGGTCCGGAAAATTGATAGGTTTCATTGTAAGTGATAAAGGTATTCAGGTGGACCCTGCCAAGGTAAAAGCCATACAAGAAATGCCAACTCCAAAGACAGAGAAAGAAGTCAGAGGCTTCCTGGGACGACTGAATTACATTGCCCGATTCATCTCACATCTGACTGCTACTTGTGAGCCAATCTTCAAATTGCTGAAGAAAGATCAAGTAGTACGCTGGAACGATGAATGTCAGGCTGCCTTTGAAAAGATAAAGGAATATCTCCAAGAGCCACCCATCCTTATGCCACCAGTGGAAGGAAGACCTCTAATATTATACTTGACAGTACTTGATAATTCAATGGGGTGTGTGCTGGGGCAGCATGACGAGTTTGGCCGAAAAGAGCACGCTATTTATTACTTGAGCAAAAAGTTTACCGACTGTGAGTCTCGTTACTCACCGCTTGAGAAAACTTGCTGCGCTCTAGTATGGGCTGCTCGCCGGCTGAGACAGTATATGCTGACTCACACTACTCTATTAATTTCAAAGATGGATCCCATCAAGTACATATTTGAAAAGCCTGCTCTGTCTGGAAGAATAGCGAGATGGCAAATGATCTTGACAGAATATGACATCCAGTATACAACTCAGAAAGCGATTAAAGGAAGTGTACTGGCAGATCATTTGGCACACCAACCTGTGGACGATTACCAATCATTGAACTTTGATTTTCCGGACGAAGACATCATGGTGGTAACTGACTGTGAAGTACCTGGACCGGATGAAGGACCTGAGAAAGGATCCCGATGGTCTATGCATTTTGACGGAGCCTCCAATGCTTTGGGTAACGGCGTCGGCGCTGTAATCATATCTCCCAAAGGAACTCATACTCCACTCACCGCCCGAGTATGTTTCAACTGCACCAACAACATGGCAGAATATGAGGCATGTATCATGGGTCTACAAGCTGCAATCGACTTAAGGATCAAGTTTCTGAGTGTCTTCGGAGATTCCGCTCTCGTGATCAATCAGATCAAAGGCGAGTGGGATACGAAACACCCAAATCTTATTCCTTATAAGGAGTATGTGTCGACCTTGCTTCCCCACTTTGAAGAAATAACTTTTGAGCACTTCCCAAGAGAGGAGAATCAGCTAGCGGACGCCCTAGCTACGATGTCTTCAATGTTCAAAGTTAAATGGGACAATGAGGCTCCCCGGATCATTATCTGGAAGTTGGATGAACCGGCATATTGCTGCGAGCTTGAGGCTGAAAAGGTGACTGAAAAACCCTGGTATCATGAGGTGAAGAGGTACTTGGAAGTTCAGGAATACCCTGAAGGCGCATCTGTCAATGACAAGAAGTTCATGAGGAGGTTTGCTGCAAAATTCTTCCTCAGCAACGATATTCTCTACAAACGGAATCATGATTCAACCCTGCTACGTTGTGTGGATAAGGCTGAAGCAGAGAAGATCATGATAGAACTGCATGAAGGTACATTTGGAACACATTCCAGTGGACACACCATGGCTAAGAAAATCCTTCGGGCAGGATATTTCTGGTCCACAATGGAAGCTGATTGTTACAAACACTCCCTAACTTATCACAAATGCCAGATCTATGCTGACAAGGTGCATATTCCTCCAGTTCCTCTGAACGTCCTGACGGCACCTTGGCCTTTTGCAATGTGGGGGATTGATATGATCGGTGAGATCCGACCGACGGCATCCAATGGGCATCGCTTCATCTTGGTGGCGATCGATTATTTCACGAAGTGGGTTGAGGCAGCTTCCTACGCCACAGTAACCAAGAGCGTCGTGGCACGTTTCATCCGGCATAATCTGATCTGTCGGTACGGTGTCCCAGAAAGAATCATTACGGACAATGGTACCAATCTCAATAACACGATGATCACTGAACTCTGTGAACAATTCAAGATACAGCACCACAATTCTTCTCCCTACCGGCCGAAGATGAATGGGGCTGTAGAGGCGGCTAATAAGAATATCAAGAAAATTGTGCAGAAGATGACAGTGACCTATAAAGATTGGAACGAGATGTTACCGTTCGCTCTTCATGGTTACCGTACCTCAGCAAGGACGTCAACCAGGGCAACTCCTTTCTCCTTGGTCTATGGCATGGAGGCAGTCTTGCCAATTGAAGTTCAGATACCCTCTCTCCGGATAATGAAGGATGCAGACTTGAGTGAAGATGACTGGATCCAGACTCGACTTGATCAATTAAATCTGATTGACGAAAAGAGGCTCACTGCTATCTGTCACGGTCAAACGTATCAAAAACGGATGATCAGGGCATTTAACAAGAAAGTCAGACCACAAGAGTATCAAGTTGGGGACCTGGTAATCAAACGCATCATCCTTCCTCAAAGTGATCCCCGGGGAAAATGGACCCCTACGTACGAAGGGCCATTTGTGGTTAAGCATGTGTTCTCAGGAGGAGCCGTGATCCTAACCACCATGGATGGTGACGACCTTCCTCACCCCGCCAATGCAGACATAGTGAAAAAATACTACGCATAAATAAAAGACCCGCTAGGTTGACATACCTAGGCAAAATAAGGGCTTCCCGGCGAACCAAAAGGGTTCGGGCAAAAATAAGGGATGAAATGAATAAAAAAAAATCTGTACACCCGGCAAGTCGAAAACCTGAAAAGGCGGCTTGGGCAAAAATGGGTATCCCGGTGGACTGAAAACCCGAAAGGGCGGTCCAGGCAAAAGTTAGGGATAAAGCGTAACACTATGTCTCGTTGGATCACTTCGCATCCGGAATTCGGCATCAACTATCTGGCTCAGACTTCGGCATCGACCAATCAGCTTCATCTTCAACTAGGCAGCAAAGCGATGAGACGCTTGGAGACATAAAGGCGATAGCAGAGTTGGAACCCAGTGGGATTGTTCACATAGCTGTTTTGTTTTCTTTTCAAAATTGTAAACTCTATTTGGCGGCATCCTCTTACTAGGATGTTAGCCTCTTGTACGAAAACGCCTATTCACAGGAAAAGTTCAAATCAATACAAATTCACTTGTCCATACAAATTGCCATTATTTTTCTTTTTTCTGTTTTGTTTTGCGAAGAACGTCCAATGTTCATTTTTGATATATGCATTTGACATTAAATTGCTGGTTCTTAAATATTTGCATATAAAACAAAAGATTAATTACCGGTGACATCAGAGACAGGGGCAATATGAAGTTGTCTGATGCAGTCTGGTTGCTTCGTCCGCCAAGGTACCCAGGTAGATTCGACCGAAGAATGTGACCAAATCATCTCAACGCCCTGCAGAGTAAGACAAAATTCAGCAATACTATCCCCAAGCGGAGTTGATTCCCCGTCGATCCTGAAAAGGCACAACATTCCCCAGCAGGTCTTAAAGCTCATCCCCGGTAGATTCTGGAAGCTTGTTCCCTACGGGATACAGACGTCTCTCCCGAGCTTTATTCAAAGTTATTCCTCACAAGGGCTTATAACTGGGTTATCCTCAGCTAATTGCCACGGAAGATCTCCCTCGGCAAAGTTCTTCCATTCCCCAGCGGAGTTTATCTTTCATTATCCCCAGCGGAATCCATCATTAAAGTCCTCAGCAGGCCTCTCGTCAAACTTCAGCAAAGTATCTCTGCCACAGAGCAACTCCCCGGCCGTTCGTCAAGGATTTATTTTCCTAAGACAAAATTACATTCATAAACATTTCACATTTCCATACATCTTGCTTACATACATGATAAAGTGCATACAACACTGTCTCATGTTGAACATCATGACATCATGCATATCATACGTCATGACATTGCATACAACTTATGTTTTTGCCTTTGCAGGAAAAGGACAATCCCAAAGACAACTACCTTCAACTGTCACAATTCCAGATTCGACTCCTGTATCTAGCCAGGGCATATCTGTTGACCACATTTCCAGACTCGATTCCTGTATCTAGCCAGGGCACGTCTGAAGAGTTCGAAGATTCGATTCCTGTATCCAGCCAGGGCACATCAATCAACTACAACATTTCCAGATTCGACTCCTGTATCTAGCCAGGGCATATCTGTTGACCACATTTCCAGACTCGATTCCTGTATCTAGCCAGGGCACGTCTGAAGAGTTCGAAGATTCGATTCCTGTATCCAGCCAGGGAATATCTGTTGACAACTATTTCCGGATTCGATTCCTGTATCCAGCCAGGGCACATCTGTGAGTAACCGTTTGTAGACTCGACACCTGTATCTAGCCAGGGCATATCTGCATAAAGAGATTGAAGATCAAACACCTGTAACAAGCCAGGAAAACATCTGTCTTTCTCAAATACACAAGTTCTCGCTAAGGAATTTCTTATGCGATCAACACTTCCAAATGGCATCTATAAGCCCATTCCCGACAAGGTTCTGTCACATCTCCATATGGCATCTATAAGCCCATCTCCCTATCCACCATCTCTCCAAATGGCATCTGTAAGCCCATTCCCGACATCACATTGTTGAGACTCCAACATGCGAGTGCAAATTTCCGGGCACTCTAGTGTCCAATCTCCTTTTACCCTCGAGTCACGAAAGGCAAACTTGCCAATCTAACTCTTCAGGTCCAAGAAGATTGAACAGGGGCAACTGTTGTACCCCAAAATTTGCCCTCCCATTTCCTCAACATTTTCTCATCACAAGATCTTTGAAGATCAAGATCCAGTTAGGGTTTCCTCTGCTCAAGACTTCTCCTTGCACTGTTAACCCAAATTAGGGTTTGTGGTTGAACAAAGATGTTTTGACCTAAAATGCCTAAGATTACTTTCATGCTTCATGTTGGACTCCCAAGTTTATCCATACCAAGTTTCAAGTCTTGATTCCAAGTTTTGCCCAGTCAATTGGACAGATGACCTAAGAAATCAGTTGTATTGGGGAAAAAGTCAACTGTGGCCAATTGACAGTCAAATCTCATGAAAATTGGCCCACATCAACATTATGAACTCACATGGACCATTTGATCAAGTTTGGATCACAATTCCACAAGAAATTTGATCAGATCACCAAAAGGACAAAATGGTCATTTTTAGGGTTTTGACTGCACAAGGGTAATTTTTGGCTGTTTGACCTAGCCAATGGCAAACCAAGCTCACATATGGACTCAAGGACCCCATGGAATTATTTTGACATGCTCAACAAACTCAAAAGATCCCAAGTACACAAGATTGACAGTTGAATTTCCCAGTCAATTGATCAATTTTGACTGTATATTGAAAAGTCAAACTTTGACTTTTTGGTCAAAATCAAGAGTCAAGATCCATTTTTCATCAAAACATGCCAAATCATGAAACTTGTTCACCAAGAAACCAAGAAATGCAAATTAGGGTTTGAAATGGAATTTTTCATAACTTAGAATTTTTCTAAGTTATGGAAAACCCTAATTGTTTCCCAACTTTGCCCCACTTTTTCACCAAGATTCATTTGGATTCAAAAAAAAGTCAAAACATGAAAGTTTTAGCTTGTTGCATAATATACAACTTTGATTCACAATGTTTTCCCAAATGAGGCTTGTATCTCAAGTTATAAATTTTTGAATAAGGGCACTAAACCATTTATAACTTAGTGAAAATTTGACCTTTTTGACAAGGTTTTCTACCTAACTTCAAGGCCATTTTCCATACACTTCCACTTGGAATTTCAAGTTGCATTTCAAAGATGGATTGTAGTACACATTCCAAGCTTTCCAAAATGTCCAAGAACTTCTCAAACAACCTCATGATTAGGGAGAATCAAATTTTGCAAAATGGGCAAAAGTCACTTTGATTCATGGCCATGTACATGTTCATACACTTTGCAATTTTTCAAATCAGCATGGGCAAGCTAGTTACAGGCCTCTAATCCTTTTCTTACTCAATAATTAAATGCCAATCCATTGTGTTTTAGCTTTGTTTTGTTCATATAGTCATTACACAAGGAATTAAGCCTTAATTGGGAAAAGTAATTTATCCATTTTTGCAAAGTAGAACTTTATGTCAAGTTTGAAAATCAAGAGGTACAATGCATATATTTGGACACAAGATTCATGGACATAACACACTGATCAAGACTAAAAGATGCAGCACATTTTGAGGGGCCTGTACAAGCCTAGAAGAAAGTTGGCATTTTCTTGCTTCACATAGAAGAAACATGGCATAACTTGTACCAACTTACAAACCAGCTTACAGACACTTAGACAAACTGATCAAACACATTCCACACATCAAAACCAAGCTAAAGCACGAGCCTTTTACCTCGAATCCATCCCAAAACTCAGAATCACCTTGAAACTGCTCAAACAGATCAACCTCTGCAGATTGAGCTCCAACTCTCAATCCCTTCAAGCATTCTTGCCCAAACCAGTTCACATACATTCCCTAACATCTATGCAAGCTAACCAAAAGCAAAAACACGACCTGTAATCCCTCTAACTGGTTCCACCATTTTCACATTTCTGACTTGCAGGTGAAGTTCTCTAGCTCGATTCAGAAGCTTTCAAGACAAAGTAAACATTGGAATAGCATCCCTGGGCCTCAAGGAAGCTTTTCCAATCATCACCTTGCACTGAAAGTTCCTACATTTCCAGATAGAACTTCAACTGAACAGGTAAGTTTTTGAATTCGTATCTCTCTTATTAGGCATCATTAGCTTTAAGTTTGTGAATAAACAATGTTCTACTCATGCCACTGAACATGTACATGTTTTTACTTTTCATTTCTTTTGCTTGAGCTGTGAGTATTTGAGGTCTGAAAATGGCAGAAAATCTAGGTTAGGATTTGGGGGAGAAGAAATTCTCCCTCATCTTAGAGAGTTAAGTCAAGTTCTTTATATCCCTGAATTCGTCTCTTAATGCTCTACACTTTTCATGTTATGAGTTTTGCTTGAAAGTCCAGGAATTGGAAGATAGAAAACGCGTGTTCATTGTTGTTCATACAGTCTGGAGGTTGAAGAAGGAGTTTTCTGGGCTGGGCCTGTTTGGTTATTTCTGTTTGCACCACTCTTTTGCTTTCACACCCCCTAGGCCCATTTGTCTTATTTTTAATGATTTCTGACTTTTTCTTTTTTTGATTGATCCATTTATTTTTTCTCATGTTATTAAAAATATAAAAATCTTTTTTCTCACCATTTTTTAATTTATTAGGTATTTATGTGATTTTATTTTGATTAATACATAAATAAATGAATATATATACATTTCATTAAAACATTGAGAAATATGTAAAAATACTTTTATTTTCATTTTTATTTTATTATACCTTCTGAAAATATTTTACATAAAAAATACCTTTTTTTTTTTTGTTGCAAATATTAAAAATTATTATTATTTATATATATGTAACACATATTTAAAATAATACATATATACATATATTTATTAATATATTTAGGGTAAATACAAAATATATACACTTTTTGTTTTTTTATTATTATTAATATTTAATATAAAAATACATTTTTGACAAATACTTCACTTTATTTTATTTATTGTACATAATAAATGAATACTTGTATTAAATTAAATAATAACACATTTTATTTAATAGAATTAGGGTTTTACCCTAAAAATGAAAATACTCAAAAATAATACCCTTTTATTTTCTTTTTATTTTACATAAATAATTCTTTTTTTTCATACATATAAAAATTCTTTTTGCATTCTTGCATATTTGTCTTATTTTATTTAATCTATGCAAAATATTTGTCTTGTAAATATTCAATATTGATGTAATAGTTTTAGGTTTAAATTCCTTGTCAAAATCCTCATTTGAACATTTGTACCCCCCTTCCCATATTTGGTTTTGTAATAGCTTAGTAAATTTATTTTCGCACTTTATTGCTTTCTAATTATGCCATGTTAGAATTAGGGTTTGTATGCGAAAAACGACAAAATAGTTATGACCTAATCTCAAGACAAACAAGCATGAAAATGGACACACAAATCACACTTGCACCCCCTAGGGTACTCCACTTGTTGCCTTTCAAAATTGGGCCATATTGCATGTTAAGTCTCTTTGGGCAAAACAAACAAACCAAATGATCATAGTCCCTCGATAACATTTTCAAAATACTTCCAAAAAACAAATGATCAAGTCCCTTAAAGAAAATGCCCAAAGATACTTGGCACCATTGCAATTATGGTCTAAACGATGACCCGTGCCCGTCCCTTTCACATCCTAACATAAGATTGTCCACCAAATGCAATGGTGGAACAAACTTGTTAAAAGGGTTAAAACATAGCAATAATCTTTTGAGAAATTTAGGAGTAGATAACCGCTTAGTTACTTGAATCAATCTTGCAAACTAAAACACTTGCCTATTTCAAAAACCACACATCACTACACTTTTAAAACAACTTTCAAAAACAAATGAAAACCTTTTCAAAAGACATACATCTTTGTATACATCCCCACATGGATCATTACAAAGGTTGCCACCACATTGGCCTCTTTTCAAAACATTTTCAAACCCACACACAAGCACCATTTAAAACAATTGGAAACAAAAGGCAAGTGACCTAAGCAAGTAACTAAGAGCCCATGGATAACCATGGATAGAAAGGATGCTAATACCTTCCCTTTCTATAATCTACTCCCCGAACCCAAGAAAAACATCTCAAAAGGTTTTTTGCTGTGCTTTTTAACCTTTCCTTAGGATAAAATAAAAAGTCGGTGGCGACTCTTGCTCAACCTAAACATTTGCAAAAACAAACGCAAAACCTCAAGTCAGCTCTCCCACCGTATCACAGTATCATATACATCATTTCATAGCATTAAAACATCAATCTATCACCAATTTCATCATAATCATCATGTTATTAAATTCATCATAAAACCCCAAACAACTTACATACATCTAAACCCTATATCAATCATGATAACAAGGATAACCCCCTTACCTTAGATTCTTCTAGCAATCGATTCTTCTTCGCATTTTATAGATGGTCCTCTCTCTCTCTCTCTCTCTCTCTCTCTCTCTCTCTCTCTCTCTCTCTCTCTCTCTCTCTCTCTCTCTCTCTCTCTCTCTCTCTCTCTCTCTCTCTCTCTCTCTCTCTCTCTCTCTTCCTCTTTATTCCTTAGTTCTTCACATCGTTCTTCTCTCTTTAATGATTGCACATAATAAACATTGACACTCACTTTTCCTTGTTTAACCCTTGGAACCTTTCTATGGTCTTCCCATCTTATCCTCACTAATCTTCATAATATTACCACCTTTCCCTTAATACTTCTACACCATTTATTCTATTTATTTTATTAATAATAATAATTCTAAATAATTAAAACTACTTATCTAAAATTATTAAAACATCCAATATCACTTAATTTCCACTATACCACACATAGCATCACATCACACATCATATTCACCAAAATGTCACATATAATCACAGATACATCACAAATACTCATCATAAATCAATTAAATAATTAAATAAATAATATAATTAATTTAGGGTGTTACAACTCTCCCCCACTTAAAGAATTTTCGCCCTTGAAAATTACCCGGCGGAAACAAAATCCAATAAGACTCTCTCATCTTATCCTTGCATTCCCAAGTCCAACTTTCACCAGCTGGTTCACCCCACAATACCTTCACTAAGGCGATGTCTTTACCCCACAATTTCTTCACTTCCCGACCTTCGATCCGTACGGGTGATGCTTCAACAGTTAGGTTATCTCTCACTTGTACATCATCTATTTAGATCACATGCAAAGGATCCAGAATATATATCCTCAACTGAGACACATGAAACACATCATGAAGATTCACAGGCGACCGAGGTAAAGTAATCTCACCTATCTTCTCTGATATCTGATATGGACCAACAAAACATGGTCTAAGCTTCCTCAACTTCAAAGCTCTACCAACACCAGTTATCGGAGTAACTCTCAAAAACACGTTATCATCCTTTTAGAATTTAAGTGCCTTTATTCTCTTGTCATGATAACTCTTCTGAAGAATCTAAGAAGCTTTTATCATGTCTTGGATCATCTTGATCTTCTCATTTGTTTCCTGCATAACCTCAGGTCCGAGCACAACACTACCGCCTGACTCATACCAACACAATGAAGTTATACACCTCCTACCATACAACGCTTTGTATGGTTCCAAACCAATACTTGTATGAAAACTATTGTTGTATGTAAATTCAATCAATGGCAAGTGGCTGTACCAAGCACCTTCTTATTCCAACACACAAGCCCTTAGTAAATCCTCCAAAGACTGAATAATCCTCTCTGTCTGACCGTCCGTATCTAGATGATTTGCGAAACTCATCCTCAACTTAATACCAAAAGAATTCTGTAAACCTTCCCAGAATTTTGACGTAAACCTTGGATCTCTATCTGATACGATAATCGAAGGTATCCCATGCAATCTCACAATATCCTCAATATACATCTCAACTAGTTTCTCCATAGGATGATTGATCTTCATTGGTAAGAAATGAGCCTACTTAGTTAACCTATCCACTATCACCCAAATCGAATCATTTCCCTTAGCAATCTTCGGCAAACCCGTCACAAAATCCTTAGAAATATTATCCTCTTTCTATTGTGGAATGTTCAACGGTTGCATTAGACCCAAAGGCTTATGATGTTCAATCTTCGACTTCTGACAAGTCAAAAAAGCATATACAATTTTAGCAACTTCTTTATTCATACCAGGCCATCAAAATAATTTCTTCAAATCTTGGTACATCTTTGTAGCATCGGGATGAATACTTAACCCATTTCTATGTCATTACTCAAGAATAATCTTCTTAAGTTCTGGCACATCCGGAACACACACTCTATTTCCTAACTCATCACACCATTCTCATCAACTCTAAACTCATCCCCATTACCTTGGTTAATTAAGGTCAATTGATCAACCAACTTTAAATCATACTTCTGACCTTCTCTAATCTTTTATAAAATACCACTAGTCAGTTTCAACATTCCTAACTTCACACTATAAGGAGTCTCTTCACACACCAAGCTCATATCCTTGAATTGTTCAATCATTTCTAACTCTCAAACCATAAGCATCAAGATATGCAATGACTTCATACTCAATGCATCAGCTATCACATTTGCTTTACCTGGATGGTAATTCCAATCAAAGTCAAAATATTTTAATAACTCAAGCCATCTTCTCTGCCTCATATTTAATTCCTTCAGATCTAATAAGTACTTTAAACTTTTGTGATCACTGAACACTTCAAATTTGGAGCCAAAAAGATAATGTCTCCAGATCTTCAACTGCTAGCTCTAAATCATACGTAGGATGATTCATTTTAAGAACTTTCAGTTGTCTAGAAGCGTAAGCAACAACCTGTCTGTTTTGAATCAACACACCACCAAGACCCATCTTAGATGCATCATAATACACCATACAAGACTCACTCGGATTAGGAAAAATTAATACCGGAGCAGTGTTCAATTTCTTCTTCAATTTTATGAAACTTTCTTCGCATGCAACATCCCACACTTAAACTTGACTCTTTCGAATCAACTAACTTAACGGTAACGCCAACCTAGAAAATCCTTTAATGAACCTTCGATAATAACCTGCTAAACCAAGAAAACATTGAATCTCAATCGCAGACTTCAAAGTTTCCCATTGCAACACTGCATCAACTTTAGAAGGATCCACAATAATTCTACTACTAGAAATCACATGACCAAGGAAACTCACCTCCTTGAACCAAAACTCGCACTTCAATAACTTTGCATACAACTTATTTTCTTTCAATACTTGCAACATAATTCACAAATATTCATTATGTTCTTATTCTGATTTAGAATAGATCAGAATATCATTGATGAAAACCACCACAAACTTATCCAAATGCGAATGAAATGTTCAATTTGTATACTCCATGATAACAACTGGTGCATCATATACACCAAACGGAATCACAATGTACTCATAATGATCATACCTTGTTCAGAAAGCCATCTTCAGAATATCATCTTGTTTAACATGTATCTGATGATAACCTGACCTCAAATCATTCTTGCTGAAACCACAAGCACCCACCAATTGATCCATCAAATCATCATTCCTCGAGAGATGATAATTATTTTTAATAGTCACTTTATTCAGCTATCTGTAGTCTACACACAATCTCATACTTCCATCTTTCTTCTTAACTAACAACACAGGTGCACCCCACGAAGAAACACTCGATCAAACAAACTTCTTCTCAAGCATCTATTCCAGTTATTTCTTTAACTCACTCAACTCGGAAGATGACATCCTGTAAGGAGCCATTGACATTGTACTTATACTTGACATCAATTCTATAGAAAACTCCACTTCACATTTTGGAGGTAAATCACTTATATCGTCTGGGAACACCGCTGGAAATTCACAGACAACGGGTAATTCAACACTTGTAGCTTCACGATAAACTTACAACGACGCAAACATTGTGTTGTACCCCAAAATTTTACCTCCCTTTTCTTCAAGACATTACTCATAAAAGATCTCAAATGCTCAAGGATTCTCAAAGAGTTGATCAGACAAGCTCACCTCCTAAGCACTGAGACCACAAATTAGGGTTTTGGTTTTCACAAAAATAATCGGACTTCTAATGCCTCAAATGAATTTAATGGTTCATCATAGACCTCCAAGAATTCTCATGCCAATTTTAAGTATTGCATCTCCAAATTGCTCAGATGACTGAAAATCAGCTATATTGGGTAAAAAGTCAATTGTGATTAATATACAGTCAAACTTCAAGTTTTTTGGCCAACATCAACATTTTAAAGTCATATTCATTATTTGATCAAGGGATGATCATAATTCCTCAAGAAAAGAATTCAAATCATCAAAGGGGCAAAATTGACAAAATTAGGGTTTTGACTGAGAATGACTGATCATTGACTTTTGACCTAATACATGGCCTAATGACTTGAAGCATGATATTAAGGATGCAAACACAATATATTTATCTAATTTCATGGTTCAAAACATCCTCAAATATTAAGTGATTGATAGTTGAAATTTTGATCAACTGATGAAAAGTCAACTGACACACAAAAGTCAAACTTTGACTTTTTGGTCAACATTGAATTTCAAAGATCAAGATTCATCAAGACATTCAAAAATATTAAACTTGATCATCAACAATCAAGAAAGTCAAGAAAATTCAACAAAAAGAGGATTCAGACTAGATTGGATCAGTTGAATTTGATTGACAAAAAGAGGCTCTCGATTGTGTGTCACTGTCAGATGTACCAGAAATGTATGATCAAAGCTTTCAACAGGAAGATCAAGCATCGGGTATACTAGGCTGGTGACTTGGTAACAAAGCGTATCATTATACCACAAGGCGATCCCAGAGGGATATGGACTCCCACCTACTAAGGGCCATTTGTTGTCAAGAAAGTATTCTCGGGCGGTGCTATGATGCTAACCACTATGGATGGCAAAGATTTCCCGCACCATCTGAACATGGACATTGTCAAAAAATAACACGCATAAGACTGACTCGCTAAGTTGACATGCCTAGGAAAAATAAGGGCATCCCAGTGAACAAAAAAAAGTTCGAGTTAGGGATATATACAAAAGATTGTACACCTGGCAAGTCGAAAACCTGAAAAGGTGGCTTGGGAAAAAAAGGGTATCCCGGTGGACTGAAAACCTGAAAGGGTGGTCCAGGAAAAAATTAGGGATTAAAAGTGTACGAATATGTACCGTTGGATCACTTACATGCAAGCTTTATTACCAAATTCGAAAGTTAAAATGATTTAATCAACTTCTTCCGATGGCAAGAGACGAGATGTTCGAAGACATAGGGGCAATAGCAGAGCTTGGAACCCAATCATATCACTTCCACATGGCTATACATTTTTTTCACTTTGTACTCTTTTCATTTCACGACGACTTCCTCTTACTAGGATTTCCGTATCTTTGTACAAAATCTCTTGTTTATAGGCAAATTATCAATACAAATACATCTTAAAGTTCAAACTATTGGTTTTTGCTGTTTAGTTTTCAAAAATGTCCAATGACTAAATTGAATGAACATATGCATATGAACATGATTAACTGTTAAAAAATATACGCATAAGAACAAGAATAAGAATTTACTCAAGATTCTAGGAGTTGGAATGACACTCAAGCTGTCCATAAATACCCACAGAGCTACTTCTATGAGATTATCCCCACAAAATTATCTTCTCAAAATTCATCCCAATAAGGATATGTTCCCCACAATTTCCTTACGGTGTTCCAATCAGTACATTTCATAAAAATTCTCTTCCCCGGCTGAGTTTGAAAACTGTAAAACCCCTATAGATTTCTTCTCTCTAGAAGATTCAATTCCCCCAAGAGAGTTTGTTTCTTCAGCGGAATATTCTAACAGGGTTTATTTCCCCAATAGACTACAATTTCCCCAACTTAAGTGTATTCCTTAGATTACTACGAATCACCAGCAAAATTCCTCTTCCCAATTGAAGTCACCACTGTCCCAAGAAAATTACTGTAAATCCTGGAATCAGACCAAATATCAGTTAACTTTATCCTCCCCAGACGAGTTGGAAGGTTATCCATCTCTTTTATCCCATGTTAGGGTGTACAAAAATTATCCTCCCCAGACGAGTTAGAAGATTACCCATCTCTTTTATCACCAGTCAGGGTGTACAAAAATTATCCTCCCCGGACAAGTAGGAAGATTATCTATCTCTTTTATCCCCAATCAGGATATAAAAGAATTAAATTCCCTGTTAGAGTAATGAGCAACCGATGTTTCTAAACTCTTCTCCCTAAAGCAGAAACCAACATCCTCAGCGGAGTTTCCTCAAACAAGTAAGCTGGAATCCCCAACAGAAGCATTCTAGACAAGATTGAAGATACACACACTCTTCATCCCTAGCAATAGTCAAGGATTTACTTTCCCAGACAAAGATACTACGCAGGTTTACAAATACACTTCAACAACATTTCACATTCATATGTCATAGCATAAGCATACGAACCGCATATAGCACAATCTCATTTATTTTGAGAACATCATCACGCGATGCATTTCATACATCATGACATTGCATACAACTAACTCTTTACCTTTTCAGGAAAGATCAATCAATATACGAATATCACCAACAATTAACAAATAGGTCTAAGATTAATTCTGAAACAAGACGGGGTACCTATCTACGAGACCAAGTTACAAATTAATTCCTGAAACAAGACGGGGCAACTATCTCAACAACCAACAAAAAATAGGTCCCATATTAATTCCTGAAACAATACGGGGTAACTATCTGAATGACTAGCCATATATTAGCTCCTGAAACAAGACAAGGCAACTATCTGTGACAAATTGATTGTAGATCAATTCTCAAAGCATGACAGGGTGACTATCTACATGAATACATTGAAGATTAACTCTCGAAACAGGACGGGGAAACTATCTTTCTTCCTTTATGGTAAGATAAATATCAATTCCCAAAATAAGACGGGGTGACTATCTTTATCACCAATGGTATGAACCCCTGAAACAGGACATGTTTACCAACAAACTGATTGTAGATCAAATCCCGAAATAGGATAGGTTGACCATCTACATGAATAGATTGAAGATTAACTCTTGAAATAGAACGGGGAAACTATCTTTCTTTCTTTAAGGTCAGATAAATATCAATTCCCGAAGCAGAACGTGGTGACTATCTTTATCACCAATGGTATGAACTCCCGAAATAGGACGGGTTTACCAACAAACTGATTATATATCAATCCTTGAAACAAGACGAGGCGACTATCTATATGATAAGCAGCTACTCAAACACCTTTCCCAAAGGTTGATTCTGGAAAGCACTCTTCAGATACAGTCGAGCGTAGACTCATTCTAATACTTCTATAAACAATTTCCTATGGATAGAATCTATAAGCCTATCTTTGTCACCTCCCCAAATGGCATCTCTAAGCCCATTCCCGATATAATCAACAAACAATTTTACTTCACGCACAGGCGAGTACAAATTTTTTGGCACTTAAGTGTTCAACCATCTTCTACCTTCAAGTCGCGAATGGCGAACATGCCAATCTAACTCTTCAGATTTAACAAGATTGTACAGGGGAAGCTGTTGTACCCCAAAATTTGACTTCCCTTTTCTTTAAGACATTTCTCATAAAAGATCTCAAATGCTCAAGGATTCTCAAAGAGTTGATCAGACAAGCTTACCTCCTAAGCACTGAGAACACAAATTAGAGTTTTGGTTTTCACAAGGAAAATTGGACTTCTAATACCTCAAATAACTTTCATGGTTCATCATAGACCTCCAAGAATGCTCATGCCAAGTTTCAAGTCTTGCATCTCAAAATTGCTCAGTCAATTGCTTAGATGACTGAAAATCAGTTATATTGGGTAAAAAGTAAAATATGATCAATATACAGTCAAACTTCAAGATTTTTGGCCAACATCAACATTTTGAAGTCATATTCATTATTTGGTCAAGGTATGGTCATAATTCGTCAAGAAAAGCATTCAAATCATCAAAGGGGCAAAATTGACCAAATTAGGGTTTTTTCTGAGAATGACTATTCATCGACTTTTGACCTAATACATGGCCTAATGACTTGAAGCATGATCTTAAGGACTCAAATACAATATCTTGACATAATTGCATGTTTCAAAACATCCTCAAAGATCAAGTGATTGATGGTTGAAATTTGGATCAACTGATGAAAAGTCAATTGACACACAAAGTCAAACTTTGACTTTTTGGTCAACATTGAATTTAAAAGATCAAGATTCATCAAGACATTCAAAAATGTCAAAATTGATCATCAAGAATCAAGAAAGTCAAGAAAAGTCAACAAAAAGTCAAGATTTCCAAGACTTAGAAAAATTCTAAGTGTTTTTATCCTTATTAAATTCACTACTTCATGATCATTTTTCACCAAGATGCAAGATGATTCAAAGAAAACTTTTAACATGAAAGTTGTAGAGAATGATGAAATCTGCAACTTTGTCCTTGAGGGTTGATGTTCAAAAAATTCTTGGATTAGGAGATATAGGTCCATGAAGTTATGACATTTTAAACAAAACACAGTGAAAGTTTTAACAAGTTTGGTCAGATTTTTGTCCCAACTCTTGGCAATTTTCACCAAGTTCCAAGTTGATTTAGCCAAAGTGGTCAACAATAAGGTTGTAGATAATGTTTCAAGCTTTCCAAAATTTCCAAGAACATGAAGAGATCATGCTTGATCTAAGAGATTCTAATAGATGAAGTTGGGCATCCATTCTTGAATTATAGGTCATTTTCATGAAGAACACATGATCCAATCTCAAGCGATGCTGCATAAATCTTACTTTGCAGGATTCTAACTTTCAAATCACTCCATTATTAAATGTTTACACAACTGATTGAGCCATTTTCCAAGTGATTGAGCCATTGTCTAAATCATTTTGCCATTAATGGAACAAAGTTCACACTTCCATTTTGGAAAATTTACTTTAATCACAAAGTACACTCTCCTTGAGCCTTGCACTTGTTTCTTCTAAATATACACAATGCCAAATCCAGAAGCAACATATCTAAAGCCTCTATCCATTTCAGACCATGCTTGTACTATGCATTGGAATAATGTTATTTCAAACTTGCTTCAAATCTAAGTAACCAAACCATAACATGTTATCTTGAATTTCTGGTTACTTCAAGCCATCAAACCTTTTCTCTATAAATAGAAAAGTTATTTGCAAGCCAAGACACGAGTTTACAAGCCCTCTAACCCCCAAAAACTCCCTCAAGTCAGAACTTGCATAAAAAACTCAATTACATGTGATTTCTGACCTTGCATATCAAACACCAAATCTCTTAGTGCGTTTTCACTTTTAATCAATAACAAAGCTTCTATAACTCATATAGAGGCTATCCAAACACTTTCTACACAATTGTAACCCCATCTTCATCATCCTCCATTTCCAAAAACAACAACATGCACTTGACTTCTCCAGAAGAATCCAACCACTCCCATTCCAAAGTAAGCATTGCAATAGCTTCCTGGGATTTCATCGAAGCTATCTAGATTATCACAACACCTCCAGGAGTGCTCTAACTTCATACATGATTTCCAGTTTTGAGGTAAGGTTTCTCAAATTTGAACTTCCTGTACAAGCATCATCAATGGTTACCTTATGAATGAAAAATGTAGACACCATTTCCCTGAAGCTAGTTGTTGTACCCCAAAATTTATCCTCTCACTTATCAAGACTTTGCTCACAAGACCTCCTTAACTCAAGACTGCACTAGGGTTTGATCAGCTCAAGACACTCCTTAAGCACTGATGACCAAAATTAGGGTTTGAGATTGCACAAGGAAATTTGAACTTACAATGCCCCATATGACTTTCATGGATCATTATTGACCCCCATGATCACTCATGTCAAGTTTCAAGCCTTGGATCACACTTTTGCTCAATCAATTGAGTAGTTGACCTAAAAATCAGCTATATTGGGGAAAACGTCAACCATGGCCAATTTACAGTCAAACTTCATAATTTTTTATCCACATCAACATTTAAAACTCATAGGTATCATTTGATCAAGTTTGGACCATAATTCCTCAATAAATTTTATCAAATCTCCAAAAGGACAAAATGGTCAAAATTAGGATTTTGATTGGGAAAGGGCAATTTCTGATTTTTTGACTTAGCAAATGATCAATTGGTTTAAGGCATGATCTCAAGAGTCAAATTTCATCATTTTGACCTAATAGCATGGTTCAAAACATTGCAACTCCATTGGAATGATAGATGAATTTTGCAGCAACTGATCAAAAGTCAATTGTATACTGAAAAGTCAAACTTTGACTTTTTGGTCAAATTCAAATGCCAAAGATCACAATTAATCAAGACATTCAAAAATATCAAACTTGATCATAAAGAAATCAATAAAGTCAAAAGTCAATGTGAAAATTCAAACTCTTCAAGACATAGAAATTTTTCTAAGTGTTTTTTATACATGATAATTTCATTTCTTCATGCCAACTTTTCACCATGATGTAAGATGATTCAAGGAAAAATTCCAACATGAAAGTTGTAGATCTCAACGAGATCTAAAAATTTGTAGGGAAGGACTTTTTCTAGAAATGGTTGGATTTTGAGTTATAAATTCATGAAGTCATGGCATTTTTGAATAAACACTTAGAGAAATTTTCAGCAGTTTTGGTCAGGATTTTATCCCAATTTCTTGGCATTTTTTCACATAGTTACAAGATGATTTTGTCAAAACGGCCAACATGAAAGTTATAGAGGGTGTTTCAAACTTTTCAAAACATCCGAGAGCATGAATTTATCATATTTGAGCTAGGAGATACAAGGGCTTGAAGTTGGGCATCCATTATTGAATTGCAAGTCATTTTAGTGAAGAACACATAACAAAACTCTTATGATTTGCTGCATAATCTTGTGTTGCAGGTTTCCTTGCTTGAAAATATCTACATAATTTAATGTTTACACAAGAGATTGAGCTATTACCCAAGTGTTTAAACCATTGTCCAAAAGATCTTTCCATTTATGGCATAAAGGCACCATTGCTATTCTTGAAAAGCAAGTTTTTTGTACAAAGTTTGTCTTGAGCCCATACCTTGCTGGTTGCTGACTATACTCCACCATAAATCATGGAAAGTAGTTCCTCAATACCAGAAACTTTGGTACTTCACCTTGGTACTATGGAGTACTTGACTTAGTTTGATCTTTGTAATCCAACCAAACCATAACATGTTGTCTTGTAAACCTAATCAGCTCACATGCACAAACCCCTTGCCTATAAATAGAAGAAGCATTTGCAAGGGAAGGAGGTTGGGAAAAGGTTAGAAAAATAGGGAGAAAAGCCAAAAGTATTGTTGTAAACTAGCCATCAAAAGCCATAACTGTCCAAAATAAAAGCTTCCACTCTTGAGTTTTAAAATCTAAATATCTAGAACTCTCACACTTTGCAAACTCTGTCCAAGCATTTAAGCACCTCACATACATCACCTAGAAATTGTCCAAACTCAAGAAAAAGATTCTACAACACCCATGCTTTCTCTTTCAAAGTTCAAGAACAAGCTTCTACAACACCTCTGCTTTCTCTTCCAAAGTTCAAGAACAGTCAAAACAACAACTCAAACTCAGAATATAAGATATAGCTCCAAGGTAAGTTTCTTGACTTTAGTTCTTCATTTCAATCATCATTAGTAATTCATTTTTTTAAGACAAAGTGTAGTAACCATTGTCATTGAAGCTAACCTTTTGTTTATCTTCCATTATTTTCATTATATGTTGAGAACTAACCCATGTATGCCGCAAAACAATGTTGAAGTAGAAAAAATGACAGTATGAGTCGACACATAGCTGTATGAGTCGATACATACTGCTTTACAGGCCCAAAACAGAAGGAAAAATAGTGTATAAGTCGACACAAAGCACGTATGAGTCGACACATGCAGTTTATGAGTCGACACATACCATTATGTATTGACTCATACTGAGTTGATTTGGCAATACAGGGGCAAGGAAAGTTATGTGTCGATGCATGTGAGCTTGTGTTGACACATAATAGTTCAAAATGCATTTTTTCCTTCTTTTTACACTGTTTTTACATTTCCTTCATTATTATTCAATATGGTTGTAATATTTAAGTTCCTATTTCATCCCCATTTGTAAATAGTACCCCATCCCCTAAACGATGTAATAGCGTAGGACTTTATTTTCCTTAATTTAACGCTTTCAAATACAAATGCTAGTAATTAGGGTTTTGTATGGAAAGACTAAAACCAATCAATAGAAAACCCTAATCAAAGATAAAAACAATGTATGTAAAACAATACACTTGCACACAAACACCCTTAGGGTAATCCCGCTTTGTTTCCTTTCGGGAAATAGTCACGTCTCTCGAATATGGACGTTTTAGCAAACACCCTCGATAAAAGATCGTAATCCCTCGATGACCCTCAATGTTGCCTTCAGTAAACGATCTAGTCCCTAAAACTACATTGCTAAAACGTCCCATAGGTTTCCTTCTATGACTATACAAACATCCCCACACGCGTGCCGTTTACATCCAAAGATAGGGTTACTTACCAAATCAATGATAAGATAACAATGTCAAAGGAAAAAGGAAATGAACATGAAAGACTTTTGAGTAGGTAGATTGTTCCTAGTTACTTGCTCCATTTCAAAACCAAACATCCTTTCTATTTTCAAAACAAACACCAACACTTTTAAAACATCTTTCAAAACTTGAAAACATTTTTCAAAAGATCAAACACTTTGTATACATTCTTACGAACGAGAATTATTACAAAGTTTGCCTAAACGAAGGCGCTTTTAAAAAATACTTTCAAAAACCACACAAAGCACATTTTCAAACAAAGCAAGTGATCTAGCAAGTAACTAAGAGCTGGAAAACCATGGATGAAAAGGGTGCTAATACCTTCCCTTTTCATAATCTACCCCCCGAACTCAAGAAACAATCTCAAAGGACTTTCCTGTGCTTTTTCACCTTTCCTTTTGGATAAAAGAAAAGTCAGTGGCGACTCTTGCTAACCGCGACATTTGAGATCAAACGAAAAATGTTTAAGTCAGTTCTCCCACTGTATCATAGAACTGGTGACTCTGCTGGAAAAAGTTTCAAAAAGTGGGTTTACCTTAGGGTTAGATCATATTTACTTGCTTGCCTTGTTCGACTTGTTTTCTTTACATTATGGTTCTTTTTTTGGGTTTGAATCCTCTAACCAGATTTGGGATACATTATAGGTAAGTAGCAATATGTTGTGGAAACTGTTCGGGGTATACCGACATGGTCTAAGCAATATCTACGTTAGTGCGGCATATTCGTGGGTACTGGTAGCCTTTGAGTTAATCAAAGAGAATACGGGGCCGCTGAGTGATGTCATGAAGCACTAATGAACTTTTAGAACCTTTACTTGACCAAATTGGCCTTTAAGATGTAGTGAGATGACCTACTTTGGTACAGTCCGAAGTTGGTAGATACTCGATACTACACTCATTGAGGTTTGGTTTCTTGGGATATTTAGGTCGCCATTAAAGAGGCTTGTGATGAAACAATGACCAAGGAAACAAACCATTGATATTGAGCTCCTTAGAACCCTGTTACTATTACTAGGACAGGTTTGAGCCAACTAAACTTCAAGAGGGTACTTACCTATGAAACCCTATGAAAGCCTAAACCTAAGGACTTGTTTTTGTTTGTATATACATATTTGTACATAACATCATGAACATCATAACATCATACTCATTCACTAACCATTTCAAAGATCTTAGGATTTATCTTTGTTCTGTTTTGTAGGACATGGATTCTATTCGCAGAAAAATGATTCAAGTCAATCTTGTAAGGATCCCTCCACAACTTAAAGAGCTGGATTCAAGGATTCCAGGAAACTCTCCATTCACCGAAAGACATGGTCGCCTACTCAACTTGGTCACCTCCAACACAGATGAGGACATGATGAAGGTGCTCTTTCAGTTCTTTGATCCTTTACACCATTGCTTCACATTTCCCGACTATCAGCTTATGCCTACTTTAGAAGAATTCACCCGACTCTTGAGGATTCCCATCCTCAATCAACTACCTTTCAACGATACGGAAAGAGACCCAAAGCCAGAAGAGATTGCTCAAGCTCTACACTTGCACTCATCTAATGTCACAACTCATTGGGAAACAAGGAGTGGTGTCAAGGGTTTCCTAGCAAATTTCTTGTTTGAGAAGGCCCAAAGTTGTTGGAATTATTTGGACCTGCAAGCCTTTGAGGAAATTGTGGCTCTCCTCATTTATGAGATGGTTTTATTTCCAAATCCTTACTAACTCATAGGTGTGAACTCCGTCAAAATCTTCATGTCACGCAACCCAGTGCCTACTTTGCTAGGAGACATCTTACACTCTTTTCACACTCGTACAATGAGGAAAAGAGATTTCCTTATGTGTTTCACTCCTCTCTTGGCAAGATGGTTTATTTCGCATCTTCCCCAATCTGTATTAAAGAACGAGCAAGGTTTCACGTGGTCACATAGGTTGATGACGCTCAAACATTCATACATTTATTGGTGCTCCCGATCCATAGAGAATGTTACTATTATCGACTGTTGTAGGGAATTTCCTAATGTCCCTTTACATGGAATTAGGGGAGGTATCACCTACAATCCCTGCTTAGCCTTAAGACAATTTGGTTATGCCGGAAGGGGTGGCCCGTACGAGATGCTGATTCAAGGTTTGGTATTTGACTTTGACAACGACGATCAAGGTCTTCGTCAGAGATTTATCCGAGCTTGGAGGATGTTGAACAAGGTAGATAGCAAGAATTTGGGTCATAAAAATTTCATCCCTCTTGAGCCTTACCTCAAATGGGTATGAACTCGCGCTCAGAGTCTTATGATGCCTTACCCCTCCATTCTCCCGGTAATTGTTGAGCCTGTCATTAAAGGAGATGTTCCATACATTATCCTACATCCTGACATGCCCGCCTCTCTTGAAGACCTACCAAGGGATTGGGTACAACTCAAGGGAGAGCGAGATACTTTCGAAGCCCAATTCTACGCAAGCGAGAAGAAGGTTTTGGAACTCACTAGGCTACTTCATGAGGAGCAGACTATGAATGCCTATATTGCACCAAAGAGGATGCATACTACTTTTCTATCTTAGAGTTTTTGCATTTGTTTTGCCGAAGGAGGCACTGATGTACTCAAAAACTTTAACTTATTAATATAACGTGTGTTTCCTTTTTGTCTAAAACAAATTTGAATATTAAAATCATTGAAATAATTGCATATGCATTTACCATTCATCATAACATAAGCAGGTTTCTTGCAACAAGTCTCCTCATCTTTCTACTGTTTATTTCAGTAAGATGGATCTCGAGCAATCAGTGAAGGACCTCCAAGCACAAAAATGCCCAGTTTCAACAGATGTTCTTAACTTTATCCAAAGGACAAGAAGAGTTGAAGACTTTGCTGGTTGAAGAGAAAAAGAAGAAAAAGAAAATAACCGGAGTTCTAAACATGGGAAGAAGATTCCAAGGGCATACAAGAAGGGCCTTAGACTTTGCAACAACATCCAGTGAGAAAGACAACCAAGATGGGAAAGACAAAGAAACAGTTGTCCAGTCAGAATCAGAAGAGGAAGAGGAAGAGGAAGAAGAAGACTATTCTGAAGAACAATATCATCCGGCCGACGACAAGTATAAGCATCTAGAAGAGCGGTTGAGCGTAATGGAAATCCAAAAAGAGTCTGGATTGGACTTTGAGTAGTTGGGGTTAGTATCGGGAATTGTCATTCCTCCAAAATTCAATGCACCTGTGTTCACCAAATATGACGGAGTTTCATGCCCTAAAATGCAACTCCGGTCCTATGTAAGGAAAATCCAACCCCATACCGCTGACAAGGACTTGTGGGTACACTTCTTCCAAGACAGTCTGTCTGGAACTCAACTTGATTTGTTTTATCAGTTAGAAAGAGCCAATGTTCATAACTGGGAAGATCTTGTTGCAGCCTTTTACAAACAATACCAATACAACGCTGATCTTGCGCCTACCCGTACTCAACTCCAGAGTATGGCCATGGTCTCAAGTGGAGGCTTCAAGGACTATGCGCAAAAATGGAGGGACTTGGCCGGAAGAGTTCAACCTCCCCTATCTGAAAGAGAGTTGGTAGAAATGTTTTTGGGCACCTTGTCCGGTCTCTTCTTCAATCACTTAATTGGGAATTCATCGGTAGGTTTTACTGAATTGATATTGATCGGAGAAAGGGTAGAAGCCGGGATAAAGAGTGGAAAGATTCAAAAAGATGCATCCTCTACTGCTGTAAGGAAGACATTTATCGGAAAGAAAGAAGTGGTTGCTGTTTATCCTCAGAGAAATCAAGATAGGGCCGAACACCGTCCAATGGTGGGGGCTGTTATGATTCCTAAACTTACGTCTGATCAGCAAAAAAACAACCAACAAATAATGGAAAGACCAGTCCGATAATTCACCCGAATTAATATGACACTATCTCAAGTATTGCCACATCTGTTAAAATCCAACCTAGTGACTTTGAAAGAAACTCCAAAGAATCCTAACACAACATCTCCTTATTGTCATCCCAATGACTGCTGTGCATACCACTCTGAGAGTCCCGACCATGACACTAATAACTGTTGGGCTCTAAAAAACAAAGTACAAGACCTCATTGAAGCCAAAGAGATTGAATTTTATGCGCTTGAAAATCCAAATGTCATTTATGCCCCTATGCCCAAACCCGACCATAATGCCAACGCCATTGAGGAAGATATGTTTGTTACTTAAATTGATGAACTTATGACCCCGCTCCTGAATATCAAAAAGAATTTGTTAAAAGCCAGTGTATTCCCAGGCTGTGATGAAAGCTGCCATTTCTGTTTATCCTCACCAACCAGCTGCCCTTTGTTGAAAGCAGGCGTTCAATTCCTAATAGATAACAAGGAAATTTTGTTTGAAAAGACTTTTGTTCCACCTGTTCCTCTTAATGATGTGTCTATCATTACCATTTCCGCCAATTCTTCCAGGGTATCCACCAAAAGACCCATTGGAATTACATCAGTTCCAAAAGTAGCTCCTTTGATAATTACAATGCCTGGACCAGTCCCGTATTCGTCAGACAAAACCATACCATGGAATTATGGAGGGGATGTCTACTACCACAGTATCAAGCAAGATTGACCAGCTGTTGAAGATTCAAGTTCTGAGAAGGTCGACTCTGATGTCAATAATGTTGCAGGGACTAGTAAGATCACTTGAAGTGGAAGGATATTCTCTCAAGAAATTGCTCCCTCAAAAGTTGTTTCTGGACCCATAATCATTCATGTTGTTGTTGCTCCTCCAAAGTCTATTCTCAGTCCTACAATCATCTCTGCTAATACTCCAACGGACAAAGCTGTTACAATCCCTGCTATCACTCCTACTGATATTCCTGCTGCCGAGTTAACTAAGACTCGAGGAAAAGGTGTTCTGGTTGAGTCTGTCAAGACGAAGACACAATAATTGGCTATCCCTGAGACCTCCCAGAAAGAGATGGAGGAAATTCTAAAGATCATAGAAAGAAGTGACTACAATGTAGTCGAGCAATTGGGGCAAACTCCATCTAAAACTTCCATGCCGTCTTTACTACTATGTTCCGAGGCGCATGCAAAGGCCTTGGTAAAATTCCTGAAAACTGCCCATGTACCCCAAGAAACATCTGTCGATCAGTTCCAAGACCGCGTAGCCAGCTTGACTGCAGATAATGGTTTAGGTTTTTCGGATGCTGATTTAACGCTAAGAGAGAGGAAGCATAATAAGGCATTACATGTCTCATTGGAATGCAGGGGCACAACTCTGGCTCATGTGTTAGTTGACACCGGTTGGTCTCTGAATGTTTTGCCTAAAAAGGCTCTTGATAGGCTTGACTATGAGGGGTTGACATTAAAACCAAGCAACATAGTAGTGAGGGCCTTTGACGACTCAAAAAGGATGGTGCATGGGGAAGTGGATATCCCCATAAAGGTTGGAACCCAAACATTTGTTTCAGCCTTTTATGTAATGCATATTCTCCCTTCATATTCCTGCTTGCTAGGCCGACCATGGATTCACGATGCTGGCGCTGTTACTTATATGTTGCACCAAATGCTGAAATATCCGATTCAAGGGAAGATTATCACCATTCATGGAGAAGAAGAGTATATGATCAGCCATCTTAATTCCTTCAGATATATGGAGTTAGATGGTGAATTTATTTAAACTCCATTCCAACACTTTGAAGAAGTCCCGCAAGATGTGGCAGTAACCAAGGTTGTGTCTCAAGTTCCCAAGATCACAAGGCCTCCACTCAGGATGTCATCTTTGAAGGATGCTGTTGTACCCCAAAATTTGCCCTCTCATTTATCAAGATTTTTCTCACAAGATCTCTTTGACTCAAGACTGGATTAGGGTTTGACCAGCTCAAGACATCTCATCATGCACTGATAACCCAAAATTAGGGTTTGGAATTGCACAAAGATTTTTGGACTATCAATGCCTCATATGACTTTCATGGATAATTATGGACCCCCAAGATTACTCATGTCAATTTTCAAGCCTTGAATCACATATTTGATCAGTCAATTAGACAGTTGACCTAAAAATCAACTGTATTGGGGAAAAAGTCACCATGGCCAATTTACTGTAAAACTTCATAATTTTTGATCCACCTCAACATATTGGACTCATATGTATCATTTGATCAAGTTTGGACCATAATTCCTCAAGAAATTTGATCAAATCATCAAAAGGGCAAAATGGTAAAAATTAGGGTTTTGACTGAGAGAGGGCAATTTCTGATTTTTGACCTAGAAAATGACCAATTTGTTTGAAGAATGATTTCAAGAGTTCAATTGCATCATCTTTACAAAAAGACATGGTTCAAAACATTGCAAATCCATTGGATTGACAAATGAATTTTTTAGTCAACTGATCAAAAGTCAACATTATACTGAAAAGTCAAACTTTGACCTTTTGGTCAAAATCAAATACCAAGGATCACAATTCATCAAAACATGTCAAAATGTGAAACCTGTTCATCAAAAAATCAAAGATTGAAGACTTTGTTTTGAAATTTGAAATTTTCTTAACTTAGAAATTTTTCGAAGTATAGAAAATTTCTTATTTTTTCTCAACTTTAAGCCAAATTCTCACCATGATACAAGATGATTCAAAGAAAGTTCCCAACATGAAAGTTGTTTATATCCATGAAATATACAACTTTTCTTCACACAATTTCTCCTAAAGATGCTTGGATCTCAAGATATAATTTTATGAATACATGCTCATGAACTAAAATAACTTAGTGAAATTTTGCCCTAGTTAGGTAGATTTTGGACCTAACTTCATGCCATTTTTTCAAATTGTTCCAAGGGAAATATTTGAAAGTAATTCAAAGATTAGTTGAAAGGAAAATTGCAAGATTTCCAAAATGTCCAAGAACTCCTTGAGATCATTATTGAGTAAGGAGAATCGAAGAGATGAAGTTGGCAATTTCTCACTTTGATTTCAAGCCATTTCATGATGAACCAAAATTCAAATTCAAACCTAGGCTGCATAATCCTTGATTTGCAGGCCTCAAACTTGTTTCTCACTCCATAACTAAATGTTTAAACAGATGATAGAGCTTTAATCCAAGCATTAGAGCCTTTGTCCAAGCTACAATTCCATAAATGGCACAAAGTTGCCATTTCCATTTTGATAAAGCACAACTTTTGCAATTGTCAACTCCTTGAGCTTTGCACTTGTTCTTTCTGCACACACAAACCCTATAAACCAAAAGCAATGTGTCTAAGACCTATACCAACTCAGATCAGGCTTGTACAAGCACATAGGGAGTTGTCTCCTCACTTTTCTTCAAAAGCAAGCAATAGAGCCAAAAGTCTATAACTCAGAAATCTTGAGGAAGCTTGAGGTCTAACCTTTTCTATACTTATACACAAATGTATTGTGACTTAGGACAAGATTGAAAAAGCTCAGAAACTCTCCCAAACTCTCTACCACTAAAAACCTGCCATAACTTGCAGTTTTGCACCTTGCATAGCAATCTCAAAAACCACTCGTGCGTTTTAAGTTTTAACCACCTAAACACTTAACCTACATCATATCTAAGTGTTCCAGACCATTATCCCCTCACTGTAACTCCTCCTTCTCCATCTGCCATTTTTGCAATTCAAGCTTGCAGGTTGACTTGAGTAGGGAGATTCAGGAACTCTCAAGGCAAAGTAAGGATTAGAACACACTAAGGGAGGTCCAGGCAAGCTAAACAGATTCTCAGGCCTTCTCAAAACTTTCTCAAACTCCATTCACGATCTCAACTGAAAGAGGTAAAAACTCTAACTTTTATCTCTTCATATAGGCATCCTTTGGTCTCGATTTGTGAAAATAAAATGTAGATATCTTTGCACTAAAGCCAACCATGTTCATAGATTCCATTTATATTCATTGTGTATAGAGAATTTTGGATTTGAAATTTCTGTAAAAATTAGGTTTTAAATTAGGGATAGTAAAATTAGCTTTGATCTTTGACTTTTAGTTTACATGAGTTACATGGTTGAAATCGTGGGAAGAAATACTATCATTTTCATGTTTGGAGTTTCCATTTTCATGGAGAAATGAGAGAGATACAGGTGGTTCGGCTGGCTAGAGGAAGAAGACGAAGTACAGGGCAAGGAAGAGATTCATGTTATGTATTTTTGTTTTCATTTGAACTAACAGATGTACAACCACCCCAATAGTAAGGTAGCACACAGAAATGCCTAAGGTCACAGGTTCGAGCCTTGGCGCTGCCTTTTTGCATTTTTCCATTTTTTTTCCACTTTTTTTGTTTCTCTCAGTGTGGCCTTCTGATTGTTGGGCTTTGTGATTTTTTCTAACATCCACCTCCTGATTACTTGTGACACCCCTGGCCCATATATTTTATTTATTCATTTATTTTCCTTATATTTTATCAAATATATTTTTCTTAAAGATTAAAAATCATATAAAAAACATAAAAATGATAAATATTACATTTTGTTTATTTTATTTCATTTTCTCATAAAAAATATTTTTATTTAATTATACATTAACTATTTTTCTTAATAAACTTGTAAATAAAATAAGGTTGAATATTTATTATTTTTTCTCACACATATAAATATTTATTTTAATATATAAAAAGACCAAAGTACTTCATAAATACTATTTATTATTTTTAAGACAAAAACATGAAAAATACTTAGAGAAATTTATTTTCTTTTAACAAATTAAATTAGGGTTAGTCAAAAACCCTTTCTAAAAATAATTTTTCTTTCTTACTTAATTTAAGTTCAATTTTGGTTTACTCATTAGGCTTAGATTAAAACTTTTTCATATAAAAAATAAAACAAAATCTTTTTCTTGCATATACATATCTTTGCATATTTAATTTATATTATACATTATTTATTCCAATATTTGTACAAATTCAATTTGGTTGTAATAGTTTAATTAGATTTATATTATTGCAAATCCCCATAAAATGTTGTAATAGCGTAGTAATCTTTAAATTACGCAATTTATCGCTTTTACATAACATGATAGTAATTAGGGTTTGTATGGCAAGATAAAAACAATCAAACAGAAAACCCTAATCCAAGACAAAATAAAGCATGAAAATAACAAACATGCACACAAGCACCCTTAGGGTTACTCCACTTGGTTGCCTTATACAAAAACGTACATATTACGCATGTGAGGTATCTTAGCAAAACAAACAAATATAAAATCAAAGTCCCTCGATGACGCTATTGAAAGTTGCCTTACAAAATGATCTTAGTCCCTCAAAAATGCTAAGATACTTTGCAACATTGCTAATTATGGTTATACGATGACCCACACCCGTCCCGTTTACATCCAAATATAGGGTTGCTTACCAAATCAATGGTAAGACAGCAATATCAAAGGAAAAGAAAATGAACAAGAAAGACATTTGAGTAGGTAGATTACTTTTAGTTACTTGCTCCACTTCAAACAAATATCCTTGCTATTTTCAAAATAAACACACACACTTTCAAAACATCTTACAAACTTGAAAACATTTTCAAAAGATCAACATCTTTGTATACATTCTTACGAACGAGAATCATTACAAAGTTTGCCTAAACAATGGCCTCTTTTACAAAATACTTTCAAAAAAACACACAAAGCATAATTTCAAACAAAAGCAAGTGGTCTAGCAAGTAACTAAGAGCCCATGGAAAATCATGGATGAAAAGGGTGCTAATACCTTCCCTTTTCATAATCTACCCCCCGAACTCAAGAAACAATCTCAAAGGTCTTTCCTGTGCTTTTTCACCTTTCCTTTTGGATAAAAGAAAATTCGGTGGCGACTCTTGCTAACCGCAACATTTGCGATCAAACGCAAAACAACTAAGTCAGTTCTCTCACTGTATCACAGAACTGGCAACTCTGCTGGGGAATATTTTAAAAGTGGGGTTACCTTAGGACCAGATCACATTTATTTGCTTACATTGTTTGAGTTGTATGCTTTACATTATGGTTCTTTGTTTGGGTTTGAAATCCTCTACCCGGATTTGGGATAGAATATAGGTAAATAGCAATACATTGTGGAAACTGTGCGGGGTATACCGACACGGTCTAAGTAATATCTATGTTAGTGTGACATATTAGTGGGTACCGGTAGCCTTTGAGTTAATCAAAGAGAATACGGGGCCGCTGAGTGATGTCATGAAGCACTAATGAACTTCTAGAACATTTACTTGACCAACTTGGCCTTTAGGATGTAGTGAGATGATCGGCTTTGGTGCAGTCCGAAGTTGGTAGATACTCAATACTACACTCATTGAGGTTTGGTTTCTTGGGATATTTCGGTCGCCATTAAAGAGGCTTGAGCTGAAACAATGACCAAGGAAACAATCCAGTGACATTGAGCTCCTTAGAACCCGATTATTATTACTAGGACATGTTTAAGCCAACTAAACTTCAAGAGGGTACTTACCTATAAAACTCCATGCAAGCCTAAACTAAGAATTTGTTTGCTTTTCTTGTATATGCATATTTGTACATAACATCATGGATATCATGAACATCATATACACCCACTAACCATTTCAAGGGTTTTTGAGATTCATCTTTGTTCTTGTTTTATAGGATATGGATTCACTTCACAGGAAAACTATTCAAGTCAACCTTGTGAGAATTCCTCCACAACTTAAGGAGCTAGCTTTAAAGATTCCTGAGAACTCTCCGTTCACCTAAAGACATGGCCGTCTACTCAACTTGGTCACCTCCAACACTGATGAAGATATGATGAAGGCGCTCTTTTAGTTCTTTGATCCTTTGCACCATTGCTTCACATTTTCCGACTATCAACTTGTGCCTACTTTGGAAGAATTCTCCCAAATCTTGAGGATTCCCATTCTCAATCAACTACCTTTCAATGGTAAGGAAAGAGACCCAAATCCAGAAGAGATTGCTCAAGCTCTACACTTGCACTCATCTGATGTCACAACTCATTGGGAAACTAGGAGTGATGTCAAAGGCTTCTTAGCAAAGTTCCTGTTTGAGAAAGCCCAAAGCTGTTGGGATTCCTTAGACTTGCAAGCCTTTGAGGAAATTGTGGCTTTCTTATCTATGGGATGGTATTGTTTCCCAATCCTGACCAACTCATAGATGTGTGCGCCTTCGAAATCTTCATGTCACGCAACCATGTGCCTACATTGCTAGGAGATATCCTACACTCTTTTCACACTCGCACAATGAGGAAAAGAGGTGTCCTTATGTGTTGCACCCCTCTCCTGGCAAGATGGTTTATTTCTCATCTTCCCCAAATAGTCTTAAAGAATGAGTAAGGTTCAAGGTGGTCACAAAGGTTAATGACGCTCAAACATTCAGACATTCATTGGTGCTCCCGATCCAAAGATAATGTTATCATTGTTGACCGTTGTGGAGAATTCCCTAATGTCCCTCTACTTGGCATTAGAGGAGGCATCACCTACAACCCTTGTTTAGCTTTAAGAAAGTTTGGTTACGCCCGAAGGGATGGCCCGCACGAGATGCTGATTCAAGGTTTGGTATTCGACTACGACAACGACGATCAAGATCTTCGCCAGAGATTCATCCGAGCTTGGAGAATGCTGAACAAGGTGGATAGCAAGACTTTGGGGCACAAGAATTCCATCCCTCTTGAGCCCTACCTTAAATGGGTACGAACCCGTGCTCAAAGTCTTATGATGCCTTATCCTTCCATCCTTCCGGTAATCATTGAGCCTGTTAAGGAGGGGGATGTTCCATACACTATCCTACATTATGACATGCCCATATCTCTTGAAGACTTACAAAGTGATTGGATACAACTCAAAGGAGAGCGAGATACTTTCGAAGCCCAATTCTATGCAAGCGAGAAGAAGGTTTTGGAACTCACTAGGCTACTTCATGAGGAGCAGACTCTAAATGCCTACATTGCACCAAAGAGGATGCGCACTACTTTTTTATCTTAGAGTTTTGTATTATTTTGTCCAAAGGGCATTGATGTACTCAAACTTTATCTTATTAATATAACGTGTGTTTCTTTTTGTCTAAAATGAACTTGAATCTTTGAAATCCTTGAAAACATTGCGTATGCACATATCATTCATCATAACATAAATAGATCTTTTGCAATAAGTTTCCTCATCTCTCTACTGTTTATTTCAGTAGGATGGATCTCGAACAAACAGTGAATCTCCAAGCTCAAAACACGCAGTTTCAACAGTTGCTCATGACCCTAGCCAAGGGGAAAGAAGAATTGAAGACTCTGCTAGCTGAAGAGAGGTAAAAGAAAACAAAGAAGGTAAATAGAGTCTTAAACATGGGGAGAAGATTTCATGAGCAGACGAGAAGGACTTTGAATTTTGCAACAACATCGGGTGAAGGAGAGGGGAAAGGCAAGGAAACAACGGTCCCGTCAGAATCTGAAGAGGAGGAAGAAGAGGAAGACTACTCTAAGGAACAGTATCCTCCAGCTGATGACAAGTACAGACATCTCGAAGAACGTTTGAGCGCAATGGAAATACAAAAGGTGCCAGGCTTAGACTTTGAGGAATTGGGACTAGTGTCAGGGATTGTGATTCCTCCAAAATTCAAAGTTCCTATGTTCATAAAATATGATGGGGTGTCATGCCCTAAGATGCATCTCCGATAATATGTGAGAAAGATCCAACCACACTCCGCTGATAAAGACTTGTGGGTGCATTTTTTCCAAGATAGTCTGTCTGGAACACAACTTGACTGGTTTTACCAACTAGAAAGAGCCAACGTCCATAATTGGGAAGATCTTGCCGCAACTTTCTACAAGAAATATCAATACAATGCTGATTTGGCGCCTACCCGTACCCAACTCCAGAGTATGGCCATGTCTTCCAATGAAGGTTTTAAGGATTACACACAAAAATGGAGAGATCTGGCAGGAAGAGTTAAACCCCCTCTGTCTGAAAGGGAATTGGTGGACATGTTCTTAGGCACCTTATATGGCCCCTTCTTCAACCATTTAATCGGAAGTTCATCTGCAGGCTTTACTAAATTAATACTAACCGGAGAGAGAGTGGAAGCTGGCATAAAAAGTGGAAAGATTCAGAAGGATTCATCTTTTTCTACAGCTGTGAGGAAGCCTTTTATTGGGAAGAAAGAGGTAGCTGCTGTATATCCACAAAGAAACCAAGAGAGGGCCGAACGCCGACCAATGGTGGGGGCTGTTATGATTCCAAATCCTACGTCTGATCAACAAAGAAGTAATCAACCAAGGGTGGAAAGGCCAGTCAGGCAATTCACCAGAATCAACATGACTCTGTCTCAAGTATTATCGCATTTTCTAAGATCCAATTTGGAAACCTTGAAAGAAGCTCCGAAAAACCCCAACACAACATCCCCTCATTATCACCCCAATTCCCGTTGCACATATCACTCTAAAAGTCCTGGTCACGATACTAATAACTGTTGGGCCTTGAAGAACAAAATACAAGACCTTATTGAAGCAAAAGAAATTGAGTTTGATGCGCCCGAGAAGCCAAATGTCATTTCTGCTCCTATGCCCAGACATGGTCATAATACTAATGTTATTGAAGAAGATTTCTTTGTTACCACAGTTGATGAACTCGTGACTCCACTTCCAACCATTAAGATAAACTTGTTGAAAGCTGGTGTGTTCCCGGGCTGTAATAAGGACTGCCATCTCTGCTTATCCTCACCAACTGATTACCCTTTGTTGAAAACAGGCATTCAATGCTTGATAGATAACAAAGAGATTCTGTTTGAAACTACTCCTGTTTCACCTATTCCTGTTAAAGATGTTTCAATCATTACCATCTCCGCCAATTATTCCAAGGTCTCCACCAAAAGACCCGTTAGAATTACATCGGTTCCGAAAGCAACTCCTCTAATAATCACAATGCCTGGGCCAGTCCCATATGAATCAGACAAAATTGTTTCGTGGAATTACGGAGGGGACATTTACTACCATGGCATCAAACAAGATGGGCCGGCCGCCGAAGAGATAAACTCCGAAGAAGAAAATTTTGACATCAGCAATATTGTCGGAACTAGTAAAATTACCCGAAGCGGTAGGATCTTTTATCCAGAAATTGCTCCCCCAAAAGTAGTTTCTGGACTCGTGGTTATCCCTATGGATTCTCCAAAGGTTACTTCTATACCCATAATCATCTCTGCAAGTGCTCCTATTGACGAAGCCGTTACAACCTCTATTGTCATTCCTACCAACACTCCTATTGCTGAAACTCGAGGAAAGAGTATTCAAGTGGAACCTGTCCAGACGAAGGCTCAATCACTGACTATCCCCGAGACATCCAAGAAAGAAATGGAGGAGATCCTAAAAATTATAAAGAGGAGAGACTACGATGTAGTTGAATAGTTGGGGCAAACTCCCTCCAAAATCTCCATGCTGGCGTTACTACTGTGTTCCGAGGCACATGCAAAAGCCTTGGTGAAGTTCCTAAAAACAGCCCATGTGCCTCAAGAGACGTCTACTGATCAATTCCAAGACTGCGTGGCCAGCTTGTCAGCGGATAATGGCCCAGGATTCTTGGATGTTGATCTGACACCAAGGGTAAGAAAGCACAACGAGGCATTACATGCCTCTGTAGAATGTAGAGGCACAACTCTGGCCCATGTCTTGGTGTACACTAGATCATCTTTGAATGTTTTACCGAATAAAGCTCTGGACAGACTTGACTGCGAGGGACTGACGTTAAAACCAAGAAACATAGTAGTAAGAGAATTTGATGGCTCGAAGAGGATGGTACACAGGGAGGTGGATAACCCCATAAAGGTTTGGACTCAAACTTTCAATTCAACCTTTTATGTAATGGATATCCGCCCTTCTTACTCCTGTCTGCTAGGACAACCATGGATCCATAATGCTGGCGCTGCTACCTCTACATTACACCAGGTGCTGAAGTATCCGATTCAAGGAAAGATTATCACTGTCCACGGAGAGGAAGAATACCTGATCAGCCATCTCAATTCCTTCAGGTATATGGAATTAGACGGCGAGTTCGTTGAAACTCCTTTTCAACGCTTTGAAGAGGTCCCCCAAGAGGTAGCAGTGACCAAGACTGTGTCCCAGATTCCCAAGATTACAAGGCCTCCACTCCAGATGTCATCTCTGAAGGACGCCAAAGCAGTAGTAGAGGAAGGTGGATGCACCATCTGGGGGAAACTTCCGGATATCCCGTATAAGTCTGACAAGTTTGGCCTAGGTTTCACTTCAAGTGCTCAAAAGGCTGTACGCCGTGCCCGTGCTGGAGGGCCACCCTTGAAGATTAGCAACCATGAGGTCAAAGCGGTAGAAGGTGGTGAAGATGATTACAACCTGGAGGATTGGATCTTTCCGACTGTCAATGGAGGACTCAACAATTGGGAGGCTAGAGACTTCGTCCCAATAACTTTTATCCCTCAGTAATTTATCTTTACATTTTGTTGGATCTGTAATATTCAAAAACAATTCGCACTCTTAAAACCTCGTGTCTTGCCCGAGGCACAATGGTCCATTTGTAAGGGATATTATTTCATCTTCATATGACATCAATGAATCATGGACGTTTTTCGCATACAAACTTTTTTGCTCATTGTTTTTCTTTCACATTTTATTTTCTTTTAAAGATAGCTATACCCTTACACACACCCACACTCACAAATGCAGGTATCCATCCATTCTAGATCCCATGGGTAACGATACTGCTATGGCCTTTCATTACTCTGAGGATCTAATCTACCAAGCCGAAGATGAAGGTGAGGAAGATTGTGAAGTACCAGGGAAACTTGCCAGAATGCTACAACAAGAGGAAAGAACCATTCAGCCTCACGAGGAACCTGTGGATATGATCAACCTGGGTACCGAGGAGGAAAAAATAGAGGTCAAGGTGGGTGTCAATCTGGAACCCAGTGTCAAGGAGCATCTGGTTCAGTTGTTACACGATTATGTTGAAGTTTTTGCCTGGTCATATGAAGACATGCTAGGACTTGATACAGACATCGTGGTACATCGTCTGCCTACAAGAGAAGATTGTCCTCCAGTAAAACAAAAGGTTCGCCGTATGAGACCTGATATGTCAGAAAATACTAAAGCGGAGGTCATGAAGCAATTCAATGCTGGATTCTTGGCTGTCACCTCCTACCCTCAATGGGTTGCCAACATTTTTCTTGTACCTAAAAAAGACGGCAAAGTATGAATGTGTGTGGACTACAGAGATTTGAATAGGGCGATCCCTAAAGATGATTTTCCACTCCCCCACATTGATATCCTGGTTGATAATACGGCATAACACAAAGTGTTTTCCTTCATGGACGGATTCTCAGGTTATAACCAAATCAAAATGGCACCCGAGGACATGGAGAAAACAACATTTGTCACACAGTGGGGCACATTCTGCTACAAGGTAATGCCATTCGAATTGAAGAATGCTGGGGAAACCTATCAACGCTCCATGGTAGCTTTATTTCACGACATGATACATACGGAAATAGAGGTCTACATAGACGATATGATAGCCAGATTGCAAACTAAAGAAAAGCATCTTGATCACTTACAAAAGCTATTTGAGAGACTGAAGAAGTACAAGCTGAGGTTGAATCCAAACAAGTGCACATTTGGAGTACGGTCTGATAAACTCCTAGGTTTTATCGTCAGTAACAAAGGTATTGAGGTCGAATCCTGCCAAAGTTCAAGCAATACAAGAAATTCCCGCTCCTCGTACTGAGAAGGAAGTCAGAGGATTCTTGGGATGTTTGAGCTATATTGCCAGATTCATTTCTCACCTAACAGCTACTTGTGAGCCAATCTTCAAACTATTAAAGAAAGATCAAGTAGTCAAATGGAATGATGAGTGCCAAGTTGCTTTTGACAAAATCAAAGAATACTTACAAGAACCTCCTGTATTAATGCCACAAGTCGAGGGAAGACCATTGATCATGTATCTGACTATTTTATAAAACTCGATGGGGTGTGTATTGGGGCAGTATGACGAGTCTGTCCAAAAAGAGCATGCTATTTATTACCTGAGCAAAAAGTTTATCGACTGTGAAACCAGATATTCACTGCTCGAGAAAACTTGTTGCGCTCTGGCATGGGCTGCTCGCCGGCTAAGACATTATATGCTGACTCATACTACCTTATTGATATCTAAGATGGATCCGATAAAATACATCTTCGAAAAGCTTTCTCTTTCTGGGAGAATAACGAGATGGTAGATGATCCTAACAGAGTACGACATACAATATACTACCCAGAAAGCTATAAAGGGAAGTATACTAGATGATCACCTCGCTCACCAAGCTATAGAAGACTATCAATCCTTGAAGTTTGAATTCCTGGATGAAGACATCATGACATTATACAACTGTGAAGAATTCAGGCCGTATGACGGACCTGAACAAGGATCCTGATGGACCTTGTTCTTTGATGGACCCTCCAATGCACTCGACAATGGTATCAGTGTTGTACTTATATCTCCGGAAGGGTGTCACACTCCCTTTACCGCCAGACTCTGCTTCAATTGTACATACAACATGGCGGAATATGAAGCATGCATCTTTGGTCTTAGAGCTGCCATACACTTGGGAATTAAATCCTTAGATGTGTTTGGAGATTCAACTTTGGTCATCAGTCAGATCAAAGGGGAATGGGACACTAAGCACCCAAACATTATCCCTTACAAAGAACATATTTTGACATTGCTACAACATTTTGAGAAGATTACCTTCGAGCATTTCCCGCGAGAAGAAAATCAGCTAGCAGATGCTCTAGCCACAATGTCATCTATCTTTAAACTTAATTGGGATAATGAGGCTCCCCAGATCACCATCAAATGAATGGATGAACCATCACACTATCACGAGATTAATATTGAAGAAGTAGTGGACCAACCTTGGTTTCACAAAGTCAAGAGGTATCTCGAGGCCCAAGAATACCCGGAGGGAGCTTCAATCAATGACAAGAAGTTCTTAAGGAGATTCTCTGCTAAATTCTTCCTGAGTAATGGCATCCTGTACAAACGCAATCATGATTCCATTTTTCTTCGGTGTGTGGATAGGGTTGAAGCTGAAAAGATCATGGCTGAATTACATGAAGGTACTTTTGGCACCCATTCTAGTGGGCATATGATGGCGAAGAAAATCTTACGGGCAGGCTATTATTGGTCTACCATGGAAGCAGATTGCTATCAACACTCTCGAACCTGTCATAAGTGTCAAATTTATGCTAACAAGGTGCACGTACCTCCGGTTCCTCTGAATGTCTTGACGACTCCTTGGCCCTTTGCTATGTGGGGAATTGATATGATTGGAGAAATCAAGCCAACAACCTCCAATGGACATCGCTTTATCCTAGTGGCCATTAACTATTTTACAAAATGGGTGGAGGCATCTACCTTTGCTTCCGTTACCAAGAATGTTGTTGCCCGCTTCATCAAGTAAAACCTTATTAGCCGGTATGGTATCCCGGAAAGGATCATCACTGACAATGGTAAAAATCTCAATAACACCATGATCACTGCATTATGTGAGCAATTCAAAATCCAACATCACAATTCTTCTCCCTATCGGCTAAAGATGAATGGTGTTGTTGAAGCTGCAAATAAAAACATTAAAAAGATCATACAGAAAATGACAGTCACATACAAAGACTAGCATGAGATGTTACCATTCGCTCTCCACGGTTATCGTACCACGGCTCGCACATCAACTGAGGCAACACCCTATTCTTTGGTTTACGGTATGGAGGTTGTCTTGCCTATTGTGGTTCAGATCCCCTCCCTGAGGATTATGAGGGATGCAGGGTTGAACGAAGACGATTGGATCCAGACTCGACTTGATCAACTGAATTTGATTGATGAAAAGAGACTTACTGTTGTTTGCCATGGTCAAATGTATCAAAAACAGATGATCAAGGCTTTCAACAAGAAAGTCAGACGCCAAGTATATCAAGTTGGGGATCTAGTGATCAAACGTATCATCTTGCCACAAAGTGATCCCGGGGGAAAATAGACTCCTACCTATGAAGGACCATTTGTAATCAAAAACATATTCTCCGATGGGGCAATGATCTTGACCACCATGGATGGTGACGACCTGCCACACCCTGCAAACGCAGACATAGTCAAAAGATAATATGCATAAGGGACCCGCTAGGTTGACATACCTAGGCAAAACAAGGGCATCCCGGCGAACCAAAAAGGTTTGGGCAAAAATTAGGGATAAAATGAAAAAACATTATGCACCCGGCAAGTTGAAAACCCGAAAGGGATACTTGGGCAAAAAGGGGTTTCCCGGTGGATTGAAAACCCAAAAGGGCGGTCCAGGCAAAAGTTAGGGAATTAAAGCGTATGACTATGTCCCGTCGGATCAGTTTAGGGACAACCTTTGGCTTTAACTGACAGATTCAGCATTTCTGATCAATCTAGTCATCTTCGGACAAGGCACAAATGGATAAGATACTCGGAGATACGAAGGCTATAGCAGAAAGGAAACCCCATGGGATTTTTATACACGTAGCTATCTTTTCTTTGTATCAAATTTTTCTTGTTTTATGGCAGCATTCCCTTACTAGAATGTTTGTCCCCTTTGTAAAAAATATTTATTCAAAGTCAATACAAAATATCCCTTTGAAAGTGCAAAAAACTATTTGTCTTTTTCTTTACGCTTGTGTTTTGTTTACAAAAACGTCCCATGATTCGTTGTTGAACATATGCATTTGAACATGATTACTGTTTACAAATAAATAAAATGAGAAAGACAATTACTGTTAGGTTGAAAGAATAGGAAAATGTCTCTAGGCTATTCCATAAGTAATCCCCTACAGTACGTCATTTAAATCCCCAGTGAAACGAAGTTCCTAGTTATCAATCCCCAGCAAAAGTCGTTGAATTTCTTGGGACTCCCCAACAAATCTTACAAGCAGTACATGACATTGCCCTAACAACAGATTTTACTTCTCTCAACAAAAGTTCATCAGTACTTCAACTTCAAGACACGAAAATTCACATATCCTCAGCGGTATTCAGGGATTTATTTTCCTCAATCAAACATCAATGCGGGAAATTAGTTCACATACACCTACATTGCATCCATATATCATAAACATTGATAAAGCAAATACATTGCATCATACATTTCATGCAAACATAACTTTGTATTTTAGCTAACATTTTACCCTTTTCAGGATAAGATTAACAGCTACCATTAACAATATGCAATTCAGATACAGTACAGATACTCTCCAGACACGGACGCCATTCTGATACTCATTCAGATTCAACTTTCAAATACAGTTCAGATACACTCCAGACACGGATGCCATTATGATACTCATTCAAATGCAACTTTCAGATACAGTTCAAATACGCTCCAGACACGGACGCCATTCTGATGCTCATTCAGATTCAACTTTCAGATACAGTCCAGATATGCTTCAGACACGGATGCCATTCTGATACTTAGTCAAAATCAGCTCCCAGATAAAGTTCAGGTACGCTCCAAACACGGACGCCATTCTGATACTCATTCTTTCAGCTTACAAATTACAATACAACAAGCATTCTTAGATGGAATCTACAAGCCCATCTCCAACAAGATTCTATCACCTCTCTAAATGGCATCTTTAAGCCCATTCCCTCAACCACACATCGTCGAGTGCAAATTTTTAGGCAATCTAGTGTCCAATCATCTTTCACCTTCGAGTCACGAATGGCAAAACTCGCCAATCTAACTCTTCAGGTATAAGAAGATTGAACAGGGGCAGCTATTGTACCCCAAAATTTTCCCTCTCATTTATCAAGATTTTTCTCACAAGATCTCTTTGACTCAAGACTGGATTAGGGTTTGATCAGCTCTAGACATCTCATCATGCATTGATAACCCAAAATTAGGGTTTGGATTTGCACAAAGATTTTTGGACTATCAATGCTTCATATGACTTTCAAGGACAATTATGGACCCCCAAGATTACTCATGTCAATTTTCAAGCCTTGAATCACATTTTTGATCATTCAATTGGACAGTTGACCTAAAAATCAGCTGTATTGGGGGAAAAAATCAACCATGGACAATTTACAGTCAAACTTCATAATTTTTGATCCACCTCAACATCTTGGACTCATATGTATCATTTCATCAAGTTTGGACCATAATTCCTCAAGAAATTTGATCAAATCATCAAAAGGGCAAAATGGTCAAAATTAGGGTTTTGACTGAGAGAGGGCAATTTCTGATTTTTGACCTAGAAAATGACCAATTGGTTTGAAGCATTATTTCAATAGTTCAATTGCATCATCTTGACCTAAAGACATGGTTCAAAACATTGCAAATCCATTGGATTGACAGATGAATTTTATAGTCAATTGATCAAAAGTCAACAGTATACTGAAAAGTCAAACTTTGATTTTTTGGTCAAAATCAAATACCAAGGATCATAATTCATCAAAATATGTCAAAATGTGAAACTTGTTCATCAAGAAATCAAATATTGAAGACTTTGTTTTGAAATTTGAAATTTTCTTAACTTAAAATTTTTTCTAAGTATAGAAAATTTCTTATTTTTTCTCAACTTTAAGCCAAATTCTCACCATGATACAAGATGATTCAAAGAATGTTCCCAACATGAAAGTTGTAGATATCCATGAAATCTACAACTTTTCTTCACACAATTTCTCCTAAAGATGCTTGGATATCAATATATAATTTTGTGAATACATGCTCCTGAAGTAAAATAACTTAGTGAAATTTTGCCCTAGTAAGGCAGGTTTTGGACCTAACTTCATGCCATTTTTTCACATAGTTACAAGGAAAATATTTGAAATCAATTCAAAGATGAGTTGAATAAAACATTTCAAGCTTTCCAAAATGTCTAAGAACTCCTTGAGATCATTCTTGAGTAAGGAGAATCGAAGAGATGAAGTTGGCAATTTCTCACTTTGATTTCAAGCCATTTCATGATGAACCAAAATTCAAATTCAAACCTAGGCTGCATAATACTTGCTTTGTAGGCCTCAAACTTGTTTCTCACTCCATAATTAAATGTTTACACAACTGATAGAGCTTTAATCCAAGCATTAGAGCCTTTGTCCAAGCTACAATTCCATAAATGACACAAAGTTGCCATTTCCATTTTGATAAAGCACAACTTTTGCAATCGTTAACTCCTTGATCTTTGCACTTGTTTTTTCTGCACACACAAACCCTATAAACCAAAAGCAATGTGTCTAAGACCTGTACCAACTGAGACCAGGCTTGTACAAGCACATAGAGAGTTGTCTCCTCACTTTTCTTCAAAAGCAAGCAATAGAGCCAAAAGGCTATAACTCAGAAATCTTGAGGAAGCTTAAGGTCTAACCTTTTATATACTTATGCACAAATGTATTGTGACTTAGGACACGATTGCAAAAGCTCAGAAACTCTCCCAAACTCTCTACCACTGAAAACCTTCCATAACTTGCAGTTTTGCACCTTGCATAGCAATCTTAAAAACCACTAGTGTGTTTTAAGTTTTAACCACCTAAACACTTAACCTACATCAAATCTAAGTGTTCCAGACCATTATACCCTCACTGTAACTACTCCTTCTCCATCTGCCATTTTTGAATTTCAAGCTTGCAGGTTGACTTGAGTAGGGAGATTCAGGAACTCTCAAGGCAAAGTAAGGATTGGATCACACTCAGGGAGGTCCTGGCAAGCTAAACAGATTCCCAGGCCTTCTCAAAAGTTACTCAAACTCCATTCACGATCTCAACTGAAAGAGGTAAAAATTCTAACTTATATCTCTTTATACAGGCATCCTTTGGTCTCGATTTGTGAAAATAAAATGTAGATATCCTTGCACTAAAGCCAACCATGTTCATAGATTTCATTTATATTCATTGTGTATAGAGAATTTTGGATTTGAAAATTCTGTAAAAATTAGGTTTTAAATTAGGGCCAGTAAAATTAGCTTTGATCTTTGACTTTTAGTTTACATGAGTTACATGGTTGAAATCGTGGGAAGAAATACTATCATTTTCATGTTTGGAGTTTCCATTTTCATGGAGAAATGAGAGAGATACAGGTGGTCCGGCTGGGTAGAGGAAGAAGACGAAGTACAGGGCAAGGAAGTGATTTATATTATGTATTTTTGTTTTCATTTGAACTAACGGATGTACAACCACCCTAGTGGTAAGGCAGCGTGCAGAAATGCCTAAGGTCACAGGTTCGAGCCTTGGCGCTGCCTTTTTGCATTTTTCCACTTTTTTGTTTCTCTCAGCGTGGGCCTTCTGATTGTTGGGCTTTGTGATTTTTTCTAACATCAACCTCCTGATTACTTGTGACACCCCTGGCCCATATATTTTATTTATTCATTTATTTTCCTTATATTTTATCAAATATATTTTTCTTAAATATTAAAAATCATATAAAAAACATAAAAATGATAAATATTACATTTTGTTTATTTTATTTCATTTTCTCATAAAAAATATTTTTATTTAATTATACATTAACTATTTTTAATAATAAACTTGTAAATAAAATAGGGTTGAATATTTATTATTTTTTCTCACACTTATAAATATTTATTTTAATATATAAAAAGACCAAAATACTTCATAAATACTATTTATTATTTTTAAGACAAAAACATGAAAAATACTTAGAGAAATTTATTTTCTTTTAACAAATTAAATTAGGGTTAGTCAAAAACCCTTTCTAAAAATAATTTTTCTTTCTTACTTAATTTAAGTTCAATTTTGGTTTACTCAATAGGCTTAGATTAAAACTTTTTCATATAAAAAACAAAACAAAATCTTTTTCTTGCATATGCATATCTTTGCATATTTAATTTATATTATACATTATTTATTCCAATATTTGTACAAATTCAATTTGGTTGTAATAGTTTAATTAGATTTATATTATTGCAAATCCCCATTCATAATTTGTATACCCCCCTTCCATAAAATGTTGTAATAGTGTAGTAATCTTTAAATTATGCAATTTATCGCTTTTACATAACATGTTAGTAATTAGGGTTTGTATGGCAAGATAAAAACAATCAAATAGAAAACCCTAATCCAAGACAAAATCAAGCATGAAAATAACACACTTGCACACAAGCACCCTTAGGGTTACTCCACTTGGTTTCCTTATACAAAAATGACCATATTACGCATGTGAGGTATCTTAGCAAAACAAACAAATATAAGATCACAGTCCCTCGATGACGCTATTCAAAGTTGCCTAACAAAATGATCTTAGTACCTAAAAAATGCCAAGATACTTTACAACATTGATAATCATGGTTATACGATCACCCACGCCCATCCCGTTTACATCCAAAGATAGGGTTGCTTATCAAATCAATGGTAAGACAACAATTTCAAAGGAAAAGAAAATGAACAAGAAAGACATTTGAGTAGGTAGATTACTTTTAGTTACTTGCTTCATTTCAAACAAATATCCTTGCTATTTTCAAAATAAACACACACACTTTCAAAACCTCTTACAAACTTGAAATTTTTTTCAAAAGATCAACATCTTTGTATACATTCTTACGAACGACAATCATTACAAAGTTTGCCTAAACAATGGCCTCTTTTACAAAATACTTTAAAAAAAACACACAAAGCACAATTTCAAAAAAAAGCAAGTGGTCTAGCAAGTAACTAAGAGCCCATGGAAAACCATGGATGAAAAGGGTGCTAATACCTTCCCTTTTCATAATCTACCCCCCGAACTTAAGAAACAATCTCAAAGGTCTTTCCTGTGCTTTTTCACCTTTCCTTTTGCATAAAAGAAAATTCGATGGCGACTCTTGCTAACCTCAACATTTGCGATCAAATGCAAAACAACCAAGTCAGTTCTTCCACCGTATCACAGATACAAAGGCAGTGATAGAAGAAGGTGGGTGCATTATCTGGGGACAACTCCCAGATATCCCATACAAATCTGACAAGTTTGGCCTGGGTTTCACTTCAGGTGCCCAGAGGGATGTGCGCTGCACTCGTGCCAGAGGACCACCCTTGAAAATCAGCAACCGCGAAGTCAATGCGGTAGAAGATGTTGAAGACAGCTATAACCTGGAAGATTGGATTTTCCCAACTGTCAGTGGAGGGCTCAGCAACTGGGAGGATAGAGATTTCGTCCCGATCACTTTTATCCCACAGTAATTTATATTTACATTTTGTTGGATCTGTAATATTAAAACAATTCAGACTCTTAAAACCTTGTGTCTTACCCGAGGCACAATGGTCCATTTGTAAGGGTTATTATCTCATTTCCATATGACATCAATGAATCGTGGACGTTTTTGCATACAAACTTTGTGCTCATTGTTTTTCTTTTTACATTTTTCATTTCTTTCAAAGATAGCTATACCCTTACACACACTCACACTCACAATACAGGTCTACATCCATTCGGGATCCCATGGGTAACAGTTCTGCTATGGCCTTCTGTGACTCTGAAAATCTAATCTACCAAGATGAAGACGAAGGTGAGGTAGATTGTGAAGTACCAGGGGAACTTTCCAGATTACTACAACAAGAAGAGAGAACCATTCAGCCTCACGAGGAACCCGTGGATACAATCAACCTAGGTACCGAGGAATACAAAAGAGAAGTCAAGGTGGGGGCCAATATGGAACCCAGTGTCAAGGAGCATCTGATTCAGTTGTTACACGAGTATGTTAAGGTCTTTGCCTGGTCTTATGAAGACATTCCAGGACTTGATGCAGATATCGTAGTACACCGTCTACTTACAAGAGAGGATTGTCCACCAGTAAAGCAAAAGGTACGTCGAATGCGACCAGATATGTCTGAGAAGATTAAAGTTGAAGTCATGAAGCAATTCAACGCTGGATTCATGGCCGCCACCTCTTATCCGTAATGGGTTGCCAATGTTGTTCTCGTGCCCAAAAAGGACGGCAAAGTTCGAATGTGCATGGACTATAGAGATTTAAATAGGGCAAGCCCTAAGGATGATTTCCCACTCCCCCATATTGACATTCTAGTTGACAATACGGCACAACACAAAGTGTTTTCCTTCATGGACGGTTTCTCAGGCTACAACCAAATCAAAATGGTGCCTAAGGACATGGAGAAAACAACCTTTGTCACACAGTGGGGCACATTCTGCTACAAGGTTATGCCATTCGGACTGAAGAATGTTGGGGCAACCTATCAGCGTGCCATGGTAGCCCTATTTGACGACATAATACATCACGAAATAGAGGTCTATGTGGACGACATGATAACTAGATCTCAAACTGAAGAGGAACATCTTGACCATTTGCAGAAACTGTTTGAGAGACTAAAGAAATATAAGCTGAGGTTGAACCCAAATAAATGCACGTTTGGAGTAAGGTCTGGTAAGCTCCTAGGCTTTGTTGTCATCAATAAGGGTATTAAAGTAGATCATGCCAAGGTGAAAGAGATACAAGAGATGCCTGCTCCTCGTACAGAGAAGGAACTCAGAGGATTCTTGGGACGTTTGAACTACATTTCCAGATTCATTTCTCACCTGACATCTACTTGTGAACCAATCTTCAAACTACTGAAGATAGATCAAGTAGTCAAATGGAATGATGAATGCAAAAGTGCTTTCGACAAGATCAAAGAATACTTGCAAGAGCCTCCTGTGTTGATGCCACTAGTCGAGGGAAGGCCATTGATCATGTATCTGACTGTTTTGGAAAATTAAATGGGGTGTGTGTTGGGGTAACATGACGAGTCTGGACAAAAAGAGCATGCTATTTATTACCTGAGCAAAAAGTTTACCGACTGTGAAACAAGATATTCACTGCTCAAGAAAACTTGTTGCGTTCTGGCATGGGATGCTCGCCGGCTAAGACAGTATATGCTGACCCATACTACCTTGTTGATATCTAAAATGGATCCAATAAAATACATCTTCGAGAAACCTGCTCTCTCTGGGAGAATAGAGAGATGGCAGATGATCCTGACAGAATATGACATACAATACACTACCCAGAAAGCAATAAAGGGCAGTGTACTAGATGATCACCTTGCTCACCAAGCTGTAGAAGACTACCAGTCCATAAAGTTCGAATTCCCATATGAGGACATCATGATGGTAAACAACTGTAAAGAACTCATGCCATATGATGGACCTGAACAGGGATCCCAATGGACCCTAGTTTTTGATGGGGAATCTAATGCACTCGGAAATGGTATTGGTGTTGTACTCATATCTCCTGAAGGATGTCATACTCCTTTTACTGCGAGACTCTGCTTCAATTGTACAAACAACATTGCGGAATACGAAGCATGCATCTTTGGTCTTAAAGTTGCCATAGATTTGGGGATCAAATCCTTAAATGTATTCGGAGATTCAACTTTGGTCATTAGCCAGATCAAAGGGGAATGGGACACCAAACACCCTAACCTTATCCCTTACAAAGAACATGTTTTGACATTGCTCCCACATTTTGAGAAGATTACCTTCGAGCATTTCCTGCGAGAAGAAAATTAGCTAGCAGACGCACTAGCCACATTGTCATCTATGTTTAAACTTAAATGGGACAACGAGGCTCCCCAGATCACCATTGAACGAAGGGATGAACCATCACACTGTCACGAGATTAATACTGAAGAAGAAGTGGACCAGCCTTGGTTTCACGAAGTCAAGAGGTATCTTGAAACCCAAGAATATCCAGAAGGAGCTTCAGTCAATGATAAGAAGTTCTTAAGGAGATTCTCTGCTAAATTCTTCCTTAGTAATGGCATTATTTACAAATGCAACCATGATTCTGTGTTACTTCGGTGCATAGACAAGAATGAAGCTGAAAGGATCATGGTTGAATTACATGAAGGCACTTTTGGCACCCACTGCAGTGGGCATATGATGGCAAAGAAAATCCTACGGGAAGGCTATTACCGGTCTATCATGGAAGCATATTTCTATCAACACTCTCGAACTTACCACAAGTGTCAGATTTAGGCGGACAAGGTGCGCGTACCTTCGGTTCCTCTAAATGTATTGATGGCTCCTTGGCCCTTTGCTATGTGGGGGATTGATATGATTGGGTAAATCAAGCCAACGGCCTCTAATGGACACCGCTTCATCTTAGTGGCCATTGATTATTTTACAAAGTGGGTGGAGACAACTTCCTTCGCTTCCGTTACCAAGAACATTGTCGCTCGGTTCATCAAGAAGAATCTCATTTGTCTTTACGGTATCCCGGAGAGGATCATTATAGACAATGGTACAAACTTGAATAATACTATGATCACTGCCTTGTGCGAGCAATTCAAGATCTAGTATCACAATTCTTCCCCTTACCGGCCAAAGATGAATGGTGTTTTCGAACCCGCAAATAAGAACATTAAAAAGATCATACAGAAAATGACTGTCACATACAAAGACTAGCATGAGATGCTACCATTCACTCTCCACGGATATCGTACCACAGCTCGCACATCAACCGGGGCAACATCTTATTCTCTAGTATATGGCATGGAGGCTGTCTTGCCTATTGAGGTCCAGATCCCTTATCTAAGAATTATGAAGGATGCAGGGTTGAATGAAGAAGATTGGATCCAGACTCGACTTGATCAACTAAAATTGATTGATGAGAAAAGGCTTATTATTGTCTATCATGGTCAAATGTATCAAAAACGGATAATCAAGGCTTTCAACAAAAAAGTCAGATGCCAAGTGTATCAACTTGGAGATATGGTGATCAAACATATCATATTGCCGCAAGGTGATCCCAGGGGTAAATGGACTCCTACATACGAAGGACCATTTGTAATCAAACGCATATTCTCTGGTGGAGCGATGATCTTGACCACCATGGATGGCGACGACCTGCCGCACCCTGCAAACACAGACATAGTCAAAAGATACTTTGCATAAGAGACCCTCTAGGTTGGCACACCTAGGCAAAACAAGGGCATCCTGGCGAACCCAAAAAAAAAAGGTTCGGGAAAAAATTAAGGATAAAACAAAAAAATCGGTACACCCGGCAAGTTGAAAACCCGAAAGGGTGACTTGGGCAAAAAAGGGTTTCTCGGTGGACTAAAAACCTGAAAGGGTGGTCCAGGCAAAATTTAGGAAATTAAAGCGTATGACTATGGCTTCAACTGATAAACTCAGCGGTTTTGATCAATTCAATCAGCTTCGGACAAGGCAACAAACAGACAAGATGCTTAGAGACACGAAGGCTATGGCAAAATGGGAACCCCATGGGATTATTGCACATAGCTATCTTTTCTTTGTATCAAAATTTTCATTTTTTTACGACAACATTCTCTTACTAGAATGTTTGTCTCATTATGAAAAAATACTTACTCAAAGTCCATACAAAGATATCCCTTTGAAAGTGCAAAACTATCTGTTTTTCTTTACTCTTATGTTTTGTTTACAAAAACGTCCAAAGATTTATTTTTGAACATATGCATTTGAATATAATTAGTGTTTACAAATAAACAAAATAGAAAGACAATCACTGATGGCTTTAAGGTAGGGAAATCTCTCTAAGCTATTTCCATAAAATCCCTCAGTGTGCAGTTTAATCCCTAACAGAATAAAACTTCTGGTTATCACTCCCCGGTAGAAGTCGCCAAATTTCTCAGGATTCCCCAACGGGATTTTACAAGCAATACACGGTGCTTTCCTTACAAAAGAGTTTATTTATCTATCGAATAGGAATTCATCAACACTTCAACTTCACAACATGAAGACTTACACTCCATATACTCAGCATCAGTTAGGGATTTATTTTCCCCAATCCAACAAGCAGTGCAGTAGATTAGCTCACATACGTATACATCACATCCATATATCATAAACATCGATAACACAAATGCATACCATGCATTTCATACAACATGACATTGCATATTAGCTAACATTTTACCCTTTTCAGGATAAGGTTAATCAAACAGCTACCATTAACAATGTTCAAAGGTTTCTCAAATACAGTTTAGATACGCTCCAGACACGGATGCCATTCTGATACTCATTCAGATTCAACTTTCAGATACAATTCAGATACGCTCCAAACATGGATGCCATTCTGATACTCATTCAGATTCAACTTTTTAGATAGAGTTCAGACGCACTCCAGATACAGATGTCATCCTGATACTCATTCAGATTTAGCTTCCAGATACAGTTCAGATACACTCTAGACACGGATGCCATTCTGATACTCATTCAGATTCAACTTTCAGATACAGTTCAGATAGGCTCCAGACACTGATGCCATTTTGATACTCATTTAGATTCAACTTTCAGATACAGTTCAGATACACTCCAGATACTGACGCCATTATGATACTCATTCAGATTCCAACTCTCAGATACAGTTCAGATACGCTCCAAACACGGATGCCATTCTGATACTCATTCAGATTCAACTTTCAGATACAGTTTAGATACGCTCCAGACATGGATTCCATTTTGATACTCATTCAGATTCAACTTTCAGTATAGTTCAAATACGCTCCAAATACAGATGCTATTCTGATACTCATTCAGTTTCAGCTTACGAATACGATTCAGCAATCATTTCTGATGGCATCTACAAGCCCATCTCTAACAACTTTCTATCATCTCTCCAAATGGAATATTTAAGCCCAATCCCTCTACCATCACATCACAGAGTGCAAATTTCTGGGCACTCTAGTGTCCAATCATCTTCCACCTTCGAGTCACAAATGACAAAACTCGCCAATCTAACTCTTCAGGTTTAAGAAGATTGAACAGGGGCAGCTGTTGTAACCCAAAATTTACCCTCTCACTTATCAAGAATTTTCTCACAAGACCTCCTTAACTCAAGACTGCACTAGGGTTTGATCAGCTCAAGACACCTCCTTAAGCACTGATGACCAAAATTAGGGTTTGAGATTGCACAAGGACCTTTGAACTTCCAATGCCCCATATGACTTTCATGTTTCATTATGGACCCCCAAGATAACTCATGTCAAGTTTCAATCCTTGGATCACACTTTTGCTCAGTCAATTGAGCAGTTGACCTAAAAATCAGATGTATTGGGGAAAAAGTCAACCATGGCCAATTTACAGTCAAACTTCATAATTTCTATTCCACATCAACATTTAAAACTTATAGGTATCATTTTATCAAGTTTGGACCATAATTCCTCAAGAAATTTGATCAAATCTCCAAAAGGGCAAAATGGTCAAAATTAGGGTTTTGACTAGGAAAGGGCAATTTCTGATTTTTGACCTAGCAAATGATCAATTGGTTTAAGGCATGACCTCAAGAGCCAAATTGCATCATTTTTACCTAATATCATGGTTCAAAACATTGCAAGTCCATTGGATTGACAGATGAATTTTGCAGTCAACTGATCAAAAGTCAACTGTATACTGAAAAGTCAAACTTTGACTTTTTGGTCAAATTCAAATGCCAAAGATCACAATTCATCAAGACATTCAAAAATATAAAACTTGATCATCAAGAAATTCAAAAGTCAATGTGAAAATTCAAACTCTTCAAGACTTAGAAATTTTTCTAAGTGTTTTTTATACATGATAATTTCATTTCTTCATGCCAACTTTTCACCATGATGTAAGATGATTCAAGGAAAACTTCCAACATGAAAGTTGTAGATCACAACGAGATCTAAAACTTTGTAGGGCAGGACTTTTTCTAGAAATGGTTGGATTTTGAGTTATAAATTCATGAAGTTATGGCATTTTTGAATAAACACTTAGAGAAATTTTCAGCAGTTTTGGTCAGGATTTTATCCCAACTTCTTGGCATTTTTTTACATAGTTACAAGATGATTTTGTCAAAACGGACAACATTAAAGTTATAGAGGGTGTTTCAAGCTTTCCAAAACATCTGAGAGCATTAATTTATCATATTTGAGCTAGGAGATACAAGGGCTTGAAGTTGGGCATCCGTTATTGAATTGCAAGTCATTTTAGTGAAGAACACATAACAAAACTCTTATGATTTGCTGCATAATCTTGTGTTGCAGGTTTCCTTGCTTGAAAATATCTACATAATTTAATGTTTACACAAGAGTTTGAGCTATTATCCAAGTGTTTAAACCATTGTCCAAAATATCTTTCCATTTATGGCATAAAGGCACCATTGCTATTCTTGAAAAGCAAGTTTTTGTACAAAGTTTGTCTCGAGCCCATACCTTGCTGGTTCCTGATTATACTCCACCATAAATCATGGAAAGTAGCTCCTCAATACCAGCAACTTTGGTACTTCACCTTGGGACTATGGAGTACTTGACTTAGTTTTATCTTTGTAATCTAACCAAACCATAACATGTTGTCTTGTAAACCTAATAAGCTCATATGCACAAACCCCTTGCCTATAAATAGAAGAAGCATTTGCAAGAGAAGGAGGTTGGGAAAAGGTTAGAAAAATAGGGAGAAAATCCAGAAGTCTTATTGTAAACTAGCCATCAAAAGCCATAACTGTCCAAAAATAAGCTTCCACTCTTGAGTTTTAAAATCCAGATATCTAGAACTCTCACACTTTCCAAACTCTGCCCAAGCATTTAAGCACCTCACATACATCACCTAGAAATTGTCCAAACTCAAGAACAAGCTTCTACAACACCTCTACTTTCTCTTCCAAAGCTCAAGAACAAGCTTCTACAACACCTCTGCTTTCTCTTCAAAAGTTTAAGAACAGTCAAAACAATAACTCAAACTCAGAATATAAGATCTAGCTCTAAGGTAAGTTTCTTGACTTTAGTTCTTCATTTCAAGCATCATCAGTAATTCATTTTTTTGAAGACAAAGTGTAGTAACCATTGTCCTTGAAGCTAACCTTTTGTTTATCTTCCATTATTTTCATTATGTATTGAGAACTAACCCATGTATGCAGCAAAACAATGTTGAAGTAGAAAAAATGACAGTATGAGTCGACACATAGCTGTATGAGTCAATACATACTGCTTTACAGGCCCAAAACAGAAGGAAAAATAGTGTATGAGTCGACACAAAGCATGTATGAGTCAACACATGCAGTGTATGAGTCGACACATACCATTATGTATCGACTCATACTGAGTTGATTTGGCAATACAGGGGCAAGGAAAGTTATGTGTCGATGCATGTGAGCTTGTGTCGACACATAATAGTTCAAAATGCATTTTTTTCCTTCTTTTTACACTGTTTTTACATTTACTTCATTATTATTCAATATGGTTTTAATATTTAAGTTCCTATTTCATCCCCATTTTTAAATTGTACCCCCATCCCCTAAATGATGTAATAGCGTAGGACTTTATTTTCCTTAATTTAACGCTTTCAAATACAAATGCTAGTAATTAGGGTTTTGTATGGAAAGACTAAAACCAATCAATAGAAAACCCTAATCAAAGACAAAAACAATGCATTTAAATAAATACACTTGCACACAAACACCCTTAGGGTAATCCCGCTTTGTTTCCTTTCGGAAAATAGTCACGTCTCTCGAATATGGGCATTTTAGCAAAGACCCTCGATAAAAGATCGTAATCCCTCGATGACCCTCAATGTTGCCTTCGGTAAACGATCTAGTCCCTAAAACGACATTGCTAAAACGTCCCATAGGTTTCCTTCTATGACTATATAAACGTCCCCACACTCGTCCCGTTTACATCCAAAGATAGGGTTACTTACCAAATCAATGGTAAGATAACAATGTCAAAGGAAAAAGGAAATGAACATGAAAGACTTTTGAGTAGGTTGATTGTTCCTAGTTACTTGCTCCATTTCAAAACCAAACATCTTTGCTATTTTTAAAACAAACACCAACACTTTCAAAACTTCTTTTAAAACATCTTTCAAAACTTGAAAACATTTTTCAAAAGATCAAACACTTTGTATACATTCTTATGAACGAGAATTATTACAAAGTTTGCCTAAATGAAGGCGCTTTTACAAAATACTTTCAAAAACCACACAAAGCACATTTTCAAACAAAAGAAAGTGATCTAGCAAGTAACTAAGAGCCCATGGAAAACCATGGATGAAAAGGGTGTTAATACCTTCCCTTTTCATAATCTACCCCCGGAACTCAAGAAACAATCTCAAAGGTCTTTCCTGTGCTTTTTCACCTTTCCTTTTGGATAAAAGAAAAGTCGGTGGCGAATCTTGCTAACTGCGACATTTGCGATCAAACGAAAAACATTCAAGCCAGTTCTCCCACCATATCACACTAACCATGCCTTTAGTTTTCATTTATATTGCCTGAGTGATGTGAATTTTGAAGTCGAACTTTCTGAAAAAATTAGGGTTTATTTTGGTACCAACATAAATTCATGTTGATCTTTGAGAGTTAGCTTAAGTTATTTACATGGTTGGATTTGTGGTGAAAAAACAAGCAAGTTTCATGTTTACACTTTTGAAAATAGTTGAGAAATGAACAAGTTTGAAAATTCAAAAATATTGTTATTGTTGTAAAACGTGCGCAAGGAAGAAGATGAAGTCATAAATTCGAAAATGAGTTCATATTATATTTATTTGTGGTTGTTTCATAACTGGATGAAACAGCCACCCCAGTGGTAAAGAAGCGCGCGTATGAACATAAGGACCTGGGTTCGAGACCCCGTTGTACCCTTTTATTTGTTTCATATTTATTTGTTTCAGATTCAATGCAAGCAGGCAAAAGGTGTGCACTCTGCACCCCTCACCACTACCACATGATTACCAGGCAATCAGATCAAACGTCCTAGAACAAATGACCATGATGCACTCTCAAAAGGCTGGCCATACTGGATAGCAAACAAGCCATGGGCCTCCCTGATTTGGGCCTCCTTCTTTTTGTTTTTGCCAGCCTTCACCCCCAATTTTTTCTTACTACAAGCCCATTCTCACATTTTTATTTTTTCTGACTCAAACAAAAAAAGACCTTCTTGGGCCTGGACTTTTATTAACACCCATGTTTACTTTTACAATACTGATCCAACTAACTTTTATTTTATTTCTATTTTAATTATTTCCTTTTAATCATTTCCTTTTTTTATAAAATCAAAACAACAAAAAAATCATAAATTTTTTATTTAGTTTTCTGATTAATTAGTTTAATTTTTGATAATTAATTTTTTTTTAATTCAATTACCTTGTATTAATTAATCAAAATTAAGCTTTATACTTCAAATATTTTTCTAAATAAAACCTCAAAATATTTTCAAACAATTAATTTCCCTTTTAAATTAATTTAGATTTAGGTTTTTCTATACTTAAATTATTTTTTTTCCTTTTTATTAATGAATTTAGTTTTTTTATCTTAGTTTAATTTATTTAAGTTTACTAAATTCTTTTAAACACAAAGCCAATCAATTAACTAACCATCAAACCTTTTTCCTTAAAAAATCATCAAAACAATTTCTTTTTCTCTACTTTACATTCTTGGGCATTTCATTATTTCCCATTATCATTTATGTGCATGGTCTGTAATAGATAATTAGGGCTTTATTTCTTTCCTCTCATTCACAAACTTGTATCCCCCATTACCAAAGCGTTGTAATAGCGTAGGACATTTAAATTCCGTAATTTATCGCTTTCCTTATTATTGTTAGTAATTAGGGTTTGTATGGAAAGATTTAAAAACAAACATAGCAAAACCCTAATCAAGATAAATTAAACATGAAAACAAAAAACTTTGCACACATGCACCTCTAGGGTTAACCCACACTTGTTTCCTCGGATATAAACAGTCATGTCCCTCGAACGTGGGATGCTTTAGCAAACACCCTCGATTAAAAGATCGTAGTCCCTCGACGACCCTTTGATGTTGCCTTTGATAAATGATCTTAGTCCCTTACAAACAGTCATAACCCTTGAAAAGTGAGAGATTTTAGTGGCTACCCTTTGGTTTGAAGATCAAAAGTCCGTCAATGACCTTCTCGACGTTGCCCCAGTAAAAATGATCTTAAAACCCTAGGGTAGTTACTAAAGTTTCTTGCCCAGTTGCCTTTGTGACTGTATAAAAATCCCTTTGAATGTCCCTCAAACATCCAACGACTAGCGCTACCTACTCACTAATAGTAGGATAGCACGATCTAAAGGAAAAGAGGAAAAGAACAACCCTTTTGAGTAAAAATAGATAGTTTCTAGAGGCTATGCTCAAAACAAATTTTTACACTTACACAAAACTTCTTTCAAAAACATTTTCAAAACGCTTTATCAACACTCTTGAGGACTGATACAAGAGTTATAATAAAGCAAGCTTCCTTACTATTGGCATTTCAAAAATACTTTTCAAAAACACACAAAGCATAAAGCATTTCAAAATGAGCTAAGCATCTAAGAGCCCGTAGATGACTACGGATGGAAAGGGTGCTAACACCTTACCTTTCCATAATCTACCCCCCTTACTCAGAAAACTCTCGAAAGGTCTTTTTCTGTTCTTTTCACCCTTTCCTTTGTTGGATAAAAGAAAAGTCAGTGGCGACTCTTGCTTACCACAACATTTGCAAACACAAATGTAAAACCAGTATAATAGTCGGTTCTGCCACCGTATCACAGGTACTTACCTATAAACCCCATGCAAGCCTAAGCCTAAGGCATTGTGTGTTTTGTTTGTGATTAATTATTCATGATGTCATAAACATCTTGGCATCATGCCATAGCATTTTCACTAACCATTTCAAGGACCTAGGGATTTATCTTTGTTCTGTTTTGCAAGATATGGCTTCCACTCGCAGAAATACCATCCGAATCAAATTTGTAAGGGTGCCTCCTAAACTCAAAGAGTTAACATCAAGGGTTCCTGAAAATTCTCCATTCACCAAGAGATATGGTCGACTTCTCAGTCTGGTTACCTCAAGCTTTGAAGAAGACATGATGTGTGTGCTCTTTCAGTTCTTTGATCCTGTACATCATTGTTTCACCTTTCTCGATTATCAATTGGTGCCCACAATGGAATAATTCTCTCAACTATTGGGAGTACTCGTTCTTGATCAAATTCCCTTCAATGATTTAGCGAAAGATCCACAACCTGAAGAGATTGCATCAGCCTTACATTTGAAGCGGTCCGACATTATAGCTAATTGGGAAACAAGGAGTGGAGTCAAGGGTTTTCTAGCTAAATTTATGTTAGAGAAAGCTCGACTATTTTGGGATGCTATGGATTTTCAAGCTTTTGAAGAAGTATTGGCTCTTCTAATCTATGGTTTAGTACTGTTCCCTAATCCAGACCAACTTATAGATGTGAATGTTGTCCAAATCTTCCTTTCTCGTAACCCTGTGCCAACTTTTCTCAGAGACATTTTGCATTCTCTTCACACTCGTACTATAAGGAGGATAAGGGCTCTTATGTGTTGCATACCATTGTTATCTAGGTGGTTTATTTCACACCTTCCCTGATCAGTATTGAGGAATGAACAAGGTTTGAGGTGGTCTTAAAGGATGATTTCCCTCTCTCATTTGGATATTTATTGGTGTTCCCGATCTCTGAAAGATGTTACTATCATTAACCGATGTGGGGAGTTCCCTAATGTTCCTCTCCTTGGAATTAGGGGAGTTATTACTTATAACCCTTCTCTGGCTCTATGACAATTACGTTATGTTCGAAGAGATGGTCCTCATGATGCGCTTATCCAGGATATTATATTCGATTACGAGAACGATGTTCAAGGTTATCGTTAAAGGTTTGTATAAGCTTAGGGCATGGTAAATAAGGTTGATAGAAAGACTTTGGGACATAAGAATTCAATCCCTTTGGAGCCGTATCTCAAGTGGGTACGTGCTCGCGCTCAAAACCTCATGATGCCATATCCAGCCATCCTACCAGTGATTATGGAGCCCATTGCTGAAGGAGACATTCCTTATACCATTCTCCATCCTGACATGCCTACTGACCTCGAAGAATTACAAAAGTCGTGGATTCAACTCAATGGAGAACGAGACACCTTTGAAGCTAGATTCTATGTGTGATCGGTGGATCTGGAACTGACTATTTAAAGCTGGTTCGCAAAATGTCGCGGTAAGCAAGAGTCGCCACCGTCTTTTATTTTCTCCAAATGGAAAGGACAAAAGCACAGAAAAATTCCTTCAAGAGATTGCTCTCGGTTCGGGAGGTAGGTTATAGAAAGGGAAGGTGTTAGCACCCTTTCTATCCATGGTTATCCATGGGCTCTTAGATACTTGCTCATTTGTGTTTTCAAAATTGTTTGTTTGCTTTTCAACTGTGGGTTTAAAAAAAGTTTCTTTGAAAATTTCAGTTCGACTCTTGTATCAGTCCTCAAGAGTGTTTGAAAAGTTGCTTTCGAAAGCTTTTTGAAAAGGTGTCGGTGTGAAAAGTATTTTTTGATTTGTTTTTTTTTTTAAATTAGAGCAAGTATCTAGAGTCGTCTACCTACCCTAAGGAATTCGTCTGTGTAAATGTCCTTAAAAGTAATGCCATCCCACCATTGAGAGGTAGGTAGCACCACCGTTGGAGGTGTTCGGGTCAATTCGAGGTTTAGGGACATGGTGATCACCAGAGCAATGGGAAGACACCTTAGAAGCTACCCTCATGCCAGGTTCCCGGATCATGAGGACTTACTAAGACATCCTCTACTCGACAATCACCTTTCGAGGCAAGGCAACAGTGAGGCGTACCCTAGGGGTGGTGTGTGCGATTCGTGTGTCGTTTTCATTGATATTTGTCTTGTCATGTTCATTGTGATCTACGCTTGATTTTATTTAAGTCCATACATTCTTTCATGCTTTTGTTAACAGTTAATATTTGCGGGAAAGGTAAATTCTAAACTATTACAAATGGCGCGGGTCCACATCGCCAAAATTAAACCGGACCCGATTTGACAGAAAAGTAAATAAAGCAAAGTAAATAACGAAATTGAAAAGTGCGAGAAGTTTAAGTTACAACGCTTTGGGAGAGATACATAATTATTTAAGCAATAAAATAAATACGCAAATTAATAAATTAAAAATATGGGCGTTGGGCCCTTTTTGCAAAAATTAAACTAATAAGGAATTAGAATTAATATTAAAAGAGAAATTGTTTTTGGGTATTTTTATGTTTTTTAAGATTTAATAAAAAAAAGAATTAATTAAAATTAACTAACCCTAATTCTAATGGTTTTTAAGTTTGTTATGAAAATATTAAAATATAACCTAAATTAAACCTAAATTCTTTTATGTACAATTTAATTATGAAAATAAAATGAGTAATATTATTATTATATAAAAAAAAGAAAAAATTGAGAGGAATAAAATTAACAATTAAACTTAAATTCTATATTTTTTTATATTTTATTATGAAAAGAATTAAAGTTGCAACCTAAATTAATACTAAATCAATTTACATGTTAATTTATTTATGAAAATAATTAAAATAAAAAAAAATATATTATATTTTTCATCTTTTCTGATTTTTTTTGTGATATTTTTTGTATTTTGTAAACATAATTAATCAAATTAAAGCAAACAAACAATAATTGAAAAAATAAAATATAAAGCAAAATTGCAAACCAGGGGGGGGTTCAGGCCCCAATTGTGAGGTGTAGGCCTTAGAATGCTGGCCCAAAACCCTGAGTCCATTTGACTTTTTGTGAGTAGCGTGAGGTGCGTTGAATGGGACTTAGGATGTTCCTTGAATCCATGCCCTTGCTTTGATCTCCCAGGACGCGTGGACGTCTGGATTATGGTGGTGTATCATGCGCTCCACCTTTGGAATTGCATAGGAACAAGTTTTGCAAAATATTATAGAAATAAACGTAGACCTGGGACTCGAACCCAGGTCACTAGCATCATCAACCAACGCCTGTACCACTAAGCCATGTTAACGCATTTGATATATAATTAACGAATAAATAATATAAAAAGAAAGCAACTAGTTAGTGGTTTAACGCGCCAATTTTCAAACCGGCGTATCATTCATTGACAGCACATCATCTTCTACATCACCCCTGTAAGACAAAACACAAAGGCAACGTTTTTTCACGCGTTTCGTTAGGTGGGCTATTGGAAAATAGCGATTAACTCCTCAACGCTCATAAATTGAGCGCGAGGGTAGATTCCTCTTCGTCTCCATGTGCTGAGTCTAATGGTCATGGTTTTGAGGCTTAATTTTTCCTCTTTGCAAAAGCCCTAAATCCAAGCTCTGAAAACCCTAGAAAACTAACATGGTGAAATCGCGTTGGGAGCACAAAAACACAATTAAATGGTACAGTTAGCATCAGAAATCATCAATGAGTAATAATCCATAAAAAAAATGCAATGATTATGCTTCAAAATTAAAACACGATTAAGCAATTTTCTTGATGCAGTTTGCGTTCAATCTACCAATTCTTGGAGTTTGAGTTGATGTTTTGGATTGGAACGTGTTCAGGGAGACTTGAGGAAGCCAATGGAATGAATATTAGGGCTTGAATCGACCTAGAACACTGATTTCAGTTTTGAGTTTTATGGAGTTTTTCCAAGTTTTGTCAATGAGGTTTCTTGCGCAGTTTTTAGTCTCCCAGCATTAGGTTTAGGTCTATGCTTATGTATTGAACAGATTAGGTCAAAAAATTCAATCAAATCTCTTTCATTCAATGGTTTTGCAAATTGATTTTCCAAGATCTTTTTCATATCTTTTTCATGCTACTTTGTATCAATTAAGATCAATTCCATCCAAATCTTTCTATATTGGGATATGCACGAAATATTGAGCTCAAAACATGTATAAAAAGATTGAAAAAATTAGGTTAGACATTTTTCACATATTTAATTTGATTTAAATGAATTAATATGAATAATAATTCAAATAAATAAATAAAAAATGAGAAAATACTTCCCTTTGGGCCAAGTGGTCGTGCACATGCTTAGAATGATGAATCATGGAAGAAAAATGGGCCCATTAGCAATTTTAAGTCATTTGGATCAAAGTTGACTTTTCAAAATATCCAAAAATTTCCCAACTTCCACAAGGCATAACTTGCTCAATTTTTAATCTTTTCTCATGTTCTTGGACATTTTGGAAAGGTCTTTGAGTCCTCTAACCCATGCCTGTGGTCCCATGTCATTTTGATTTACCAATCTCAAGTTATGGCCTTTGACTTAAAGTCCCTTTTTGTTGACTTTTGAAAATGACCTATAATGTTGAAATTGATAACTTTTTGTGAGAGCATTTCTTGGACTTGAAGTATGAAGATGAGTTGTAGGAAATGTCTTTCTCTTCAAAATGAGCTTTGGATGGAATTTTTCTGATAATCCATGTGAAAGTTATGCCCTGGTCAATTTCAGTTGACTTTTTCAACTGTCCAAATAAGGAAACTTTTGCATCTTTGATGATTTCTGAGCCAAATTTTGAGAATCATGATCAAGCATTGATCAAATGATGTTTGTGGCTTCAAAATGATATGTTGACCAAAAATTTGAACTTTTGACTGCCAAATGACCATTTTGCCCCTACAGTTGACTGTAGTGCAATTTAGGGTTTTGACTGTGCAATTTTGAGCTGAATGCCTTGAAACTTGATATGAGGATGCTTGACCATATTTGTAGGCATATGAGACTTGATTGGGCCTTTGAAAACTTCATTTTCTTGATCAGAACACAAACCCTAATTTTGACTGTATGGGAGACCTTTGCACTGGGCAACCCTTGGGGAGTTTTGCAGCTTGACTTGGCAATTTTCTTGGAGAATATGGGAGGGCAAATTTTGGGGTACAACAGTTGCCCCTGTTCAATCTTCTTAGACCTGAGGATGCAGATTGGCTGACGTGCCTTTCGTAATCCGAGGGTAGAAGATGATTGGACACTAGAGTGCCCAGAAATTTGCGCTCACATGTTAGCAGTGTGATGGGGGAATGGGCTTATAGATGCCATTTAGAGATTGCTGGATAGGATGATGGGCTTATAGATGCCATCTGGATTGCTGGATAGGATGATGGGCTTATAGATGCCATCTGGATATTGATCGCGTAGGAGATTCCTTAGCGAGAACCTGCATACCTGCAAAACAGAAAAATGAGTACCTGACACGTTGTAGGAGCTGGTTTTCAGATGCTTGGTATAGATGTGTCCTGACTGGTTACAGGAGCTGAGTCTGGAGCTTCAAACAATGATGAATGAACCAGGGATGGTTACTGCCTTAGCATGAATGATAAGAGAACCTTGGGTGATTTTAACTTCAACAACGCTCGTTGAGAAAATCTTGATGGGAATTATTATCTTCGCAGTATTGGGAAGAGAACCATAGGTCATTATAATCTGAAAGGGAATCACCTCACTCGCCGTCGGAGAGGGAATCATAGGAAAAGGAATTGTCACCTCACTCACCGTCGGAGAGGGAACCATAGGAGACTATCACCTCACACTCACCGTCGGAGAGGGAAACATCTGAAAAAGGAATTACCACCTCACTCGCCGTCGGAGAGGGAACCATAAGAGACTATCACCTCACACTCACCGTCGGAGAGGGAAACATCTGAAAAAAGGAATTACCACCTCACTCGCCGTCGGAGAGGGAACCATTTGGGATAACTTCTACTGAGTCTTCATCAGAAAAATTTGTTGGGAGTCGATTTAGCTGGACTAGAGAAGGCCTTGGACTGGATAAGAAATTTTTTGAGTCGGTTAACTGAACCGGTCTAGGTCTTGAAATGTCTTCAACTGGAATAAGTGTCAGAACGTCGCCATATCTGGTTCATATCTGGACTATATCTGGAGGGAAATCTGGAAGCAGCATCAGAACGTCACCATATCTGGTTTACATCTGAAACTATATCTGGAAGGAACTCTGGAAGCAGCATCATAACGTCACCATCTCTGGTTTACATCTGAAACTATATCTGGAAGGAAATCTGGAAGCAGTATCAGAACGTCACCGTCTCTGGGTCATATCTGAGACTATATCTAGAAGGAATTCTGGAAGCAGCATCAGAACGTCACCATATCTGGGTCATATCTGAAACTATATCTGGAAGGAACTCTGGAAGCAGCATCAGAACGTCACCATCTCTGGTTTACATCTGAAACTATATCTGGAAGGAAATCTGGAAGCAGTATCAGAACATCACCGTCTCTGGGTCATATCTGAAACTATATCTAGAAGGAAATCTGGAAGCAGTATCAGAACGTCACCGTCTCTGGGTCATATCTGAGACTATATCTAGAAGGAATTCTGGAAGCAGCATCAGAACGTCACCATATCTGGGTCATATCTGAAACTATATCTAGAAGGAAATCTGGAAGCAGTATCAGAACGTCACCATCTCTGGGTCATATCTGAAACTATATCTAGAAGGAAATCTGGAAGCAGTATCAGAACGTCACCATCTCTGGGTCATATCTGAAACTATATCTAGAAGGAAATCTGGAAGCAGCATCAGAACGTCACCATATCTGGGTCATATCTGAAACTATATCTAGAAGGAAATCTGGAAGCAGCATCAGAACGTCACCATATCTGGTTCATATCTGAAACTATATCTAGAAAGAAATCTGGAAGCAGCATCAGAACGTCACCATATCTGGGTCATATCTGAAACTATATCTAGAAGGAAATCTGGAAGCAGCATCAGAACGTCACCATATCTGGGTCATATCTGAAACTATATCTAGAAGGAAATCTGGAAGCAGCATCAGAACGTCACCATCTCTGGGTCATATCTGAAACTATATCTAGAAGGAAATCTGGAAGCAGCATCAGAACGTCACCATATCTGGGTCATATCTGAAACTATATCTAGAAGGATATCTGGAAGCAGTATCAGAACGTCACCATATCTGGTTTACATCTGAAACTATATCTAGAAGGATATCTGGAAGCAGTATCAGAACGTCACCATATCTGGGTCATATCTGAAACTATATCTAGAAGGATATCTGGAAGCAGTATCAGAATGTCACCATATCTGGTTTACATCTGAAACTATATCTAGAAGGATATCTGGAAGCAGTATCAGAACGTCACCATCTCTGGATCATATCCGAAACTATATCTAGAGAGAACTGCGATAGTTGATAGTAATCATTTTTGTATTGATTTTTTCCTGAAAAGGCAAAGCATAATTGTATGCAAAATCATGATGCATGAACTGTATGTCTTTAAAATTAATGAGATTCGTGCCATATGATGCATATGCATGTTATAATGTATGAAGATGTGATGTTTATGAATGTATTTTTGTCTAGGAAAGTGAATCCTTGACGGGTGCCGGGAAGTCGTATCCTGGGCTGATGTTGAAGAATAAATTTCGCCTCCGTTGGGGATGATAACTGCAAGAATACCGGTAGGAAAAGATGACTCCGTTGCGGAATAAACTTGGCAAATGGAAGATTCTGCAGGGAGAAGAGATACTCTAGCGACCATGCTGAGAAGCAATACTCTGTGGGGATAGGGATGCCTTGCTGAGTGTAGATAATAATTTGCTGGGGATACCCTTGTTGTATAGGAAGTATTAATAGACTTCGCTGGGGTGAGAAGACTTTGTCGAGGACGCTCTTTCCGTGGCTTTTGGCTGAGGATAACCCAGTTATATCCTAGTACGGAAATAACTCTTTAAATAAAGCCGGGAAACGCGTTCGTGCTTTGCGAGGATAAGCTTCCAGAATCTACTGGGGATAAGCTTACTGCTTGAGGAGATGGACTCCAACTTTCCTGGGGAAACTGGATTGGACTCTCCTGGGGGTTTTTGGAACTGTATTGGTTATGTTCTTCAACGGAACCTGCCCTGATACCTTGGAGGATAGAACAATCAGATTGCTTAGACCATTTTTTATTGCCCCTGTTTCTATGGGGGAGGCACTTGTGGGGTGCTGATAGTTGTTGATGGACAAACCTTCTTCTGGTAGACAGATGGTAGGACATAGTCGTACGCTTTTAATCCTTAACTTTTGCCTGGACCGCCCTTTCGGGTTTTCAGTCCACCGGGATACCCATTTTTGCCCAAGCCGCCTTTTCAGGTTTTCGACTTGCCGGGTGTACAGATTTTTTTCATTTCATCCCTTCATTTTGCCCGAACCCTTTTGGTTCGCCGGGAAGCCCTTATTTTTGCCCAGGTGTGTCAACCTAGTGGGTCTCTGATTTTGCGTAGTATTTTTCGACTATGTCCACGCTCTTAGAATGCAGGTAGGTGCCCCTGGCTGCTTGTATTGCCATATTACCAGAAGGTGTCTGATCGTGCAAGATTCGTTGCTGGAGTGCCCCAAGTGACTCAGGCAGAGATTTGCCCCAGGCTTTTTGGCCTTTTGAGAGATTCTCTGGATCTTGACTTAACTGCCCCAGATGGTAGATCATGATCATGCCGTGCCCCTTGATTGGAGATACTCTTGTTCATTAGACTTTCGTCATGTGAATTTCTATGCTGTTCAAACAAAAAGTCATATGTAAACAAAGTTATGTTAAAAATGCAAAGCTTATGTCTGTCTCGAAGATTTTGAAAATGCATTCTTTTCATAAAACAAGGGAATGTTTGTAAAACGTGATGTCAACACCGTATTTACCGTAGGCCTTAAGGAGTCAAGATACCTTTCGTAACAGTATGCTTTCGAACTAACCCATGCTTCAGCTAGGACTTTTGAGGGTTATAACGTGGCCTGGTTCACGGTTTAAGAAACAAAGGATAAAGGCTCAAATTTTATTTGTACCCACCCGCTCTTCGTGATGTTCTCCAAACCTAAACTCAATTGATCGTGCGTTAGACCTTTTTTGAGTTTTTGTCCTGATGTTCCAATGATGATTCGGACGTTGATAACTTATTTTGAATAGGCAGTCATTTCTTTCTTGTTGAGGGTTTGTAGGACCTCTTTCTTTTTTTTTTGATTTCGTTATCCCTTTCTTTTTTTGCCTGAACTGTTTCCTTTTTCGGAATTACAGTCAGCGGGATGCCCCAGTTTCGTAAGTCCCTTTTATAGGTTTTGACTTTTTGGGCTTTTATTTTGAGAAGTAATGACTGCCTGTCTTTATGATTATTCGGAACCATCACTGTCTTTCTTTGTTTTGTAAGGACCTCCTTCGGTGCCATTCGTTATGCACCTGGATCAACTGAGAGACTACCCTGCCCCAGGTTATGATAAAGGGTTTTAAATTTCGAAAAGAAAAACTCCTACTTCTTTGGCTCAGAGGGTTTGACGAGGGATTATCATCCTTATAACTCCAGTGTTTAGGGATTGAAACAATGCCTGTACCTTATCAGCGGGGTCTGTTCAAAAGCATACTGTAGATTATGGTATCGTTTTCGTCATCCTCCCTCAAGAGGCGTAGAATTTTAGATCCAGAGTTGACATCAGAAAAAATATGAAAACAGTTTGCATATAGTGAATGCGAATATATTGATTCAAAAATAGACATAAGCGATGCATTAATGGAATAACAATGTTTTAACATGAATAAATGTTTAAACAAAAGAAAATTGCAACTTGAACATTCGAAAGAACAAAAGTCTCAACCCTAGCCATGCTTTGGCAAGGGAGCAGTGATCACGTTGGGAGTCTCGGGTACTTCAAACTGAATCTCTCCAGCGTCGATCATGCCTTGAATCTTGTACTTCAGCGCCCAACAATCCTCAGTATCGTGCCCCGGGCTACCGGAGTGGTAAGCGCACCTTGCTTCTGGGTTGTAGCTTGGAGAGGAGGTCTTTGGATTTGCAGGAGGGTTGATCACCGCAATCAGGTTCATCCTTAACATGTGTTGCAAGGCTCGTGACCATGGCATGTTGATATTGGTGAATTGTCTCTTAGGCTCGTCCGACCTGTTCTGATCAACCCGCTGTTTCTGGCGAGGTCGTTGTTGAACCTGTGAAGTAGTAGCAACTCGGAGAGGTCTATTCACTGGACCCGATCTTTGCCCTCTTGGGAGCTGTTCCATGACCTGGTCCCTGATTTGGGCTGGTTGCTTCATGCCTTGAGGAAGCTGACTGACCATGGCTCTCAGCTCTCCTTGCTCCTGAGCTAAACCTTGAATGAGGGCCCTTTGCCCCAGCATCTGAGTTTTCAATGTGTCTACCTCAGCTTGTAGACGTTTCAGCTGTTCGTCCTTGTCATCTTCAGGACTTTTTCTGATCAGATTCCCCATGAGGAGTGCCCTCAACTCTTCCTGCCCCTTGGATAGACCTAGGAAGATTTCCCTGAACTGAGACTCTTGAGCGTGAAGGTCCTGGTTATCTTGTTGTGAGGCCATTGCTGAAATAAACAGCGAGAAAGGTAAGTGACCTGCAAAAGGGATACCTGTAACGCAATGATGTGTATGATATGCATGCAATGTTTTCAAGGACCTCGCAGGGTAAACAAGAAAATTGTTAGCATCGGAATTTATAGCTTGATTGAAGGAAACCCATGTTGTTGAGAATTCTTCTTCAAGGGTCAAAGGCTCACCATATCCAGTGGGTCATAGCCCCTGACAACCTTGGCTAGAGGAAAATAAATCCTCTTGGCCCCTTGCTAGATGTTTGATTCATCATGGCCTGCATCACAAGCCCTTGAGATCCTTGAAATGGGTTAGGATGTATGCAATGGTATGATGTCATGCTATGCATGGGGTGATGTAGGTAAACCATGTTATGAGTCCCAATTAAGGACTATAAACAAAACCCTGCAAGAGATTCAGTATACTTTGTTATGAGTCCCAATTAAGGACTATAAACAAAACCTACAAGAGATCTAGTAAACCCTGTTATGAGTCCCAGTTAAGGACTATAAACAAAACCTGCAAGACTTAGTAACCCTGTTATGAGTCCCTATTAAGGACTATAAACAAAACCTGCAAGACTTAGTAACCCTGTTATGAGTCCCTATTAAGGACTATAAACAAAACCTGCAAGACTTAGTAACCCTGTTATGAGTCCCTATTAAGGACTATAAACAAAACCTGCAAGAAACTCGGTAAACCTTGTTATGAGTCCCAATTAAGGACTATAAACAAAACCTGCAAGAAACTCAAGTATCAGATAACAAGCATGCAAATAGTCAAGCTGGAAGGCACACAAGTCACACAAAGAGAAAGCCCTTAGAGTTTAAGGCCAGCATGAGGTCTGGGTATTACCCTCTTGAAGTTGGTGGGCTCAACCTGTCCTATTAGAAGTAACCGGGTTCTTAGAGGATCCCAATATCATTGACTACCCTCAATCGGTCATAACTCCAGCATCGCAATCTTTTCTTGCGGCCAGAACCATCACGAGAGTTTAGCCTCAATGGGCGTAGCATACTGCTACTGTTCTAATGGCCAAGTTGGGTCAATTTAAGGTTCTAAGGTCGGTTGGTGCTTAATGACTCCTTAGAAGACCCATATTCTCCTCGTTGCGACACAAGGGATATCGGTACAGACTAAGGTGCCACACCAACGTAGCCACTGCTTCACCCGTGTCGGTCTACGCCGGACAGGTCCCTCACAACTTATGCTACCTAAACAGGGTATCCCCAGATCCGGGTTAGGATCTATGTATCTCCGATGCAACCCACAATAGTAAAGCAAGCAAATCAATACAAGTGAAAACACAGTTATGACCTAGCCCTAAGGTACACCTCACTTTATAAAGGTATCCCCAGCAGAGTCGCCAGTTCTATGATCGGTGGATCTGGAACTGACTGTTTAAAGCTGGTTCGCGAAATGTCGCGGTAAGCAAGAGTCACCACCGTCTTTTATTTTCTCCAAATGGAAAGGACAAAAGCACAGAAAAATTCCTTCAAGAGATTGCTCTCGGTTCGGGAGGTAGGTTATAGAAAGGGAAGGTGTTAGCACCCTTTCTATCCATGGTTATCCATGGGCTCTTAGATACTTGCTCATTTGTGTTTTCAAAATTGTTTGTTTGCTTTTCAACTGTGGGTTTAAAAAAAGTTTCTTTGAAAATTTCAGTTCGACTCTTGTATCAGTCCTCAAGAGTGTTTGAAAAGTTGCTTTCGAAAGCTTTTTGAAAAGGTGTCGGTGTGAAAAGTATTTTTTGATTTGTTTTTTTTTGAAATTAGAGCAAGTATCTAGAGTCGTCTACCTACCCTAAGGAATTCGTCTGTGTAAATGTCCTTAAAAGTAATGCCATCCCACCATTGAGAGGTAGGTAGCACCACCGTTGGAGGTGTTCGGGTCAATTCGAGGTTTAGGGACATGGTGATCACCAGAGCAATGGGAAGACACCTTAGAAGCTACCCTCATGCCAGGTTCCCGGATCATGAGGACTTACTAAGACATCCTCTACTCGACAATCACCTTTCGAGGCAAGGCAACAGTGAGGCGTACTCTAGGGGTGGTGTGTGCGATTCGTGTGTCGTTTTCATTGATATTTGTCTTGTCATGTTCATTGTGATCTACGCTTGATTTTATTTAAGTCCATACATTCTTTCATGCTTTTGTTAACAGTTAATATTTGCGGGAAAGGTAAATTCTAAACTATTACAAATGGCGCGGGTCCACATCGCCAAAATTAAACCGGACCCGATTTGACAGAAAAGTAAATAAAGCAAAGTAAATAACGAAATTGAAAAGTGCGAGAAGTTTAAGTTACAACGCTTTGGGAGAGATACATAATTATTTAAGCAATAAAATAAATACGCAAATTAATAAATTAAAAATATGGGCGTTGGGCCCTTTTTGCAAAAATTAAACTAATAAGGAATTAGAATTAATATTAAAAGAGAAATTGTTTTTGGGTATTTTTATGTTTTTTAAGATTTAATAAAAAAAAGAATTAATTAAAATTAACTAACCCTAATTCTAATGGTTTTTAAGTTTGTTATGAAAATATTAAAATATAACCTAAATTAAACCTAAATTCTTTTATGTACAATTTAATTATGAAAATAAAATGAGTAATATTATTATTATATAAAAAAAAGAAAAAATTGAGAGGAATAAAATTAACAATTAAACTTAAATTCTATATTTTTTTATATTTTATTATGAAAAGAATTAAAGTTGCAACCTAAATTAATACTAAATCAATTTACATGTTAATTTATTTATGAAAATAATTAAAATAAAAAAAAAATATTATATTTTTCATCTTTTCTGATTTTTTTTGTGATATTTTTTGTATTTTGTAAACATAATTAATCAAATTAAAGCAAACAAACAATAATTGAAAAAATAAAATATAAAGCAAAATTGCAAACCAGGGGGGGTTCAGGCCCCAATTGTGAGGTGTAGGCCTTAGAATGCTGGCCCAAAACCCTGAGTCCATTTGACTTTTTGTGAGTAGCGTGAGGTGCGTTGAATGGGACTTAGGATGTTCCTTGAATCCATGCCCTTGCTTTGATCTCCCAGGACGCGTGGACGTCTGGATTATGGTGGTGTATCATGCGCTCCACCTTTGGAATTGCATAGGAACAAGTTTTGCAAAATATTATAGAAATAAACGTAGACCTGGGACTCGAACCCAGGTCACTAGCATCATCAACCAACGCCTGTACCACTAAGCCATGTTAACGCATTTGATATATAATTAACGAATAAATAATATAAAAAGAAAGCAACTAGTTAGTGGTTTAACGCGCCAATTTTCAAACCGGCGTATCATTCATTGACAGCACATCATCTTCTACATCACCCCTGTAAGACAAAACACAAAGGCAACGTTTTTTCACGCGTTTCGTTAGGTGGGCTATTGGAAAATAGCGATTAACTCCTCAACGCTCATAAATTGAGCGCGAGGGTAGATTCCTCTTCGTCTCCATGTGCTGAGTCTAATGGTCATGGTTTTGAGGCTTAATTTTTCCTCTTTGCAAAAGCCCTAAATCCAAGCTCTGAAAACCCTAGAAAACTAACATGGTGAAATCGCGTTGGGAGCACAAAAACACAATTAAATGGTACAGTTAGCATCAGAAATCATCAATGAGTAATAATCCATAAAAAAAATGCAATGATTATGCTTCAAAATTAAAACACGATTAAGCAATTTTCTTGATGCAGTTTGCGTTCAATCTACCAATTCTTGGAGTTTGAGTTGATGTTTTGGATTGGAACGTGTTCAGGGAGACTTGAGGAAGCCAATGGAATGAATATTAGGGCTTGAATCGACCTAGAACACTGATTTCAGTTTTGAGTTTTATGGAGTTTTTCCAAGTTTTGTCAATGAGGTTTCTTGCGCAGTTTTTAGTCTCCCAGCATTAGGTTTAGGTCTATGCTTATGTATTGAACAGATTAGGTCAAAAAATTCAATCAAATCTCTTTCATTCAATGGTTTTGCAAATTGATTTTCCAAGATCTTTTTCATATCTTTTTCATGCTACTTTGTATCAATTAAGATCAATTCCATCCAAATCTTTCTATATTGGGATATGCACGAAATATTGAGCTCAAAACATGTATAAAAAGATTGAAAAAATTAGGTTAGACATTTTTCACATATTTAATTTGATTTAAATGAATTAATATGAATAATAATTCAAATAAATAAATAAAAAATGAGAAAATACTTCCCTTTGGGCCAAGTGGTCGTGCACATGCTTAGAATGATGAATCATGGAAGAAAAATGGGCCCATTAGCAATTTTAAGTCATTTGGATCAAAGTTGACTTTTCAAAATATCCAAAAATTTCCCAACTTCCACAAGGCATAACTTGCTCAATTTTTAATCTTTTCTCATGTTCTTGGACATTTTGGAAAGGTCTTTGAGTCCTCTAACCCATGCCTTTGGTCCCATGTCATTTTGATTTACCAATCTCAAGTTATGGCCTTTGACTTAAAGTCCCTTTTTGTTGACTTTTGAAAATGACCTATAATGTTGAAATTGATAACTTTTTGTGAGAGCATTTATTGGACTTGAAGTATGAAGATGAGTTGTCGGAAATGTCTTTCTCTTCAAAATGAGCTTTGGATGGAATTTTTCTGATAATCCATGTGAAAGTTATGCCCTGGTCAATTTCAGTTGACTTTTTCAGCTGTCCAAATAAGGAAACTTTTGCATCTTTGATGATTTCTGAGCCAAATTTTGAGAATCATGATCAAGCATTGATCAAATGATGTTTGTGGCTTCAAAATGATATGTTGACCAAAAATTTGAACTTTTGACTGCCAAATGACCATTTTGCCCCTACAGTTGACTGTAGTGCAATTTAGGGTTTTGACTGTGCAATTTTGAGCTGAATGCCTTGAAACTTGATATGAGGATGCTTGACCATATTTGTAGGCATATGAGACTTGATTGGGCCTTTGAAAACTTCATTTTCTTGATCAGAACACAAACCCTAATTTTGACTGTATGGGAGACCTTTGCACTGGGCAACCCTTGGGGAGTTTTGCAGCTTGACTTGGCAATTTTCTTGGAGAATATGGGAGGGCAAATTTTGGGGTACAACACTATGCAAGCGAGAAGAAAATGTTGGAGCTCACGAAGAAACTTCACAAGGAGCAAAGCCTGAATGCATACATCGACACAAAGAGGAAGCGTCCGTGGGAGACTTGAGCTCTTTGTTTTAGGAGTTCATTTTGTTGTCTCTTCGAGACCTTTTTTTCTTTTTCATTGTAAGCCTGAGGGGCAATTGTAATTTTTGAACCTATTAATGCAAATTTTGTTTTTGTTTCTCTTTTTGGCTAGAAAATTTAAATCTCCTAAGGTCCTTGAAAATATTGCATTTACATATCATACATCATTTCATAATCATGCTTTCCAATACGAGTTTCCTCATCCTTTTACTATTTATTTCAGTATAAGATGGCTCTAGAGCAAACCGTCAAAGATCTGTAAACTCAACATGCACAGTTTCAAGAGTCCCTCCTGAACTTAGCCAAAGGACAACAAGATACGATTGTGCTTCTCGTCACAAAGAAGAAGACTAAGAAATGGGCTGCTATCCTCAACATGGGAAGAAGGTTCAAAGGTCATGCTCGAATGGCTCAAGTAGAAGATGTTTCCTCTGAGGAGGATGACAATCAAGAAGAGGATGTAAAAAGCACCCGAGACGGGGATGGAAATAACCAGATTTCTGAGGATGAATACTACTCCGATGATTAGTACCCACCAGCAGATGACAAATACAAACATCTAGAAGACTGACTTAAGGCCGTGGAAATTCAAAAATAGCCCGGTTTGGACTTTGGAGACTTAAGATTGGTCCCTGGGGTGGTCATTCCTCACAAATTCAAGGTCCCTGTTTTCGCCAATTATGATGAAATCTCTTGTCCAAAACTCCACTTAAGGTCATATGTCCAAAAGATTAAACCTCACACTACCGATAGGAAACCATGTGTTCATTTCTTATAAGAAAGCATATCTGGAACACAGTTGGAATGATTATATCAACTAGAAGGGACTAATATCCATACATGGGAGGATTTGGTTGTTTCCTTCTATAGACAATACTAATACAATGATGACCTTGTACCAACTCGCGTGCAATTACAAAGTATGACTATGGACTCGAACGAAGCCTTTAAGGAGTATGCCTAAAAATGGAGGGACCTGGCTAGAAGGGTGCAACCCCCTTTGACTGACTGAGAATTGGTGGACATGTTCATGGGCACTCTGACGGGTCCGTTCTTTAATTTTCTGATTGGGAGTTCTTCATCAGGGTTTACTGAGTTGATTTTGACTGGTGAACGAGTTGAAAGCAAAATCAAAAGTGGAAAGATCCTGATGGCCCCAACCTCTAATGTTATAAAGAAACCGTTTGTTGGTAAGAAGGAAACTAATGTTGTTTATGGACAAAGGAGCCATATCAAGAATGACCGTCATCAGTCGGTAGGAGCAGTATTAATTTCTAACCCGACCCCAGTTCAACAACCACAACAACAAAAGAACCAGCAAAGGCCAGATGCCCCGAGAAGGCAGTTCACTAGGATCAACATGCCATTGTCTTAAGCTTTACAACATCTGTTGAAGGCAGATTTGGTAACGCTGCGAGATCCTCATCCTAATCCCAATACTTCCTCTCCCAAATATAATTCAAATATGGAATGCGCCTATCATTCAAATAGTCCTGGCCATGACACCAACAACTGTTGGACGTTGAAAAACAAGATCCAAGATTTGATTGATAACAAAGTAATTGAGTTTGACCCTCCACAGACCCCTAATGTGATTACTGCACCCATGCCCAGTCATAGTAAAGGTGTTAATGCCATTGATGATATCTCCTTTATCTCCACCATCAATGATTTGACTACTCCCTTGATGATTGTTAAGAAGAATTTATTGAGAGTCAGTTTGTTTCCGGGCTGCCTTGAAAATTGTTACCATTGTGCTTCCAAAACTAATGGTTGTATGTGGCTGAAGAAGGGGATTCAACGCCTGATTGATATCCATGTAATTCTGTTCGAGAAAACTCCGCCCATGAAAAGTTTACCTAAAAGTATACCTAAAGAATGGAGACTTGAAGATGTTTCCATAATCACCATTTCTAATAGTCCTATAAGGATCACCTCTAGAGGCCCTATAAGGATTCCTGCTGAGCCAAGAGTGGTTCCCCTGATTATCACCGCACCAGAGCCAGTCCCTTATTCCTTTGACAAAGTTGTGCCTTGGAACTATGGGGCAGAAGTTTATTATTATGGTGTCAAGAAAGAGCCATGGATTACTAAAAATGAGGATCCTAAAATTACAAACATTGCCAGAACTAGTAAGGTCACTAGGACAGGAAGGATCTTCTCTCCGGAGATCTCTCCTCCAACAACTACTACAACACCTGTTCATATTCCTGCTGTTGGGCCAACTATTGACCCTTGAGGTAAAGAGAAAGTATTTGAGCCTGCCCGTATGGAGGCGCCATCCAAATATGTTACAATTGAAGACCCATCTAGACAAGAGATGGAAGAAATTCTGAAGATCATACGTAAAAGTGACTACAAAATAGTTGAACAACTAGGGCAGCCACCCTCTAAGATATCCATGTTGTCCTTGTTATTATGCTTCGAAGCACATGCCCAAGCTTTGTTGAAATTTCTAAAGAATTCCCATGTACCACAAAAGACCACTGCTAATCAATTTGAGAATTGTGTTGCAAGTCTAACTGCTGATAATGGTTTAGGCTTTTCTGATGCAGATTTAACTCTGGCGGGGAAGAATCATAACAAAGTTATGCACATATCTATTGAATGCAAAGGCACTACTTTGGCGTATGTGTTAGTAGATACAGGTTCCTCCCTGAATGTTTTACCCATAGGTTCTTTAAATAGATTAGACTGTGAAGGACTGGTGCTGAAACCCAACGACATTGTGGTAAGAGCCTTTGATGGGTCAAAGAGGATGGTCCACAGAGAGGTTGATCTTTCGATCAAGATGGGATCTCAAGTCTTCAATTTAACTTTTTATGTAATGGATATCCGCCTGGCCTATTCTTGCTTTCTCGGATGCCCATGGATCCATGGGGAAGGTGCGGTTACCTCTACATTGAATCAAAAGCTGAAGTATCCAGTAAAAGGGAAGATCGTCACAGTCTGCAGAGAGGAAGAATATATGGTCATTCATTTGAATTCTTTCAAATACGTTGAAATGGATGGAGAATTCATTGAAACCCCCTGCCAAGCATTTGAAGTAATCCCTCCAATGATTACTGTTTCTAAAGCTATGCCTTCTACTCCTAAGAGTGCCAAGGACCCACCAAGAATGGCCTCTCTGAAGGATGCTAGGGCTGTCGGTTGCACCATCTGGGGACAATTTCCTGATATCCCCTACAAATCTAACAAATTTGGTTTAGGCTTCACCTCAAAGGCTCAAAAGGAGGTTCGACGTGTTCGTGCTGGGGGACCACCTTTTCGTATTAGCAATAATAAAGTAAATGCTCTGAAAGACAATGACAGTGGTAGTGACTTGGATGACTGGATATTCCCTACCGTTGACGGTGGACTCAACAACTGGAAGGCCAAAGACTTCATCTCAATCTCCTTCAGCCATGAGTAATTGCTATTTCATATTTTTATTTCTTTAAGAAGTTTGTATGTATAATTTCTTTTGAAACAATAACTTTAAACCTTGTACCTTGCCCGGGGCATAATGGTTCATTTGTTAAGGGTTGTCATTTCATATATCATATGCTCACTTAATGAAAACATTGGATGATTTTGCATTCAAATTTTGTGCTCCTTGTCTTTCTTTTACTTTACTGCATTTTCAAATAGCCATGTGACCTTACACACGCACACATTAGCAGATCCACATCCACTCCGGATCTCATTGACAACAATTCTGCTATTGCTGTTTATGACTTCGAAAATCCAATGTATCAAGCTAAAGACGAAGGTGAAGAAGATTGTGAGATACTTGGAGGACTCGCCAGAATCCTAATACAAGAGGAAAAGGCTATCCAACCGCATGATGAACCAGTCGAAGTGATAAACTTGGGTACTAAGGCAGATAAGAAAGAAGTCAAGATTGGTGCCAACCTGGAAGACAGTGTCAAAAGCAGATTGGTTCAGATGTTGCACGACTATGTTTAGGTATTCGCTTGGTCATACGAAGACATGCCAGGGCTCGATACTGACATTATGGTTCATCATCTTCCAATGAAAGAGGGTTGTTCTCCAATCAAACAAAAGGTTCGTCGCATGCATCCTGATATGTAAGAGAAAATCAAGGTTGGGGTAATGAAACAGTTCAATGTAGGTTTCTTGGCAGTGACGTCGTATCCCCAATGGGTTGCAAATGTCATTCCAGTGCTGAAGAAAGACGGTAGGGTCTGTATTTGTGTAGACTACAAGGATTTAAAGAGGGTGAGCCTCAAAGATGACTTCCCACTACCACATATTGATGTCTTGGTTGACAACACTGCTCAACACAAGGTATTCTCCTTCATGGATGGCTTCTCAGGGTACAACCGAATCAAAATGGCGCCTGAAGACATGGAGAAAACTACCTTTGTCACACAGTGGGGAACCTTATGTTATAAGGTCATGCCTTTTGGGCTGAAGAACGCATGCACAACTTATCAATGGGCTATGGTAGCTTTATTTCATTACATGATTCATCATGAGATAGAAGTCTATGTTGATGACATGATAGCGAGATCATAAACTGAGGGAGAACATCTTGATCATCTGCACAAGTTGTTTGAGAGACTGAAAAAATACAAGCTGAGGTTGAATCCCAACAAATGCACCTTCGGGGTAAGGTCTGGAAAGCTCCTAGGCTTCATCGTCAGTGGTAAAGGTATTGAAGTCGGTCCTGCAAAAGTCAAAGCTATCCAAGAAATTCCAGCTCCCTGTACTGAGAAGGAGGTCAAAGGTTTCTTAGGAAGACTAAACTACATTTCCTAATTCATCTCTCATTTGACTGCTACTTGTGATCCAATCTTCAAGTTGCTAAAGAAAGATCAAGTAGTCAGATGGAACGACGACTGTCAATTGGATTTTGATAAAATCAAGGAGTAATTACAAGAACCTCCAATCCTGATGCCACCAGTTGAAGGAAGACCTCTGATCATGTACCTAACCGTGTTATAGAATTAAATAGGGTGTGTACTGGGGCAACATGACGAGTCTGGTCAAAAAGAGCATGCAATATACTAACTAAGTAAAAAGTTTACCGACTGTGAAAAAAGATATTCATTGCTCAAGAAACCTTGTTGTGCTTTGGCATGGGATGCTCGCTGACTAAGACAGTATATGTTGACTCATACTACTCTATTAATCTCTAAGACGGATCCAATCAAGTACATCTTTGAGACGCCAGCTCTCTCCGGAAGGATAGCCCGATGGAAAATGATCTTAACTGAATATGACATCCAATACACCACTCAAAAAGCAATCAAAGGGAGTGTACTGGCAGATCATTTGGTGCATCAAGATGTAGATGACTACCAATATATGAACTTTGAACTCCCAGACGAGAATATCATGCTAATAGTAGAGGGTGAAGAACCTGGACCAGATGAAGGACCTGAGCAAGGATCCCAATGGACTATGGTTTTTGATGGAGCTTCCAACGTACTTGGAAACAGAATTGGTGCTGTGATTATTTCCCCCGAAGGTTGCCAAACCCCTTTCACTGCCAGACATTGCTTTGACTGCACCAACAACATGGCTGAGTACAAAGCGTGCATCTTGGGTCTTAAAGATGCTATCGACTTGAGAATTAAATTCCTGAGCGTATATGAGGATTCAGCCTTGGTAATCAGACAAGTCAAGGGAGAATGGGATACAAAACATCCAAATATTATCCCTTACCGAGAACTTGTGCTAACCTTGATCCCATACTTCAAAGAGATTACATTTGAGCATATTCTTAGGGAAGAAAATCAATTGGCAGATGCCTTAGCTACCATGTCATCTATGGTCAAGGTCAAGTGGGACAATGAAGCTCCCAGAATTACTGTCGAAAGATTTGACGAACTGGTGCACTACTTTGAGATTGACACTGATGTAGTAGAGGAGAAACCTTGGTTTCATGAAGTGAAAAGGTACCTTTAAGCGCAAGAATACCCTGAGGGAGCTTCAATCAATGACAATAAATTCCTAGGGAGGTTCTCTGCTAAGTTCTTCCTGAGCAATGGGATTTTGTACAAGCGCAATCATGATTCAACGCTACTTCGTTGTATGGACAAGAAGGAAGCAAAGAAAATTATGGAGGATATGCATGAAGGATTTTTTGGTACTCACTCTAGTGGACATACTATGTCTAAGAAGATTCTGAGAGCAGGTTACTTTTGGTCAACCATGGAAACCGACTGTCATCACCACTCGAGGATTTGTCATAAGTGCCAAATTTATGCTGATAAGGTTCACGTGCCTCCAATTCCTTTGAATGTCATGACTGCGCCTTGGCCATTTGAAATGTGGGGCATTGATATGATCAGATAAATCAAGCCTACTTCTTCTAATGGACATCTCTTTATTCTCGTCGCCATTGACTACTTTATAAAATGGGTTGAAGCAACTTCATTTTCCTCATTTACCAAGAATGTGGTGGCTCGATTCATCAAGCATAACCTTATCTGTCGATATGGAATCCTAAGAGGATCATCACTGACAATGGTACCAACCTCAACAATGTCATGAACACTGAACTTTGCACGCAGTTCAAGATCAAGCATCACAACTTTTCTTCGTATCGTCCAAAGATGAATGGCGCAGTGGAAGCCGCCAACAAGAACATGAAAAAGATTATGCAGAAGATGGTTGTAACCTACAAAGATTGGCATGAGATGTTACCATTCGCTCTACATGGCTATCGCACCTCAGCGCAAACATCAATTGGGGCAACCCCATTCTCTTTGGTCTATGGTATGTAAGTTGTCCTACCTGTCGAAGTTCATATTCCTTCTCTAGGGATTACGAAAGATGCAGGTTTAGACGAAGACGAGTGGATTCAGACTAGGTTGGATCAGTTGAATTTGATTGACGAAAAGAGGCTTGCGACTGTTTGTCACGGTCAGATGTACCAGAAACGTATGATCAAAGCTTTCAACAAGAAGATCATGCATCGGATATACCAGGCTGGTGACTTGGTAATAAAGCGTATCATTATACCACGAGGAGATCCCAGAGGAAAATGGACTCCCACCTACGAAGGTAAATTTGTTGTCAAGAAAGTATTCTCGGTGGTGCTATGATGCTAACCACTATGGACGAAGAAGATTTCCTGCACCCTGTGAACGCAGACATAATAAAAAATACTACGCATAAGAATGACCCTCTAGGTTGACATAACTAGGCAAAAATAAGGGCATCCCGGTGAACCAAAAAAAAAGTTCGGGTAAATATTAGGGATATATACAAAAGATTCTACACCTGGCAAGTCGAAAACCTGAAAAGGAAGCTTGGGTAAAAAAGGTTATCCTGGTGGACTGAAAACCTAAAAGAGCTGTCCAGGAAAAAATTAGGGATTAAAAGCGTACGACTATGTCTCGTTGGATCACTTACATGCAAGCTTTATTACCAATGTTAAAATTTCAAATGGTTCAATCAACTTCTTCCGATGGCAATGGACGAGATGTTCGAAGACATAGGGGAAATAGTAGAGTTTGGAACCCAATGAGATCACTTCCACATGGCTATACATTTTGTTTTCACTTTATACTCTTTTCATTTCATGACGACTTACTCTTACTAGGATTTCCGTCTCTTTGTACAAAATCTCCTGTTTATAGGCCAATTATCAATACAAATACATCTTAAAGTTCAAACTCTTGGTTTTTTCTATTTTGTTTGCAAAAATGTCCAATGACTAAATTCAATGAACATATGCATATGAACATGATTAACTGTTAACAAATATACGCATAAGAACAGGAATAAGCATTTACTCAAGATTCTAGGAGCTGGAATGACAATCAAGTTGTCCATAAATCCCTACAGATCTACATCTATGAGATTATCCCCACAGAATAATCTTCACAAAAATCATCCCCAATAAGGATACATTCCCCACAATTTCCTTACGGAGTTCCAATCAGTACATTTCATGAAAATTCTCTTCCCCGGTTGAGTTTGAAAACTGTAAAACCCCTGCAGATTTCTTCTCTCTAGCAGATTCAATTCCCCCAAGAGAGTTTGTTTCCTCAGCAAAATATTTTAACAGGGTTTATTTCCCCAACAGACTACAATTTCCCCATCTCGAGCCTATTCCTCAGATTACTACGAATCACCAATAAAATTCCTCTTCCCAATTGAAGTCACCACTATCCCCAAAAAATTGTTGTAAATCCTGGAATTGGACTAGATATCAGTTAACTTTATCCTCCCCAAACGAGTTGGAAGGTTATCCATCTCTTTTATCCCCAATCAGGGTGTACAAAAATTATCCTTTCCAGACGAGACGGAAGATTATGCATATCTTTTATCACCAGTCAGGTTGTACAAAAATTATCCTCCCCAGACGAGTCGGAATATTATCCATCTCTTTTATCCCCAGTCAGGATATATAAGAACTAAAATCCCCGTTAGAGCAATGAGCAACCGATGTTCCTAAAATCTTCTCCGTAAAGCAGAAATTAACATCCTCGACAGATTTTCCTCAAACAAGTAAGCAGGAATCCACAGCGGAAGCATTCTATACAAGATTGAAGATACACATACTCTTCATCCCCAACAATAGTCAAGGATTTATTTTCTAGACAAAGATACTGTGCGGGTCTGCAAATACACTTCAACAACATTTCATATTCATACGTCATAACATATGCTTACGAAACACATATAACACAATCTCATTTATTTTGAGAACATCATCACACGATGCATTTCATACAGCATGACATTGCATACAACTAACTCTTTACCTTTTCAGGAAAGATCAATCAACAGACGAATATCACCTACAATTCACAAATAGGTCCAAGATTAATTCCTGAAATAAGACGGGGTAACTATCTACGAGACCAGGTTAGAGATTAATTCTCGAAACAAGACGGGGCCAGTATCTCAACAGCCAACAAAAAGCAGGTTCAAGATTAATTCCCAAAATAAGACGGCACAACTATCTGAATGACTAGCCACAAATTAACTCCTGAAACAAGAAAGGGCAACTATCTGTGACAAACTAATTGTAGATACATTCCCGAAACAGGACGGGGCGACTATCTACATGAATAGATTGAAGATTAACTCCCTAAACAGGACGGAGAAACTATCTTTCTTATTTATGGTCAGATAAAGATCAATTCTCGAAACAGGACGAGGTGACTATCTTTATCGCCAATGGTATGAACTCCCGAAACAGGACGGGTTTACCAACAAGCTGATTGTAGATTAATTCCAGAAACAGGATGGGGTGACTATCTGCATGAATAGATTGAAGATTAACTCCCGAAAAAGGACGGGGAAACTATCTTTCTTTCTTTATGGCGAGATAAAGATCAATTACCGAAACAGGATGGGGTGAATATCTTTATCACCAATGGTATGAACTCCGGAAACAGGGCGGGTTTACCAACAAACTGATTATAGATCAATTCTAGAAAGAGGACGGGTCGACTATCTATATGATAAGCAGCTACGCAAACACCTTTCCCAGAGGTACATTCTGGAAAGCACTCTTCAAATACAGTCGAGCGTAGACTCATTCTAATACTTCTATAAAAAATTATCTCTGGATGGCATCTATAAGCCCATCTCCATCACCTCTCCAAATGGCATCTCTAATCCTATTCCCGATATAATCAACAAACAAATTTACTTCATGCACAGGTGAGTGCAAATTTCTAGGCACTTAAGTGTTCCATCATCTTCCACCTTCAAGTTGCGAATGGCGAACATGCCAGTCTAAATCTTCAGGTTTAAGAAGATTGAACAGGGGCAGCTGTTGCACCCTAAAATTTTTCCCTCCCTTTTCTTCAAGACATTTCTCACAAAAGATCTCAAATGCTCAAGGATTCTCAAAGAGTTGATCACACAAGCTCACCTTCAAAGCACTAAGACCACAAATTAGGGTTTGGTTTTCACAAGGAAAATTGGACTTCTAATACCTCAAATTACTTTCATGGTTCCTCATAGACCTCCAATAATTCTCATGCCAAGTTTCAAGTCTTGCATCTCAAAATTGCCCAATCAATTGCTCAGATGACTGAAAATCAATTGTATTGGGTAAAAAGTCAACTGTGATCAATATACAGTCAAACTTCAAGATTTTTGGCCAACATCAACATTTTGAAGTCATATTCATTATTTGATCAAGGGATGATCATAATTCCTCAAGAAAAGCATTCAAATCATCAAAGGGGAAAAATTGACCAAATTAGGGTTTTGATTGAGAATGACTAATCGTTGACTTTTGACCTAATACATGGCATAATGACTTGAAGCATGATCTTAGGGACTCAAACACAATATCTTGACCTAATTTCATGGTTCGAAACATCCTTAAATATCAAGTAATTGATAGTTGAAATTTGGATCAATTGATGAAAAGTCAATTGACACACAAAAGTCAAACTTTGACTTTTTGGTCAACATTGAATTTCAAAGATCAAGATTCATCAAGACATTCAAAAATATAAAACTTGATCATCAAGAATCAAGAAAGTCAAGAAAAGTCAACAAAAAGTCAAGATTTCCTAAGTGTTTTTATCCTTATTAAATTCACTACTTCAAGACCATTTTTAACCAAGATGCAAGATGATTCAAAAAAAACTTTCGACATGAAAGTTGTAGAGAATGATGAATTATACAAATTTTTCCTTGATATGTCAAAAAAATGCTTGGATTAGGATATATAGGCCCATGAAGTTATGACATTTTTAACAAAACACTTAGTGAAATTTTTAACAAGTTTGGTCAGATTTTTGTCCCAACTTCTTGGCAATTTTTCACCAAGTTCCAAGTTTATTTAGCCAAAGTGGTCAACATGAAGGTTGTAGACAATGTTTCAAGCTTTCCAAAATGTCAAAGAACTTGAATAGATCATGCTTGAGTTAGAGATTCGAAGAGATGAAGTTGGACATCCATTCTTGAATTATAGGTCATTTTCATGAAGAACACATGATCCACTCTCAAGCCATGATGCATAAATCTTGCTTTGCAGACTTCTGACTTGCAAATCCCTCTATAATTAAATGTTTACACAACTGATTGAGCCATTATCCAAGTGATTAAGCCATTGTCCAAATCATTTTGCCATTAATGGAACAAAGTTCACACTTCCATTTTAGAAAAGAGACTTTAATCACAAAGTCCACTCTCTTTGAGCCTTGCACTTGTTTCTTCTGAACATACACAATGTCAAAGCCAGAAGCAACATATCTAAATCCTCTAGCCATTTCAAACCATGCTTGTACTATGCATTGGAACAATGTTATTTCAAACTTGCTTCAAATCTAAGTAACTAAACCATAACATGTTATCTTGAATTTCTGGTTACTTCAAGCCCTCAAACCTTTTATCTATAAATAGATAAGTTATTTGCAATCCAAGACACGAGTTTACAAGCCCTCTAACCCCCTAAAACTCCCTCAAGTCAGAACTTGCATAAAAACTCCATTACATGTGATTTCTGACCTTGCATATCAAACACCAAATCCCTTCGTGCGTTTTCACTTTTAATCAATCACAAAGCTTCTATAACTCATATAGAGGCTATCCAAACACTTTATACACAACTGTAACACCATCTTCATCATCCTCCATTTCCAAAAACAGCAATCTGCAACTTGACTTTTCCAGAAGAATCCAACCATTCTCAATCCAAAGTAAGAATTGCAATAGCTTCCTGGGAGTTCAGTGAAGCTATCCGGATCATCACAACACCTCCAGGAGTGCTCTAACTTCAAATTCGATTTCCAGTTTTGAGGTAAGTTTTCTCAACTTTAAACTTCCTATACAAGTATCATTAATGGTTACCAGGTGATTGAAATATGTATACATCATTTCCCTGAAGCTAACCACGCCTTTAGTTTTCATTTATATTTCCTAAGTGATGCGAATTTTGAAGTTGAACTTTCTGAAAAATTAGGGTTTATTTTGGTACCAACTAAAATTCATGTTTATCTTTGAGAGTTAACTTAAGTTATTTACATGGTTGGATTCGTGGTGAAACAACAAGCAAGTTTCATGTTTACACTTTTGAAAATGATTGAGAAATGAGCAACTTTGAAAATTCAAAAATGTTGTTGTTGTTGTAAACGCGTTCAAGGAAGAAGATGAAGTTAGAAATTTGAAAATAAGTTCATATTATATTTATTGGTGGCTATTTCATAATCGGGTGAAACAACTACCCCAGTGGTAACGAAGCGCGCGGATGAACATAGGAACCTGGGTTCGAGCTCCAGTGGTGCCCTTTTATTTGTTTCATCTTTATTTGTTTCATATTCAATGCAAGCAAGCAAAAGGTGTGCACGCTGCACCCCTCACCACTACCACATGATTAGCAGGAAATCAAGTCAAACGTCCCAGAACAAATGACCATGATGCACTCTCAAAAGGCTGGCCATATTGGATAGCAAACAAGCGTTGAGCCTCCCTGATTTGGGCCTCCTTATTTTTGTTTTTGCTAGCCTTCACCCCCAAACTTCTCATACTACAAGCCCATTCTCACATTTTTATTTTTTGACTCAAACAACAAAAGACCTTCTTGGGCCTAAAATTTTATTAACACCCCTGTGTACTTTACGATACTGGCCCAACTAATTTTTATTTTATTTCTATTTTAATTATTTTCTTTTAATCATTTTCTTTTTTTTTTATAAAATCAAAACAACAAAAAAATCATAATTTTTTTATTTAGTTTTCTAATTAATTAGTTTAATTTTTTATAATTAAAATTGTTTTAATTCAATTATCTTGACTTAATTAATTATAATTAAGCCTTATACTTCAAATATTTTTCTAAATAAAACCTCAAAATATTTACCAACAATTAATTTCTCTTTTAAATAAATTTAGATTTAGGTTTTTCTATACTTAAATCATTTTTTTCCTTTTGATTAATGAATTTAGTTTTTTTATCTTAGTTTAATTTATTTAGGTTTACGAAATTCTTTTAAACACAAAGCCAATCAATTAATTAACCATCAAACCTTTTTCCATCAAAAATCATCAAAGCAATTTCTTTTTCTCTACTTTACATTCTTGTGCATTTTATTATTTCGCATTATCATTTATGTACATGGTCTGTAATAGATAATTAGGGCTTTATTGCTTTCCTCTCATTCACAAACTTGTACCCCCCCCCCATTCCCAAAGCGTTGTAATAGCATAGGACATTTAAATTATGCTTTTTTATCGCTTTTCTTATTATTGCTAGTAATTAGGGTTTGTATGACAAGATTTAAAAACAAACATAGCAAAACCCTAATCAAGACAAATTAAACATGAAAACAAAACACTTTGCACACATTCACCTCTAGGGTTAAACCACACTTGTTTCCTCAGACATAAAAAGTCATGTCCCTCGAACGTGGGATGCTTTAGCAAAGACCCTCGATTAAAATATCGTAGTCCCTCGATGACCCTTCGATGTTTCCTTTGATAAACGATCTTAGTCCCTTACAAAAAAATTGCTAAAGTATCTTACAAGTTACCTTCTATGACTGTACGACGACCCATGCGTGTCCCTCACATCCAATGATATGGCTCCGTACCAACCAATGGTAAAGTAGCACTATCTAAAGGAGGAGAAAAATAACAAAGACTTTTTGAGTAGGTAGATTGCTCGTAATTGCTTGCTCACAAGCTAAAACAATTTTCACACCTCACACTTTCAAAAACAAACATCTTTTCAAACACTCTCTTTTCAAACAAATATTTTCAAAACAAACACTTTGTATGCGTTCTCAACGATACGAGAATCATTACAAAGTTTTCCGTACTAAGGTGTTTTCAAAATATTTCCAAAAACAAACATTTTGTATACATTCTCAACGATACGAGAATCATTACAAAATGACCACTTTCAAAACATCTTTCAACTTACACAAAACACAAAGCATTTCAAAGTGAGCTAGCAATTAAGAGCCCATAGGTAACTACGGATGAAAAGGGTGCTAACACCTTCCCTTTTCATTACCTACCCCCCGAACTCAAGAAAATTCTCAAAAGGTCTTTCTTGTTCTTTTCACCCTTTCCTTTATTGGATAAAAGAAAAGTCGGTGGTGACTCTTGCTATCCGCAACATTTACGATAAAATGCAAAAACCCCAAAAAATTTCCTCTCTTTTTCAAGACATTCCGCATAAAGGATCTCCAATGCTCAAGGATTGTCAAGGAATTGATCAGGCAAAATCATCTCCGAAGCACTGAGACTCCAAATTAGGGTTTTGATTGAGAATGACACAGTACATGACTTATTGGTTCGAAACATGATCTCAAGGGTTCAAGTGTACATCATTTTAATTTAATCGCATATTTCAATTCATTTCCCGAGATTAATGGATTGATAGATGAAATTTGGTCAACTTATGAAAAAAGTCAATTGTACACTGAAAAGTCAAACTTTGACTTTTTAATCAAATTTGAGTTTCAAAGATCACATTTCATCAAGACATTCAAAATATGAAATTTGATCACCAAGAAATCAAGAAAACAAAAAATCAAACTTTGCAAGACTTAGAAAATTTTCTAAGTTGTTTTTATACATGTTAATTTCATGACATCTTTTCACCATAATTCAAGACAATTCAAGTTGTTACAAGCTTTCAAGTTACAAATCCTAAACTTTGTCTTGTTTGAACATTTCACTTTGACTCAATCTTCAAACTTCGCCACTATGTTATCCACAAATATGCCTTGTCTTTGTTACAAGCTGCATAAATCTGTCCACAAAACCTGACTTGTATCATGCTACAAATGTTGCTGTCCAGAAAAGCCCCAAAAATAGATATGCCGCCAAGGCCAAGCATGCCGCTACTAGCCCAAAACCTTGTTAAAAAATAGTCTGATGTTCTGTAAAAAGCCAGCCCTGCACCAAGCTGCCACTCCACTCCAAAACTGCTACAAAACAGTCCTGCCATGCTGCCTCTAAACCTGTCCAAACCTACACTATATCAGACCCATATTTGCACAAAACTAGCACATAAGAGCTGCATCTAAAAAGTAATGAAACAATATACCCAAAAAGTTCAAAAAACTTATTTATTTCCGTCCCAAATTTCAGTCCATTTCATCTATAAATAAGTTGTTTTATAACACACAAAGGGAAGGGCTTTTTGGAGGAAAAGAGAGGTTTTTGTTGAAAGAGAAAGAGAAAGAAATCTGAAAAATCCAACAGAACTTTTTGTAACCTCAGCTGATATTCATCTCTATGTTCATTCATAAAAATAAAACCTCAACCCATTGTTCCACCTTTAAAGCTTTTCCATAAACCAACTACCCAAACACTTCACATCACATAGAGATTGTTCAAACACAAGAATAGTTTCTGTAGTGCCATTACCATCACCTTCCAAACACAAACAAAAAAACAATATTGTACCATTTGACTGGGTTGGAGTGATTCAGCAGCTTTCAATACAAAGTAAAGGCTGGAGCAACTTCCTGGAGGTTTACTGAAGTTGTTCTGATCATCACAGCATCTTGAAAGAAACTCAAACTCAAAACACAAATTTCAATTTCAAGGTAAGTCTTCTTGATTTTGAGATCTTCATTTCAAACATCATTAGTGATTCATTTTTGAAGATAAATGTAGATATCATAGCCTTGAAGCAAATCATATGCCTGCTTTTCATTTTTATCAATTATATATTGAGAACTAAGTTGTACATGTAGCAGAACAATGTTAGAAGTGAAAAAACAAGTTATGAGTCGATGCATATCTCTATGTGTCGACACATATATGGTGCAAAACAGGTTATGGGTAGACACGAAACATGCATGAGTCGACTCATTTTAGTTACAGAACAAGGTATGAGTCGATACAAGGCCTTATGCATCTATGCATATTGTTATCCAGGCACAATAAAGAGAGACAAAAGGTGTATGAGTCGACACAAAACACGAATGTGTCGACACAAACAAGAAAGGAGTCGACACATACCATTATGTATCGACTCGTACTGAGTTACTTTTGTTTTTTCAGAAACAAGAAGTTGCATGTATCGATGCATAATGTTATGTGTCAATACATAAAGTTTATTTTTATTTCTTTGTACACTATTTTCCTTTTTATATTTTTTATTGCTATTCAATATGGTTGTAAAAATTTAATTAGGCTTGTTTTTCATTCCCATTTGTAAATTATACGCCCATCCCCCAAGTGATGTAATAACATAGGATTTTAATTTCCGCAATTTATCGCTTTAATATAACTGTTAGTAATTAGGGTGTGTATGACAAGATAAGATCAACCATTAGAAAACCCTAATCTCAAGACAAAAATGCATGCAATCAAACACACTTTTCACACGCGCACCTCTAGGGTAACCTCGCTTGTTGCCTTGGAAAATAGTCATGTCCCTCGAATATGGGACGCTTTAGCAAAGACCCTCGATAAAAAAATATCGTAGTCCCTTGATGACCCTTCGATGTTGCCTTCGGTAAAACGATCTTAGTCCCTTACGACAAATTGCTAAAGCGTCTCATAGGTTTCCTTCTATGACTATACGACGACCCACGCCCATCCCTTCACATCCAATAATAGAACTTCTTACCAATCAATGGTAAGATAGCACTATCTAAAGGAGGAGGAAAATAACTAAGACTTTTCGAGTAGGTAGAACGTTCATAGTTTCTTGCTCACAACATTTTCGAATCAACATCTTTCAAAACACACCAACACTTTCAAAACGAAATATTTTCAAAAGTCAACACTTTGTATACATTCTTATAGAGACAAGAATCATTACAATGTTCTCATAAATGAAGGCGCTTTCAAAAATACTTTCAAAAACAATAACAAACACACTTAAAACAAAGCATTTTCAAAGTGAGCTAGCAATTAAGAGCCCGCGGATAACTATGAATGAAAAGGGTGCTAACACAGTCCCTTTTCATAACCTACCCCCCGAACTCAAGAAAATTCTCAAAAGGTCTTTCGTGTTCTTTTCACCCTTTCCTTTATTGGATAAAAGAAAAATCAATGGTGACTCTTGCTATCCGCAACAATTGCAATAAAACACAAAACACCCAAGTCACTTATCCCACCGTATTACACTAACACTTCAAACAACGTGTCAAAAAAAGTCTTGAAACTCAAGTTACACCGCTTTAAAAATATTGCATGTTGTCCCTCGCCTGAGGCTCTCCCGAAAAGGCGCGAGCGACAACCCTTCCTCCATACAAATTCCAGGAGCATTGTTTTTCTCCTATTTCCTTTACCTCTCGTTCGCCCAACAAATCTCGCCTTTGCAATCTCGCTCACCCGATGAAGCAAGAGTGAGTGCCACCCTCTATACATTTTCCAAGAGCATCCAAAATCACAAGTCTTCTCGCCTCACGCTCTCCCGACACATCAGGGGCGTGGTCACCTCGCCCAGCGACTGCACAAATCCCAAACATCTCACAAATTCACCATATAACAGACCCAAAATTCACATAATTCACATGTTTTTACAGAGACAACAACAACACATCATGAGAGAGTTTGATAAGTGGAAATTTTAGATATCTTTGTATATACTTTTATTGCACTTATTGACTCTTTGTTGTTACTTTCGGTTGAATAAACCCGACTTTTGTGTAAATATGTATACTTGGTGTATAATTGTATTTGTGATTCATTTATGTATCATTTTATAGCTTTAATGTCTTTTTGTAGGTATTTTCACGTATTTGGAGCATTGAGGAATAAGGTGTCGAAGGCACGGCTCCAGATAAGAATTTTTGGAAGAAATAAAGAAAATAAGTGTTGTAGACGGGGCTAAGCACGGTCGGTGGATGCTTAGCACGCCCTGGGACATGATGAGGAAAATTTGGCAGAGGCGAGCTTTCTAAGCACGATCTGAGCCTGCTTAGCATGCTCTAAGGTGGTTTAGTGAATTTAAGTGAAGCCCGCTGAAACAACCAGCGGATAAATCATCCAGAGCAAATCAATGAAGTTTCCATCGAACTCTTTTATCCCACGGGAACAGAAAGGTAAACATCGACTAAACTTGAGAATTGTGAAATCAAGGTCTTGCGATTGAGAGATACAGGTAAGGAGTCGATTACGCAAGAGGAAGGTATTAGCACCTCACACGTCCGCGATACTCCACGGGATCCACTCTTATTATTCTACTCAAAGGGTGTGTTCATATCTAAAGCTTATGAGCTAAAGTAAAAATGCATGTATGCAAAGTGTATATACAAAGAAAAATATTTTATTAGTCGTGTCTGCCTCGGTTGCGAACATTTGTGCCTACGTACCACCATCTGTTCTATAAGGATCAAGGCACTTGTAGTTCACCTCAAAAGTCTTGGTTGGTTGCATGTTTTTTATGAACAATTTCGCATTCGCATCCTTATGGTTAGGATTACAACTCGTGCTTGGTGTTGCAGCTCGTAAAGAGACTCATGCTCGGCCGCTCGCACACTTAGCATTTCCAAGTTGTTCGAATTTGAAACAACAAATCCTTGTTAAAAAGGTTTTAAAGAAAAAAGTCTGAAGACAAAATTAAGTTTGCATTGGTTTGTATTTTTTATTGCGAAAGAGTTTGCGATTTAAACCGTAATAAAGTTCGAAGTGAAAATAGAGCAAGATTTAGTCTAAATTGATTAACTCTACCCCACAAGACTCCACTGCATATGATTCACATCTTCCTTTATTAAGTGTTTTGAGTTATCTTAAAGAAAAAAGTTTTTGTTTTAATAATGCAAAAAGGGGAAAGAAAAAAATCTAAGGATAACAATCCTAAAGTTGTCATGCAATGATGGTCCTAAGATTTGGATAACAAAGGGAAACATATACCTAAGTTAGCATGCATAGGTTACATGCTAATGTCCGACTTGAATCAAAAACGAAATAAGCAATCCTAAGGGAACATGCATAGATTACCACCTAATGTCCAACTTGAATAAAAAATAAAACAAGAAATCCTATGGGAACATGCAAAGGTTTAAAGATAAGCACAAACACAAGCGCAATCAAACAAAGTCGAACAAAGTGCAAATGAACAAAAGTGCAATCAAACACAAGTCGAACCAAAACCAAAACAAAAATTAAGTGCGAGCTAGCAACAAACAATGAATACAATGGATTTTAAAGTAGGAGTAAGGAAATCTTTCCACTTTATTGGCTCAAGCACTGATATCAAGTAATAACTCGAAGCATCAACGTTTTAAAAAACGTGAGCTAACATCATCGAAACAAATGACAAAGTTTGGGGGTTAGTTACCAACCCTTTTTCACTTTATTTGACTCAATATACAAGAATAAGCATGGTTCAAAGCATCAATGTTTAACGTGAGCTAAGAACGACACAGACTAGAAAGTGTGGAGGCCGATTACGGGCCTTTTTTACATTTATTGACTCAATAGACAACACAAAGTAAATGGGAAATGGGAAGGAAATGTGATATGCCTCCGTAGAGGTCCTTGGCACATAAATAAACACAAGCAAATGCACATACAAAAATGCCTTCTACAAGTCTTTAAAAAAGATTTTCCAATCTAAAGTAGGGACTCCCAGTCATGCATCTCTATTCCTACTTCTCATGGCAAGGAAAAGAAAAGACAAAATGCGTAATTAAAAACTAGAATCAGATTAATACCAAACAAACAAGAGTTCATAGCAAGCAAGCAAAGCAAAGAAACCCAGAAAACTTCGTGCAAGCTTCACCAATAAAGCACATAGTCATAAATAGGGCACAATGACAACAAACATCAAAGCATCATGTGAAAGTAATCACACACATATCCAATATCATGAGCATCCTGCACAACACACAAAACTATACAAGCACAAATAATTCGCACATCGCATGGTGCTGGAAATCGCCTTTCCGAAGCTTGTACAAGTCCACAAGAAGAGTTAGTGATAACAAGAAAGCATAAAAAAATTCAAGCAATCATATCTTAACTCAAAATAAGATCTAAATGCAAAGAAATAACATCTAAACGAGTATCAGAACATGGAAATAGAAAACCGGGCAGCACCGCATCAATACATGAAATGGCTCAAAAATTCAAGTCAAAACCAACAAAATTCATCATAGTAGTTTAACGAATGCTCAAATACAATCAAGTACACACGCCTTTAACATATCCAGACAACATTGTTGTAACACATGAATATGTCGTATCCCAAATTTGTCCTACCTTGATGATTTTATTTTTCGAGATTAAAATAGAAGAAATATTTAATTAAAGATGGTACAATAGTATCTGATGGTCCATCTTTATCCGACTAGGGGGTGTATTTTAATTCAGGAAAGCGGAGCTTTCTAAATCAGAAAGACTCGTGTATCTGTGAATCCATTCGCGAGGCATGTTGGCCATTGGCCCATGTGATTCGTAAATGGAAATTATTCAAATAGCTATTAAGTTCCTAATTATTAAATAGTTGTTATTAATAAAAGAGGGGTTGAAATTAACTAAGCTCACTTAAATGTTTTGTTGTTAGTAAAAATAAAGGAGGTGAAATTTCAATTTAAAAACCCATTAAAATTGGTCCATTTGTGTTGTCAAAAAGCAAAGAGCCACCAAGCTGGTCCGTTTTGCATTTTAGAAAAAAAATTATTAAACATTTGACGTGATTAACCATTTTTTTAAAGACTGGTTTTGCAAACTCAAGTTTTTGTTGGATCCAAAGAAGCCCAATTCGGAGTATTACAGTAAAGTAGTATGTAATGGCCCATTTGTCGTTTTTGTTGAATTACTTTTAGAAAAGATTTTATGAAAATTTTTATTGAGGTTAGGAAGATTTGATTATTAAAATATTTGGTTTTTTATTAAACATTTTATAATTAAGTTATTAAAAGTTCTATTGTAAATAGTTACAAAAAAAAGCCTGTTTTACAGGCCCAGTCCACATTATGGAATGCTGGTTGTAATGGAAAAATTTGTTGTTACAATGCCAGCCCAATCCCGTTTACGCATGCTGGAAAAAATAATAGTAATATGATGTAGGCCTAATACAAATCCTGGCCCAATTAATGTTCACTGTGCGAATCATCCAAGATTTATGCTTGTTTTGGCCAATAACAACAACTGTAGAAATTAAACTGAAAACAAATCAAGTCCAGGCATTAAAATCAAACGCAATCAAATATTTAATCAATCAAATCTTCAAACAATACAAACCAAATCTGGAAATTGACGGTAAAACTAAAACCTTGCAAAATAAAATCTTACATCTCCATTAAACATCCGAAAATTACACCTAATTATACTCAATCAATTACATAATGTAATCCCTAATTTCTTTGCTCTAACAACAATTCTAATTCAAAAAACCCTAAGTCAAAACAGTATAAATATAAAAAAAAGATGTACAGTAGGGGGATTTCTTTTAGGGACAGTAAAAGAAGAAGAGCAATACGGGGGGAATTTTTGGAAGAACGTAAGTTGAAGAAGAACACAGAAGAACAAATATCGAGCCAAGCTTGAAGAAGGAGGAGAGGCGATTAGGGTTTCAACGTATGAAACCCTAATTGCGGGACCTAACCGCCGCTGACCGTTAATCACTTTGTCGCTGTCATCATACCATTGGTCGTCGCGTAATATACCATTGAAACATGCAAATCGGAAAAAGAAATCAGACCCGCATATCGCATAACCGAACAATTAAAACCGAAGGTAACTCAAACTTAGCTTTTGCATTGTTCATATTATGGTGGTTGGGTTATGGTAGGAAAGGGGATTAGGTTGAGAGTGTTGTCGCGGTAATGTTTTTAGGGCTAGGGTTTTTATGGAAGAAGATGGAAAGGGTAGAAATAGAGAGAGAGAAGGCGATTACTGTAAAAGAAAATGAATAATGGAAATGAAATGGAAAAAACAAATGTATGTTATGTTTTAATCATGTATGCGTGCGTCCACTGTAAGAAGCATGCTCCTTTGATTCCATCCACATGATCAATAGTGGACGGCCGTAAGGCTAAGTCCACTATGGGCTCCATGTATCATCACACACCTAATCATTCAGACCACAAAAATAATATGTAATGGTCCAAGCCCATTCGTATACACACCCTCCTTTCCCTTGTTTTGCTAAACTCAACTAAACAGCATACCCCCTTACCTCTGGGCCCAGTTCAATATCTGAACTTGGGCCCAGCTCCTAAAGACACCCCCATGTTTTGCTTGTTAGTTCAAACTTACACCCCCAGGCTTACTGGGCCTGAATTCAATATATGAATCCAGGCCCTAACTTTCTACATCCCATCCCTTTTACTAACTCAACTGAAAATACACCCCCATGAAATTAATTAATATTTTCTATTTTTTTATAATTATAATATTTAATCTTTTATAATTATTATTTTAATTTTTTTTAATTCTTATTTTCCATGCATTATTATTTATTGTCATATTATTATTATTATCTTATTTTCTTAAAATATTATTATCATATATTATTTTTATTATCATGAAAATAAATTATTTTATTTAGAAACTCATGAATATTATTTTATATTATTGTATTAACACATTTTTATCATGCATTAATTAAGAATATTTTGCAATTAATATTATAAAAAATATTCAACAAATCTCAAACTATTTTTCGCAATAAATTAATCTAAACAAATTTTTTTGCTAAAGAGTTCCAAATATATTTTGACTAATCGCGCCTTTAGTCCAAAATTCTGCAATCTCTACACCCGGTCAAATGTGAGGTGATTCAAAGTACTTTTGCAACCCCTTAAAAATACAAACTCATACAAACTACGAATTGGGGCTCTAATTCCTCATAAGAGGATACGTAGACATACAATGAAAAATCGTAGCGAGTTCCCCTATTAAAAATTAAAACCCTTTCCACTATTAAAAATTAAAACTCTTTTCCCTTAATAAAACTTAAAACCCTATTTTACCCAAACCTAAACCTAAAACCTAGTATCCTTGTGAACAAGTTAGATGAAAGGTGCCTAACACCTTCCTTTCGTCTAATGAAGTCCGAAACCTAGAATCTCTGTCTGTGAATTAGGGTTTTCTGTTAGATTCCCTTCCCTAGGATAAAAACTAATAGTGGCGGCTCTGATTTAAAAACTAGTTGCTACAGAATCATGCAAAAACTTAGTTTAAATCAATAAAACTTCACATACATGTCAAACATATACCAAATCAAGTTATATCATGTGCTAACCAACAATAAAAACAAGCTCCAAGGCTTACTTACAAATCCGGGCAGCACGCTATCGATGCAATAAATCACTCAAATAACCACATTAAAATAGAGAAAACTCAACAACAATTGTTCAAATCAACCAAATGAGCACAAGCATGCATTAGATGAATATGGAGTCACAACATACATGTATCAATCAAATTCGGATAACACTATACTGATTCATGAGACGCACAAAAAGTCAAATTAAAATCGATCTAAACCACCACAATTGTTAAGAAATTACCAAGTGTGAGAAAAATATGCAAAGTGCTACAATTAAATCAAAGTTTATGGAACATTTGTGAATTTTGGACATCCCTATATCAAGTGTCGATACTTGAAAAAAACTGGTTTGAAATCGTTTTAATGCAAAAAGTCCATGTATCGACACATGAAAACTCTACCGAAATTCACAAACAAATATCATTCATCCAACCGGTATCGATATCACCATTTCCAAACACGATTCAAACGTTATACAACAACTCAATCAATTAATTGAATCCGACACATAAACTCAATAATTAATCACAGACAAATCAATTGATTCTAAATCTCAACATTTGTGAAATCATTTAATTCACAAGATTCAATAAAGCCTAAATTCACAACATCAACCTATTTCAAGAACAATCACAAATTCTCAAGAACTATTCAATTCAAAAACCAAATCAAAGAAAGGTTCAAGAAATGATTACCGAATCGATGTCGGAGGAGTTTACCGGAGCAAGGAGACGACCAGGAGGAGGAGGGAGCATCTGGAAAATCACGCAACGGGCGGAGGGAGATTATCATAGAGATTGTGCGGTGGCCGATAGGAGTATGCATCGAGAATCGCAGAGGCCTTGGCAGTGGTTGGAGGAATAAGGTCGGCAAAGGAGAAGAGAGAAAGAGGGAGGTGCCAGCTTGAGTTCTTCTCTTGCACTCTTCATTTTGAGAGAGAAACATGAGATATTTTGTGAGTTTTTGAAATAATGAGGCAAAAGTTGGTGTTAATTTGAGTTTCAAGAATATATACAAAAGGCCTTAAGTCTTGTTTAGCTTGTGTATTTTGGACAAATGCATAACTTTTTTTGACTTATTCTGGTGCACGGCTCGATAACAAACCAAAACTCTTGATATTCAATGTATAATTCAGACTCGCAACCTGAAACAAAATCATCTAAGACGAAATTTGTGACACAGTGCCAAAATAATTGCTCCGATATGATAAAATTTGAGTGAGTTATAATTCTTCGAATGGCGAGAAACAATTGAAAGAAAACTCTATGTGTAGACTTTTCAGCATATTTTTGTGTGGAATCCAAGAAAACCCACAAGGTCATCACTATCAATGCATAATACTGACACGCAACCTGAAATAAAAACTTCGATGACGAAATTTGTGATGTTGTGCCAAAAGAATTTCCCCGGTATGATAAAAATCGAGAGAGTTATGGTTTTTCGAATGACGAGAAATTGTGGACTTTTTGGCTGACTGAAACTTCAGCTTATTTTCATGCGCACTTTAGGAAGCGAGCCATAAACCGAAGCCTTCGAAGCACAATCCAAAATCAGGACCTAGAGCAATGTTGTATCTAACAGAATTTGTGAGCTCTCTCTTTGAGAACAATCATGAATTGATAAAAAATGAGAAAGTTACGAATTTTGAAATATCGGGAAACAGTCTGGCTGAAAACCATTTCAGGGTGAAATTTTCTCAGGTAATTTGCACTTTCGGGCGAAATTTATGAATTTTTGAACATACGATAAACAACAGTTCAGTACACTGTTTCATGGTACCAGTCTCAGAGTATTGGCAAATCCGGGGATCTTCCTCAATAAATCAGCTTTCGAACCGAAGATATGAAATGAAGAAAATAATAATACGGTTCAAATGCTCCAAGATTCAATCAAATATGATCTTCCAGTCATAAGTTACACATTTCTAAGCATCTAAAAACCAGTGAACCAGCAAATCCATTGCATAACATTATTTCAGGTATTCTGCGCTTTTGAAGATCTTCCTCACAAAATTAGCCTTCAATCTGAACAGATGAATTAGAGAAGATCTCAAGACGGTTATAAAGACTAAAGAACCATTCCCAAACCATATTATGGTCTCAAGTTATGTTTGAATTTCTGTTTGCACTGTCTTAAATAAATTTAAACGCTTGAACTTTTGTGCAATTTAAAGCGTGCCAAAACACATGAGATCTTGATATGATGATGACTTAATTAATACCTGACTGGATATCTTGGAACTCGTGCAGCGTGTATTAAAATTCAAAAACCCTGAGTTTTCTTCACAGCACTGCCTAACGGAATAATTATCTTTTGTAGCTATTTTCACAGAGAAAAACCCTTGATTCTATGAGCATATAACTAATGACATGTATGTATGTATCTGATGATGATGAAGTATAATATAATTAGGGTTAAAATGAAGAGGGTGACATTTGAAGTGCAACACCCACATAACACGGCCAACGCACTTAGTGCGGTCTGCAGAATTTTGTTTTATAAACTTCATTTTAGTTCATTTTTAGGTTATGTTTTGGGGAAGTTTTTACTCACAACTCCATCAACCTCTAATTTTGTTAGGATTACTTAGGTAACAACTATGGAGCTTGCATACGGATGATCAGGGGTAGATTGCTCTTCGACCGGTGCTAACAAACTGGTAGATTTGTGGTTTATCTCTTCTCTTCTTTATGTATTTTCTATTGGTTAGGTTTGTATATGTATTTACTTTGAACTCATGTATATTTTTCTCCCTTGGCATTATATAAAACTTGATTTACAAATCTTTGTCGATTGTTGTCCTGGATTTTTGCTCAGCACTCTGGATTTGGGTTGTTATAGACATATACTGCTTGAATTCTTATATAGGATAATAGTCTATTAGTTTCTGGATTCTAGAGATAGATTTAGAGTTGACATTCACTTGGGTATCTATGATTAATTCCTATGTGTTGGTTGTGTTGCTTTGAGAGATTGTCAACGCGATTAGCAAAGTTAACTTATGTGTTGTTGAGGTGGTTGAGAGATGGCTACCGAGGTGATACAGTTGGCCTCTCAATTTGGGTTAGAAATGACTTACGTTTTGAGTGATACATGGTGATATTGAGGAGTATTGTATGTTGAGTATAATAGGTCGATATGTTTAAGTATGTGAGGAGTGGAATATATGCATGCTTGATAAGTTATTTCTTTTTCCTTTTTATACATTTAATTTCTATTGATAACTTTTACCCTTTCCATTCAACCCCTAAACTGATTAAAGAATGATTTATCAAACGGCGACTTAATAACCAATCTTTGTGGACACGATACAATATAACCTAAATATCACCCAGTAAAATAATACTTTACTTTTTGCTTGCCGTTTTACTGTTTCAGCAAAATGGAACCGTTGTCTGGGATTGGTTTATTATTTCGCGTCGTGATAGTTCTTTTATTTTTGAGTTTTGTAATTAATGTATATGTTGTATAGAAGTTATGCGTGAACTTGTTTATATTTACTTGTGAATTTATTTGTTTATGTTTACTAATCTTGTACATGTTTTCGATACTTGTAAATTTAGTGTATATATTTGTTTCTCTTCACGGTTGCCAAAGGTGTGTTTAGATGTGTAGCTCTTGTTAGAGCTCAAAGAGATGAGAGCAAAGGCGACATTGAATCATTTGACTCGTCCAAAGCAATGTGTGGTTTGTAAAAATCAGGCGTCGAGCTTACGACGTAAAAAAAGCGCTTGTTGGGAGGCACCCCAATAGTTTTGTATTGTGTATATATTGTGTTTTTGATTGTGTAGGTTTGTTGGTGTAGTGGAGGCTTGGGGAAAATGCAACAATTTTGCTGGTTTTTCTACATTTTCCTGAGCGCGCTTAACGTGCTATGTGGGCGCTTAGAGAGCTCTGTTATTTTCAGTTAGTGACTTCTTTTTGTGCCACTTTGCTTCCTTCCTTTTTTTCCACTCCACCAGTGTTGGTTAGTTGTAGTTTATGTAGTTGAATGCAATTGTCTAAACAAATTTAACTCGGACTTGTTCTAAAATTTCATATCTTCATTTTTAAATTTGTTTAGATAATTTCATTCAGTCTTTTAGTATGTGTATATTAATTGTGTTCACTTTTTTGTTTGTCTTTGAGCTTGTTGTAAATAGCTTGAGGATATTAAAGTGATTTATTAAGTGTGATTATTTTGACTTGCGAATGTATGGTAATGATTTTGTTAAGGTTTTGTACACGTTCGAGGTATGTGTTTATCACTTACTATACTTTATCATATTCATGATACTTAGACTTTTTACAATTTTTATGCCATTCATTCTTTTGTATACTTGTTAATTTGTGAATCACTTTAGTTTATACCCTTTTTGTGGGATGGCTTTCCATTGTTCATATATGTTAGAGGCCACAATTCTTGTTATAGCTGGATTTTATTATGCTTAATATTTTGTTTGTGTTGATTACATAATAGCATGAAAAGGATCAAGGAATTTTTGTTTCATTTTGAGCACAACTACCTAATCAAATATCCAATTGTTCTTTTGATTGTGTGATCATTCGTAACCCCTTTGAGCCTTTTGTCATTGTCCATATTCTTTGAATTTGATGCTTGTCTATAAGTATTGATTTCACATTTTGTATGGATTTTAATTGTTGGTTTTTTCTTGAACCCCCAACTTTGTGTTGTTGTATGAATTTTTGCCTTGCCTTAGAAAGTATGGAGTATTCACATGATAATGTCGGTTGAATACAAGTTGAGGAGAAAAATGATTGTGCACTTGTGGTTGATTGCTATGAGGTTGAGAAAGAAAAAAATGAGAAAAAGAAAAGAAAAAGATTTGGAATAATTGTGCAAATAAGTAATGTGTTTTGTGTAACAATTTAAGATTTGGAAGAAGTTTGATTGAAATTTTGTTTCTTGAGTATTTGATGAATTGATCACTCCCTTAGGTTTAAGCATATTTTTGTTTCGATTAGCCTTAGGAATTATCCCTTGTTTGTTTACCCGACCATGCTACAACCTCGAAATTCCCTTGTGACTCTTGCTTTTATGTATTCAAAATGATTTTTGGATGAGTGTATAATTTAATCTTTTGTTTGTAAGGTTGTTGGATGAGTGAAAATACCTCATTTTTGTGTGTTTGTCATCTACCGATGATTGTTTTTGCTAGGTGGGATTCATTTGTGAACTAGTGTTGTTTTAGAATGTTTGGCATGATTTTTGTATTTAGGATTTGTTTCATGTTTATGTTATAGTTGTAGTTTAGTGGTAAGTGTTTACTTTGTGTGTATTGTTTTTCATTTGAACCATTGCATTTATTTTCTGTTTTTAAAACTTATCGATTCGTGATTATTTGGTTGATCGTTTTTGTTTCTTCGAGTTGTTTTTTTCTTGTTTAGGGACAAACAAGTTCAAGTTAGGGAGAATTTGATAAGTGCAAATTGTATCTATTTTTGTATATACTTTTTATTGCACTTATCGACTCTTTGTTGTTAATTTTGGTTGAATAAACCTGACTTTTGTGTAAATATGTATACTTAGCGTATAATTGTATTTATGATTCATTTATGTATCGTTTGATAGTTTTAATGTCTTTTTGTAGGTATTTTCGCATATTTGGAGCATCGAGGAATAAGGTGTCGAAGGCACGGACTCAGATAAGCATTTTTGGAAGAAATAAAGAAAATAAGTGATGTAGACGGGGCTAAGCGTGGTATGTGGGTGCTTAGCACGCCCTGGGAGATGAAGAGGAAAATTTGGCCGAGGCTAGCATGCTAAGCGCGTCCTTAGCCCGCTTAGAATGCTCTAAGGCGGTTTAGTGAATTTAAGTGAAGCCCGCTTAGCATGGTCTGCGGAATTTTGTTTTATAAACTTAATTTTGTGTTATTAATGTAAGTACGAAGTGAGCCTCAGAGAGGGTGAATTAGGTACTTTAAATTTTTTTTTGGTTTTGGTGATGATGGATATTATTTTTATGGTTTATGGTGAGTTTATGAAAGAGTAAAGTACAGAAAAATAAAGAGACACAAGTGAGATATCCTGGTTCCCCTTACAGTCCGGGAGTACTCCAGTCCCCTTTCAACATGAAAGAGATTTCCTTATAGTTATCAAACTTAAACAAGAACTACCAAAACCAAGAACAATCCTTTTGAACCAAGAACAATCCTCTTGGATTTTCACTATGTCAACAGTGAGAACAATCCTCTCAAGGTGACGTTACTTGTTTCCAACAATCCTGGAAAACAAGAGTACAAAAACCACAAGTCTTATTTTCAACAATCCTAAAAAATAAGAAAGTGTACAATAATATTTTGATTGGGTGAGTTTGTAGAGAAATAATCACTTTGAGTGATTTTATCAATAACTTGATCTTTTCTTCCAATAAAAGTGATATACAATGACTAAAGGCTTAGATTTCTCAAAGTTTTCTGTTACAGAAGATATGAAAATGTGCAGAAAACTTTTTGAATGAAAGTGAAAAAGGCTTGAGTTGAATATTTGAAAATTCAGAAAAATATTAATTGGAAGAGCTTGTTTTTTATTTTTGAAATTTCAGTATTTATATGTTCATAGCACCCCTTTGAAACATCATATGTTTCTGTAAATTAATCATGAACAATTGTCAAGATTGAATGAAAAGATTCCATGAAGTGGTGTTCTGAAAATGTATGTTCAAAGCTATTGTTTTTCAAAAACGTTTAGCAAGCAATTGATTGCACCCTTGATGCAAATCGATTGCACGAGTTCTAATAGTCAGAAAATTCAAATATTTTCAGTGAGCAATCGATTGCAAAAACATGCAAATCGATTGCACTTTAAAACAGAAGCATTTTTAACTAGAGAGCAATCGATTGCACTCTTGTGTAAATCGATTGCACTAAGAAACATAAGCAAAACAACTGAAAATGTGAGTCATGCAATCGATTGCAACAACATGTAAATCGATTGCCCAGAAGTAAAAATGGATTTTTTTGCTTAGAAAACTTGAGAAAAAGTTTGGACAAGTTTTAAACACTTCGTTTGATCATTGAGCATCTAAGACTTAAGTTCATAGCAAGATTTGTTATTATACCTTGTGAAATTTTCCAAGAGCTTGAATCAAAGACTTTTATCCATTGATGCTTTAGATTGATCAATATATTTTCCTTCTTTCCATTATGGTTTGTCTTCATCAAAACAAAGTTCATTGAGAAGCTTGATATTACATTCTCCCCCTTTTTGATGATGACAAACAATCTTCCTTGATGCGTTGTTATTTCCGGAAAGAGACTTATCCCCCTAAGATGTATAACTCCCCCTTTGTATGAGAAGCTTTGTAATCGTTTGGATTTGCTCATCTTCAAGGATTCTTTATACCTTAAAAGTTTAAGACAAGGAAATACACAAGCATAAAGTGTAACATCCTTCTCCCTCTTTGACATTATCAAAAAGAAGAGAAAGATGCATAAAAAATGGACAAAATACATATAATAATATTGAAAGCTTAACCATACTATTCATTAAATATAATAAAACATAGAAACAATAGAAAACTGAAACAAACAGCATGCAATCGATTTGCACCATGATGCAATCGATTTGCACTAAAACAGAATGGTCAGAGAATAAAAACATACAGTGAGCAATCGATTTACACAATTGTGAAATCGATTGCATCAACTAAAAATGACCAAAACACATTTTTTTCTTGAATTTAAACAAATCTTAATATACATAACATCTTAAGGCAACATATAGACATGAATTTTTCACATATAAACATGAATATCACTTTGAAAGCATTAAGAAAGGATAGAATGCACCTTAGATGTCATATTCATCCAAAATACCAAGTTCTCGTTGAATTTTGTAAAACTTTTCTCTTGCCAAAGGTTTTGTGAAGATACCGGAAAGTTAATTATCAGTATCTACAAACGTGACTTCGACATCTCCTTGAAGTACATGATCACTGAGAAAATGATGTTGTATATCGATGTGTTTGGTTCTTGAGTGCATGACCGAATTCTTTGTAATATTTATTGCACTTGTATTGTCGCATCGTAGAGGAATGCATCCTAGATCGAGTATGTTGTCACGGAGTTGTTTCTTGAGCCATTATATTTGTGCACAACTACTACCCGCTGCAATATATTCTGCTTTGGCCGTGCTAAGAGCAACGCATTCTTATTTCTTGCAAGCTCTACAAGAGATCTATTATTTATTTTCACCACTCCATTTTGTTGAGGAGTCCTTGGTGCCGAGAAGTTGTGAGAGATTCCATGTTCTCCACAAATTCTTCAAAGAGAGCATTTTGAAATTCTCCGCCATGATCACTTCTTATGGAGGCAATTGTTAAAGACTTCTCATTTTGAATTTGCTTATCATACTTCTTGAAAGTCTTGAATGCATCACTTTTATGAACTAAAAAGAATTTCCAAGTATATCTAGAGAAATCGTCAATAATAACCAAGGCATATACTTTACCTCTGAAACCTCTTGTTCTTGATGGACCAAATAAGTCCATATGCAACAATTGTAGTGGCCTTGTAGTAGACACCACATTCTTAGATTTGAAAGTTGATTTTGTTTGTTTCCCTTTTTGACAAGCATCACAAAGTCTATCTTTAACAAAAGTTCTCTTAGGAAACCCAATGACAAGATCATGCTTAATTAATTTATTCAAGTGTTCCATGTGAATATGAGCAATTATTTTGTGCCAAAGCCATGAATCATCGTTGTTCGCCATGAGACATTTTACCTTCAAAGATGGATCATCAAGGGAAATCATAAATATATTATTAATTCTTTTAACTTTAAGTATAACCTCATGTGTGACTTTGTCTTCTATCAAGAATTCATCTTTGGTGAACTTGATCTTGAAGCCTTTGTCACAAAGTTGGCTAATACTAAGAAGATTGTGCTTTAGTCCTTCAACATAAAGAACATCTTCAATGGATGTGAGAGGTGGAGCACCAACTTTGCCTTTGCCAAGAATTCTTCCCTTATTGTTGTCTTCATAAGTGACAAAACCCTTGGCCTTTAGCACTAGATTTAAAAATTGGTTTATGTCTCCCATCATATGCTTTGAACAACCACTATCGAGATACCATAGATTGCATGTGGTCTTCAAGCATACCTACAAAACAAATTAGGTTTTGTTAGGTACCCAAGTTGCTTTGGGTCCTTCATAATTAGTACCTTTATTTACCCACACATAATGCCCACTTTCCACACTAAAGTTTCTAACATAGCAAGCATTATATGTGTGGCCTTTAATACCACAATAAAAACAAGTAGGTTCAAAGTTACTTCTATATCTAGAAGGATAAGATTTCTTCTTATGAAATTTCCTCTTTTTATGATAATGATGAACCACTTTAGGTTTTTTCACTTTCTCTTTGGATGATTGATCACTAGCCTTAACAAAGATAGTTTTATTAGAACTTGGTTTTGAAAACTTTGAATATCCAAGTCCACTTTTATCATTGGAATATCTTTGTTGGCTAAGAACACCTTCCAATCCAATTTGACCTTTTTCATATCTCTCAGTAACTCTTTTTAATTGGACAATTTGGAAAGAGAATGATTCACAATTTTTTCATACAAAATTCTATTTTTGCTTACTAAATTTTTGTTTTTCATCTTTGAGATATTTTTCCATAGATTCATATTTTTCTTCTAAAGATGCAATTTGTTTCTTTTGAGATGAAATAGTTTTGCACAGAATTTTACATTCATTTAATAGTTCATCTATAGCACCTTGTGCATCATTATCAAAAAGAGAAAATTCATTACTAACCTCGTCATCTTCACTATCGGAATGGTGTGAGGCCATCAATGCTAGATTTTCACTTTCATCACTATCTGAATCGGATGAAGAACTTATATCATTATCCTTCCATGCAATATAGGCATTTTGTTCTTAAATTCCTTTTTGCCTTTGTAGCCACCTTTCTTGGAGAGTTTCAGACATCCGGCTTTATATAACCCTGCTTACCGCATTCATAACATGTGACTTCTTGTGTTGATGTGGAAGCTTCCTTTTTCTTGAATTGTTTCTTTCTTTTTGCACGAGAAAAGGATTTATCATTTCTACCAAAGAACTTACCAAGCCTTTTAACAAGAAGCATGAAATTTTCATCTTCTTCCGGATTTTCTACCTTTTCAACTTCCTTGGAATTAATCTTTAAAGCAATATTCTTGGATTTCTTCTCTTGATTTTCATGCTTTTTAAGTCATCTGAGTTTCGTTTCATATTCTTGAAGTTTTCCAAACAACATTGCGGACGTCATTGTAGAAAGACTTTTATTTTCAGAAATTGCAGTTACTTTTAGTTGCCATTCCCTAGTTAAAGAACTAAGCACATTCAGATTTAGTTCATCATTAGTTTAAGTCTTACCAAGTGCACTTAGATGATTTGTCAAGTGCACAAATCTTTTCTGCAAGTCAAGGATGGATTCTCTGGGCTTCATTTGAAATAACTCGTATTCTTGACTTAAAGTATTTAATCTTGATCGTTTAACTTCAACGGTTCCTTCATGAGTTTGTACCAAGGTATCCCATATTTCTTTCATCGATTTGCATGCCGAGACATGAAAGAATTCATCCATGCTAAGTGCACCTTGAAGAATATTGATTTCCTTTTTATCATAGAGGACCTTTTTCTTATCATCTTCATCCCATGCAGTTTTAGGCTTTGATGAACCAGCACTGTTGATCACCGTTATAGGAATAAATGGAATATTTTCGACGGTATCCCATATTTATTCTCCTTGTGCTTCTATATGTGCCTTCATGCGTATTTTCCAGAAGTCAAAATATTCACCACAGAACAGAGGAGACTTGTTGTTACTACCACCATCTCTGAAAACAAGATTTTGATTTGCGGAAGCCGTTATGGATTTCTAGGAACAGGTTAACTATAACTTGCTCTGATACCAATTGTAAGTACGAAGTGCGCCTAAGAGGGGGGGGGGGGGGGGTGAATTAGGTACTTTAAAATTTTTCTGGGTTTAGTGATGATGGATATTATTTTTCTGCTTTATGGTGAGTTTATGAAAGAGTAAAGTGCAGAAAAATAAAGAGACACAAGCGAGATATTCTGGTTCCCCTCACAGTCCGAGAGTACTCCAGTCCCCTTTCAACATGAAAGATATTTCCTTATAGTTGGAAAACTTAAACAAGAACTACAAAAACCAAGAACAATTCTCTTGTATTTTCACTATGTCAACAGTGAGAACAATCCTCTGAAGGTGACCTTACTTGTTTCCAACAATCCTAGAAAACAAGAGTACAAAAACCACTAATCTTATTTTCAACAATAAGAAAGTGTACAACAATATTTTTGATTGAGTGAGTTTGTAGAGCAATAATCACTTTGAGTGGTTTTATCAATAACTTGATCTTCTCTTCCAATAACAATGATATACAATGACTCAAGACTTAGATTGCTCAAAATTTTCTGTTATACAAGATATGAAGATGTGCAGAATTTTTTTTGAATAAAAGTGAAAAAGGCTTGAGTTGAATATTTGAAAATTCAGAAAAATATTGATTGCAAGAGCTTGTTTTTTATTTTGAAATTTCAATATTTATATGTTCATAACACCCCTTTGAAACAACATAAGTTTATGTAAATTAATCATGAACAATTGCCAAGATTAAATGAAAAGATTCCATGAAGTGGTGTTATGAAAAGGTATGTTCAAAGCTGCTGTTTTTCAAAAATGTTCAACAAACAATCGATTGCACCCTTGATGCAAATCGATTGCACGGGTTCTAACATCCAGAAAATTCAAATATTTTCAGTGAGCAATCAATTGCATAAACATGCAAATCGATTTCACTTTAAAACATAAGCCTTTTTAACCAGAGAGCAATCGATTGAACTCTTGTGTAAATCGATTGCACTAAGAAACATAAGCAAAACAGCTGAAATGTGAGTCATGCAATCGATTGCACCAACATGTAAATTGATTGCACAGAAGTAAAAATGGATTTTTTTGCTTATAAAACTTGAGAAAAAGTTTGGACAAGTTTTAAACACTTTTTTTGATCATTGAGCATCTAAGGCTTAAGTTCATAGCAAGATCTGTTATTATACCTTATGAAATTTTCCAAGAGCTTGAATCAAAGATTTTTATCCATTAATGCTTTAGCTTGATCAATATCTTTGCCTTATTGACATTATGGTTTGTCTTCATCAAAACAAAGTTCATTGAGAAGCTTGATATTACAATTAAAACACCCAATATCACTTAATTTTCATTATACCATTCATAGCATCACATCACACATCATATTCACCAAAATGTCACATATACTCACAGATACATAAAAAACACTCATCATAAATCAATTAAATAATTAAATAAATAATCTAACTATTTTGAGGTGTTACAGCCACCTCTATGGTGAACACCATAGTGGTCTCTCTGAGTGCAAACTACTTCATTTCTTCTGTTTTGCTTTGTTTCTTTGCGTACGACTTCCATTTGGTCAATTACCTGAAACATAAATAAAATACAAACATAATAGTGGAAATGTAAATAAAACTATAATAAATCATATGTAAATCCAATTACATATACAATGTGTTTTTGCCATATCAAACTCTCCCACACTTGAATCCTTGCTTGTTCTTAAGCAAAACAAATTTTAGCAGTGACACACGATAGTTACCTTGGGGTTAGAGATTTTACTTAGAAATTTTTTATGTCTATAGGTACTAAATCACAGAAACAATAGCATCGTAATAACACATTTCCCATTCTACAGTCATAAGTCTTTTTCCTATACACACCAATCTGAATCATGTCGGTATGCTTAAGCCTAACTTACTTGTCCCACTTTTCGTCCTTTTTCGTTCAGACGCAATCATATTAAGCTTGTTATCTGTACATACTCATAGTAAAGCAAACAGTTAGTGATTTTGATCCTTTGCTCGGGGTTTTGGTACCTAAAATGGTGTAACCCCTTTATTTACCCAATTGTAGTCGTAGAGGATTGGACCGTAATCTGCCCTACCAAGTTCAACACCAGAGTACATCTGAACCAACTAACAACGATTTTTATTCTATTTTTAGATGTTCCACAACTGTTGAGGTAAGAGAGCGGGTGAGGTTCCTCTAACTTAGAAGTTACATTCCCTATTTTTGATTAATTATAGCAAGAAAATTAAGATCATTCACTTATATTCATCGGATTCCCTATGTAGAGAATGCTTAGGCTGAAGCCGACTGCCAAAATAAACTACTTAAGGACTTATGAGAATTAAAGGCTAAGGCATAACAATTATCCATATTGATCTCTATAATTTAGAAACTTATGATGTTAAAATGATACTGATGTTTCAGGACTTCTCACAAAACTTTATAACATGTCGAAAACTTGTCTAACAACCCAAAAATTTAAAGCAAACACTGTTTATTTTTGCAAAAAAATCTAGTATGGCTCAAGAAAAGGAAGAAATTCCATAAACAACAAGAACTACGCATAAAGACTTGACAATACATGAAATGACTTGATAAAACAAAGTAAAACGAAAGAAATACTTAAAAAAATAAATCTAACTAGAAAAATAGGAAATATAATCTAGAAAGCAAGTAAAGTTCCTATACCACACTTAAATCAAACATTATCCTCAATGTTTTAATCTAAGATGAAAAAGGAAAGGAAAAACCTAGTGTGTAGTTTGATCAGGGGCCATATAGGCTACAAGCTCTTCAAAACGAGAAAATATGTTTGATCATTCTGTTTGCTTGCTCTTTCAGGTCATGGCGAAGGTCTGTGACTTCTCTTCTTAAAGCGTTTAGCTTATATTCAACATCTTGCATATCTGTAGGGTCCGAAAAAAGGTGATGGAGGTGCATCTAAAGGAGGAGAATAGTCATTTTTAGGAGTTGGAGGAGTCTCGGGTGGTGATGGGTTTTCATCTAAGTTTTCCAATTGGTACCACCAATTATTTTGGTTATAGACACGAGTGAACTAATGATTCGCAAGGGTGAAAATGTGAACCACTTCATAATTAATGAACAATTTAAACTGGTCAACCCCCTCACGCCTAATTATACTATAGTTAAAATAGTGATCGATATCTAGTAGATCATATCCACATAATGGTTCTAGGTGAGAAATTCGGTTTCAAAGTCTTATAGTAGTGGAAATATGAGTCACTAGACCACCCACAAATATTTTTTCTAGGGTTTGAATGGCAACCTTATTTAGATTTTTCAATAGGAAGGTTACTGAGTTTATGGGGCGATTCTAGAAAATGCTCAAAAGGAAAAACATCTCGTCGTTGCTCACACATGTTCGGTTTGGTGCTTTTCCAAAGGATGTCTGGGAGGTAACCATATGAAAGTACCGAATGATAGGATTATGGATGAGAGTATTATTCATAGCCTCATGATCATGGTGAAGATCTTTAGTGATTCTTCCCCCAAAAAAGTCTAGTTCACCTTGCATATCATCCGACACTTCGAAATAAGCTTGGGAGCTATGATGAAAAGCAAGGGATCTGGCTAACTCTATACTTGTAAGACGGTAATTTCGGCCAAATTGTCTAAATGTGGCTAAGCCCTAATCCTATCTTATTCCAATGTGGGGTTGAAAACTGAATGAATTTAAGAGTTCCAGTGTGAGGTTTCTGTAGGTTTGGTGTTTTTCCACTGAAAACATATCCCAACTCATCTGGGTAAACATATAACGGACACTGTTGACCAGTCCTAGGTAGAACAAGGAAGGAAAATATGAGTATCGGGTAGATGAGATATGTAATTCAGTGGGAGAACCGACTTGGTGTTTTGCGTTTGATCGCAATTGTTGCGGATAGCAAGAGTCGTCGCTGACTTTTCTTTTATCCAACAAGGAAAGGGTGAAAAGAACAGGAAAGACCTTTTAGATTATTTCTTGAGTTCGGGGGTAGATTATGAAAAGGGAAGGTGTTAGCACCCTTTTCATCTGTAGTTATCTACGGGCTCTTATTTGCTTGCTAGGTCACTTGCTTTTGTTTGAAAATGTGCTTGTGGTGTGGGTTTGAAAATATTTTGAAAACGTCTTTGTAATGATTCTCGTCTCTTTAAGAATGTGTACAAAATGTTGTTTTTTTGAAAATAATTCAAAGAGGTGTTTGTTGTAGGTGTTTTTGAAAGTGATTTTGAAAAGTGCCTTTGTAATGATTCTCGTCTCTATAAGAATGCGTACAAAGTTTTTTAACTTTAAAAATGTTTCAAGTGAAAGTGTTGGTGTGAAAATGGTTTTTGTTGTGAGCAAGCGAGCAACTATGAGAGTCCTACCTACTCAAAAGGTCTAATATTCTTTTCCTCCTCATTTAGATGTTGCTATCTTACCATTGATTTGGTAAGAAGCCCTATCGTTGGATGTGAAGGGACGGGCGTGGGTCGTGTGTATAGTCATAGAAGGCAACCTATGCGACGTTTTAGAAATTTCGTTACGGACTAGATCGTTTACTGAAGGCAACATCGAGGGACATCGAGAGACTACGATCTTTTATCGAGGGTCTTTGCTAAAACGCCCATATTCAAAAGACATGACTATTTTACGAGGAAACAAGTGATATTACCCTAGAGGTGCATGTGTGTAAGGTGTGTTTGATTGCATGCATTTAGTCTTTGATTAGGATTGTCTACTTGTTGGTTTTATCTTGTCATACATCCTGATTACTAACATTTGTATAAAGCAATAAAATGCAGAAAATAAATATCCTACACTATTACAACCATATTGAATAGCAAGAAAATATAAAGACAAGCATAAGTAACACAAAAAGAGGGAAAAAGTGAGTCCTTCGATCTAGGAAGTAGGCTCCTACAATTCACCCTCCTTGCTGCCTCCTTCGATTGCAGGAATGTAAAGCTTCCAATTTGAGGTTTGAAAGGCTTCAATGTTTAGCCAATCGAAGGATACATGAAACCTGTCTAAAACTTGAAAATGAAACTAACAAGTGTAACTTTCGAAAGTTACAAGCCAGGGGTTAACACAAGATTATTGGGCACCAAAATCCAAAGTCTAACTAGTCAGGGTTGATATTTTCAGCATACAGGCAGTGAGGATCGAAAGTCAGGGCATGGTCAACTTCCTAGATGGGATATCTACACTTTCCTTTTATTTATATGTACAAATGATATTTAAATAAAAAGTTCTAATTTTAGAGGAAACTTACCTCTTGAAGTGATAATCAAAGGAGCTATAGGTGACTTCCTTGGTGGTGGATGGAACTTCGCTGGAACCTTCCTGAAGCTAGTTCAGTTGCTTCTTTGTTTGGGAAGTCACTGAATCAAAGGAGGGTGTGTGATAATGGTGAGTGAATCGAAGGTTATTATATATCAGTCTAGGAAGTGAATTAAAAGACTATTATGTTGTAGTTAGGGGATGAATCGAAGGTTAGTTATCTAGCAGTTGGGGAGTAAACCGAAGGATTCACTAATACATGAAGGGATCTGAGAGTTTTAGAGTTTGAATGTTTGGGAATGTTTGAGAGTATTTGAGAGTTTTGAGAATTTGATAATTTTCTCACAACCAGAGTTTTTTCAGCTACCAAAGGCCCCTAATAAGATGTGTGATGGAAGCTCTTATTTATAGATGAGTTTGGCTGAGGTTTGGGAGGGAAAATAAAAGAAATTTGAAAAAATTGGGTATGTTGTTCTTGTAGTCTTCGAGGTGCAGTTTTTATATGCCCATTTGGTGCAAGTGTGGGAGCAGCGTGGCAGGACTGTTGTGCAACAGTTTTGGAGCGTTTCGGCCAGTGCAACAGACTTGTACTTGATACCACTATCATCTAGAATACTTTTATTTTGTTTTGACCAACTAGCCCTATCCTTCGACCAGACTCCTTTTCAGACAACAATGTTTCTTTCCAAATCAAAGTGTCCTTTGAGTGTATCCTTTGAAGGGGCCCAAATGAGTATCTTTTAATTTGAAACATGTATGTGTTCTTTTGAAGGGACCACATGCATCACTTGCAATTCTTCAGATAGGCCACCATGGTATAACCTTCGATTGGGACACCCAGATGTGTCATAGTGTAGAGACTATGCGTGTTGAAGGTTTTCAAGAGGGAATTGAAGCTTATATACAGGAGGTCCATTACTTTGTGGGTGCTAGCATGAATGGAAATTCCTTCCTTATTAATTTGGTAAACATGCAAGACCATTGGCTTCTGAGTCGAAGGAAAGCTGCAGGAAGCCATTGCGTTGTGCCTACTGGCATGAAGGAAGTTCCTGCCTTGTGAATTGGAGGCAAGGGTAGAGAAGGAACTTCTCTTCTTAATCGAAGGAGGCCAGTAGGAAGCCACCAACTTATGAATCAAAGGACACGAACAGGAGGCCCTTCCCCTTTGAATCGAAGGAGGCTACAAGAGGCTTTTGCCATGTGCACCAAAAGCCAGATTGTAAGGGGTCATTTGTGTAATCTAAGATTGCATGAAGGAGGTCCCTTGCTTTGTGGATCGAAGCATCCAGGAAGGAGGTAATTGCTCAATCGAAGGCTGCATGCATATAGCCATTATTTTATGAATCAAAGCAAGCATGTCAGGGGTCAATGCTCAGTCGAAGGATGTAAGCCAAGCTTGCATCGAAAGAGGCCAAAAACCTAATCGAAGGATGTGAAATACAAGGAGGCATGTTCTTCCTTGATTTGATGCTTGAAAGCCCACTTGTACTTGTGCAAATTTGAACTTTTAAAAATCCTTGTAAGGAAATTCCTTGAGAAATAAGAGGGCAAATTTTGGGGTACAACAAGATGGTTCTCTCAACTAGGATATCAAAGCGCTTCCTCTAGTCATCTTTTTTGAAAATGATCTTCATTTCGTCAGATGTCTACATCTTAAAATATTATTAGTTAATAAAATTTGGCTAAGTAGAATGCAGTGGCCCTGAAAAGAAGACACACACAAGTTATATATTTATTAACTGAAATTAAAATTAACTATTTTAGAAAATTCAAATTCATGGGTTGTCTCCCACACAACGCTTTGTTTAACGTCGGTAGCTCGATGAATACGAGGATCAGGTTGTAATGGTAGCAGGAGGTGGTTCAATCAAAGTAAGGAAATCATAGGTATTAGGGGTGTCACCGCTGCTATAGTGTTTTAGTCATTATCTATTTACAATGAAAGGACCGGTTGAATGGATGTGAATCTCGACGGGACCAAATTGCATGACTCTCATCACCTCAAATGGTCAACACCATCTAGAACGCAATTTTTCTTTGTAAATTATAGCATTCTCTTAAGCATCGTGTCAAAGTTCTTCTTAAGCATGGATGTCTAATATGCGCTTGTTACTAGCTATTATGTAATCCATGTTTGGGTTTTTTATAACCCAATAAGCTTTGTGTTCTAGTTCTAAAGGTAAGTGACTTGATTTTCCGTAGACTAGCTTAAAGGAGGTAGTTCATATGGGGGTTTTATATGCAGTCTTATAGGCCCACAATGCATCTTGAAGTTTTTATGACCAATCCTTTATGGATATTATGATAGTTTTATCAAGAATTTGTTTTATTTCCCTGTTTGACACTTCAATCTGGCCATTGGCCTGTGGATGATAATGTGTTGCTACCCTATGTTTTACGCCATATTTAGTTAAGAGTTTATCTAAGATTTTAGAAATGATATGCGATCCTTCATCGCTTATGACAAGGCGAGGTACTCCAAACCTGGGAAAAATATAATTCTTAAAAATTCGGATAACTACTTATGCATCATTTATAGGTGAGGTGATGGCTTCGATCCATTTAGTGACGTAGTCGACAACCACGAGTATGTACTTATTTCCCATTGATGATAGAAATGGGCCCATGAAGTCAATTCCCTAGATGTCAAAGACCTCTACTTGTTGGATATTTCTAAGGGGCATCTCATCGCATCTCAAAATGTTTCCAGCATGCTGGCACCGATCATATTTTATTATGAAGGAATGAGAATCACGCCAAAGGATAGGCTAGTATAGACTTGCTTGAAGGATTTTTGCACATATTTTAGATGTGCTCGTATGTACCTCATAAGGTGCAAAATGGCAAGGAGTAATAATACTTTTAACCTCCTCTTCAGGTATACAACGACGAAAAAGGCCATTTGCTCCTCTCTTGAAAATGAGGGGTTCGTCCCAGTAGAATTGTTTAACATCATGAAAGAATTTTTTCTTTTGTTGATATGTCATGTTAGGAGGTAGGTCATTTGCTTCTAGATAATTAACGAAGTCTGCGTACCAAGGTGTATTAATTATGACCATAGCAGATTCGATATTTATGTCTAATTCGTCGGAGTCATCATCGTGATTTGTCATATTTCTGACTGACGCTATTAATTTATCATAAGTGAAATCATCATTGATAGGAATGAAGTCTAAAATTCAATTATAAAGATAACAAATGTCCTAACACATGTTGAGACATTGATCTCTGCGTAACAACACTTGAATAGGATAAAGCATATTGATATAAACATATCAGAACAAAGTCGTTACAGGTGTTCCAACATCTTATATGACATGTTAATCAATCAAAAAATAAAATTGAATAATGAATAATGATAAAAACACAAAGATATGATGACCTAGTTCGGTGTACAACAACACCTAATCTAGGGGCTACCAAGCCAGGAAGAAAGTCTACTATCAGCAGTATAAGTTCAAAGCTAAACTCCCCCGGTTACAACTTCTTGCCTAATCCTTACCTAATGACACTTTTACTTAGGTCCTCTCTAAATATGATAAATCTCCATCTCACTTCCTAAATCACCTCAGTGATATCTCACAACCATAAAGTTCAGTCAAGACTCTTGACTAACAAACAAACTTGGATTTCCTTCAAAGCTTCATCCAAGAACAATATACATTCTATGCATAAAAGCTTAAGAATGAACAATAGAGAATTACAACTCTATAACATCAGTCATACTCTCCTACCAACATGATTTTCGAGAGGCTCACACATACCGACTCTCCTAAAGAGTGGCTTACAGACTCAACCCTAATAATCAAAACTTTGTATTTTCAGCTGGTGCCTTTTCTAGGTTAATAACCTTCTATTTATAACCCTTTTCTCAACTAGATTTGGGCTTCAAATAATAACATATTAGCTTCTACAAACCTTCACAAACTTCTGCATAAAGATAGGTCTACAATTATGACTTTCCTAATTTGTCTCCATAATTAGAAAGTCAATATTCTTCTTGATTTCAGCTTGAATCTTCCAGACCTTAAAATCAGCGCCACATAGGATAGCATAATATTCTTAGAATATTTAGAATCTGTTAAATCTTATATTGTTCCAACAGCCCAACCCAAACCATTCACGATGTCGAATGATCTTACATAGGATATCTTTTCTGACATATTGATCCAGTTGATAAAACATCTCATCTCAACATCTTTCTTTATAAAATAGGACTTCTTGTTCAACCTGTTCTTCTCAACAAGTTAATACATCCTATTTAACATATTGCTGCTATATTTGTTTTACTAAAATTAATGTCAATCCTAAAAACAGAGAACTAACAAGGTCTGGTTTCAGATATTCAAGTCTTGACAGATGGTCAACTACCACATTTTTGTCCCTTTCTTATCGCGGATTTCCAGATTAAATTCTTGTAATAAAAGGATCCAGTGAAGTAGCCTAGGCTTTGCATTCTTTTTTATCATCAGGTATCAAATGGCAGTGTGATTAGTGTATACGATGATCTTGGCTCCAAATAAATAAGAGCGAAATTTATCTATTACAAATACTACGACTAAGAGTTCCTTTTCCGTAGTGGCATAGTTTAGTTGAGAGGCATCCTAGGTTATGCTTTCCTAATATATCACATACATTCTCTTATTTGTTTGTTGTCCTAAAACAGAACCGACGGTGAAATCACTTGCATCGCACATAATCTCAAACGCTTTGTTCCAGTCTAGTGGTTGCATAATAGGTTCATAGATTATTTCCTGTTCCAAGATTTTAAATGCTTCTAGACATATCTCCTCAAAAATTAATTCAAAGTCCTTCATCAGGAGACCAGTTAAGGGTTTTGTCATTTTAGAGAAATCCTTGATAAATTATCGGTAAAAACGACATGTCCAAGGAAACTTTAGACTTCCCTAATTGTTTTGGGTGGTCGAAGGTTCTCTATTATCTAAATTTTTCTCTATCCGCCTCAATTCCTCTTTATGATATTATGCATATGTTTGGATTAACTTTTTTTCCATTAAAATCACTATGTAATAGGCTTCCATCACGGAAAATTGAAGCTATTAATTGGAGCTTCATTCAAACGCGATTTTTTTCATTTCTGTCGTGGTTCCAAACACACATTATGTGTCCTGAGACTATGCTTCATGTCTCCCAATTTTGAATGAGATTGACTTGTACGCATCTTTCCAGAATCATTTCTAGGTTATCAAGGAAATTCTTTAAATTTTATCCATATACCGAGAAATCTTCTACGAATACTTCTATCATCCCGTCAAGGAAATCGGAGAATATGGCCATCATACATTCTTTGAAAGTTATAGGGGCATTGCATATCCTGAATGAAATTTGTCGATAGGCAAGAGTTCCATATGTGAAAGTGAAGGTAGTTTTCTCATGGTCATCTGGATGAATAGGAATTTGGAAAAATGATGAGTATCCATCTAGATAGCAGAAATAAGAGTGTCTGGCTAAACGTTCTAACACTTGATCAATTAATGGAAGGGGAAAATGGTCATGCCTGGTTACTTTGTTCAGCTTTCTATAGTCAATACACATGCACCATTACGCCACCTTTCTTTGGTACCACATGTACAGGGCTAACCCATTAACTATCTAATTTTTGACAAATTATTCCAACTTCAAGTAGTTTTAATACTTCTCTTTTTACTACATCTCTCATGATGGGATTTATTCTTCTTTGATGCTCCCTAGATGGTTTAGAGTCTTCCTCCAACATTATTCGGTGCATACACACAGACGAACTTATCCCTTTTAAGTCAAATATATTATATGAAGGTTGAGAAAAAGGCAAGAAAATGGGGGTTTCAATTGGGTTTTCAAAAAAAAACCGTTTAGAAGTGATTTACACATAATTAAAATAGAATCAATGTTATAGATTGAAATAATGACACTTTCAGTTTATACAAGTTCACCTTAGAAAAGGCTACTCATGTCCACCTGCCAAGGTGATTTCTCCTTAGAAAAGGACTTAATCCACTAATCTTGAAAGATTAAAAATGCATGGGCTACCCGCCGGTGACTAACAACAAAACAATGATAAACTGTTAGTGATCCCTTAAGAATTCTGACCTACCTGGTCGCCTAAGAGATATAACGATCACTGACTCCTTAAGGCTTCTGACCTACCTGGTCCCTTGAAGGAGATTTCTCTAAATCTTCTTGAGTATTATGACTAATACCTTAGTAACTCAAGGAACAATCAACTTACAGTTGAATAATGTGTTTACAATATTGCTTCTTACAAGAAGATTACGCAAATGTTTAAGCACAAATTGTTTAACATAAATATGGGCAACAACTCTTGTGTTCAAACAAATTATCATAATAACACAATAATGAGCAACAACTCTAATGTTCTAGCAATTAATAATATCAACACAATAATGAGCAACAACTTTTATGTTTTAATATTTTTCTTTTTCTTGCATTGATTTGGGCAGCGTTAATGTTCTTGTTCTCTAGTTTTACAGTATTTGAAAATGAAACAGCTGAACCATTTTATAGGCGTTGAGGAAGTTGACTGTTGTAGTAGTACACACATCATTTCCATCTTGCCAGCTGCCAACAGTTAGAACCAATCATGGGAGACAAATAGTACACAGTACATTCATTTGAGTGAAATATGTAATTGTACCTTTGTACTAACTATTCTAGCGCATGTTTTTGATGATACTGTTTTCTGATGAATATTACTTCTGATGAAGTAGATTGGCTTGAGAAGATATCATATTTTGATCTTGTCTTCTGATGGAATATATGATGTAAAATAGTAACGAGTCTAGAAGATCTAACTTTCCTTGATATGTTTTCTGATGGAATACTTCTAATGTGAAGTAATGTGCATATATTCCACGAAGTATCCGAGTCTTCTGAATCTTGACTTTGTCTTCAGAATTAGAAGCAACAGCTTTTCTGATGAACAAGTCTTGACTTCTGATCCGTAGGTAAAAACTTTTCTTTGATATGTTCAGAACCTTGACTTTGTCTTCAAAGTTAGAAGCAACAACTCCTCTGACGAACAAATCTTGACTTTTGATCTTTGACGCAAAAGCTTGTTTCTGGTGCAATCTTGTTTTCTGATCTTGGAGCAGAAGCTCTAATAGAAATCCTTTCTTCTAGAAACACTTGTGACTTCTGAACCAGCAACTTATTGAGAAGTACACATTGAGATCCTTTTCTGGCGATCATTTACCATTCCTTAGAACTACTGATATTTCTTCATGAGGGGATGCAATAGTCTTTCTGATGCGTTCTTAGTATATTTCTGATGATTCTTCAGTCAATAGTCCTGAATCAATTAGAACTTCTAATATCCACACTCAAGAAACTATTGTAAACAAAAAATTTTACATATAAAATATATGTATTGTTATCATCAAAATCCTGAGATTAATTGCAGAATCCAAATCTTGTTCTAACATTATAGCCTATAACTGCAAGGTATTTTTGTAATACATCTAGGAGTTGATTAGTTTCGTCTTTGTTTAAATTTGCATTAAATATAACCAGACGATTTAACTCTGTATCAAGAAACTCATACCTCAGGATTTTTGGTAATTCTTTAAGCTCTATGGATGGTTTCTTAAGATCGGGCATATGGTCAAGAGTAAGTGTGTGATATTGTGGGAGAACTGACTTGGGTGTTTTGCGTTTTATCGTAATTGTTGCAGATAGCAAGAGTCGTCGTCGAATTTTCTTTTATCCAATAAAGGAAAGAGTGCAAAGAACAAGAAAGACCTTTTGAGAATTTTCTTGAGTTCAGGGGGTAGGTTATGAAAAGGGAAGGTGTTAGCACCCTTTTCATTTGTAGTTATCTACTGACTCTTAGTTGCTAGCTCACTTTGAAATGCTTTTTGTGAATGTGTTTGTGTTTGTTTGAAAGTATTTTTGAAAAGTGCCTTCATTTAGGATAACTTTGTAATGATTCTCATCTCTATAAGAATGTATACAAAGTGTTGACTTTTGAAAATGTGTCATGAAAGTGTTGGTGTATTTGAAAGATGTTTTATTTTAAAATGTTTTTGAGCAAGCAACTACGAGCGTTCTACCTACTCAAAAGAAAGTCTTTGTTCTTTTCCTCCTCCTTTAGATAGTGTTATCTTACCATTAGTTAGTAAGAAACCTTATCATTAGATGTGAAGGGACAGGCGTGGGTCGTAGTACAATCATAGAAGGCAACATTGTAGGATACCTTAGCAATTTTTTTAAGGGACTAAGATCGTTTATCGAAGGCAACATCGAAGGATCATCGAGGGACTGCGATCTTGTAATCGAGGTTCTTTGCTAAAGTATCCCATGTTTGAGGGACATGACTATTTTATCCGAAGCAACAAGTGTGGGTTACCCTAGAGGTGTAAGTGTGCAAGTTGTTTTTATTTTCATGTATTTTATCTTGAATTAAGGTTGTCTATTGTTTGGTTTTAAGTCTTTCCATACAAACCCTAATTACTAGCAATAATATGGAAAGAGATAAATTGCGGAATTTAAATGTCCTACGCTATTACAATACTTTGGGGGATAGGGGATACAAATTTACAAATGGGGATGACAAATAAAAATAAACCCTAATTACTATTACAAGGCTTTGACAATTATATAATTTATAATGCAAAATAGTAAAATGCGCAAGAAAATGTAAAGTGAAAAGAAAATGTTTTTTTAGGGTTTTTTTGATATAAAAGGTTTTGTAGAAAATAACTTAAATGTTTTATCTAGAAATTTTTTTTTGTATGGTGTTAGGCCATCTCCAAGCAATGCAAAATGTCTAGTGTACCTTTAATGATCCAAAATTATAGCAAAAATGTCACAAAATTAGGATTTCTTATGCCTAGGCTGACACAGGCCATGTCGTCGGACACGGGCACCCGTGTCAGCATCTTCCCACGCCTCTCTGCATGTTTTTTTGTTCCAGCCAATTTGACATGGGCTATTTCGTTTGACACGGGCTCTCGTGTTTGCCCCTGTCCTACCTGCTTTGCACGTTTCTGACTGACACGGGTCATGTCGTGTGACACGAGCACTCGTGTCAGCTCCTGTCCTAGCTATTTCGCTAAATTTCCAACCCCAATGCACCGACACGGGCCGTGTTGTGTGACACGAGCACCTGTGTCAGCCCCTGGCCTGGCTTTTTGCTAAGTTTTCTCTTTGATCTGTCCTGTTATATCCTTTTGAAAGCAAAAGCAAATGATGTATGGATAAAGATATTACAGTTTGAGAAAATTCACCTCTTGAAGCGAAAATTCTAGAACACGTACGGATGTTTCCGGGTGCAAAGTGGTGATTAATTGAGCTTCTTTGGACCACCCTGAAGTTGTTCCAATCCTTACTTTGTGCTGAAAGTTGCTGAATCACTCCAACCAAGTTATGTTGCAAGGTACGGTTTTTGATCTTGGAAGATGGTGATAATGGTGTTACAGAAGTTGTTCTTGTGTTTGAACAACTTCTATATGATGTATGTGAGGTATTTGGATGATTTGTTTGGGCAAAACTTGCAAGGTGTGTGAGGTTCAAAGATTTGGACATCAAAGCTCAAGAATGGAGGTTTTATGGACAATTCGGGTTTTTGAGAATATAAGGGTTTTTTAGGGCTTGTTCATTTCATTCTATCTTGAAAAATGATCTCTCTATTTATAGGCAAGAGGTTTTAAGACAAGGATTGATCAGATTTTCAAGATCACATGTTATGGCTAGGTTAGATTGTAAATGAAGAAAGCTTTGAAGATCATAGTTCCAATGCTTTGTACTTTGCTTCATAGAGTTGTTGGATACTTTAAGCATGCTTGTCTAATTTTGTGTGTTGAGTGTGTGTAGAAGGAACAAGTTAGAGGCTCAAGAAGAGCTGACTTTGTGATTAAAGCTACTTTGCAAGAATGACAATGTTAACTTTGTGCCAAAAATGGAAAGATCACTTGGACAATGCTTAAATCAAATGGACCATAGATAAAAAGTTTGTGTAAACATTAAATTATGGTGAGATTTGCAAGTTAGAAGGTTTGCAAAACAAGATTATGCAGCATAGCATGTAGATTGGATTATGTGTGCTTCACCAAAATGACTTGTAATTCAAGAATGAATGCCCAACTTCATGTCTTTGGATCTCCTAGCTCAAGTAAGATAAATTCATGCTCTTGGATGTTTTGGAAAGCTTGAAACATTGTCTACAACTTTCATGTTGACCACTTTGGCTAAATCAAACTGGAACTTGTTGAAAATTGGCCAAGAAGTTGAAGATAAAAACTGACCAAAACCTGTTGAAAATTTCTCTAAGTGTTAAATAAAAATGTCATGACTTCATGGGCTTATATATTCAAATCTAAGCATTTTTTGGACATCAACCCTCTAATAAAAAGTTGTAGAATTCATCAAGATCTAAAACTTTAATGTTGAAAGTTTTCTTTGAATCACCTTGCATCTTGGTGAAAAAATGTCATGAAGTAATGAAATTATCAAGTGTAAAAACACTTAGAAAATTTCTAAGTATTGGAAACTATGAATTTTTGTTGAGTTTCTTGACTCTATTGATTCTTGATGATCAAGTTTGATATTTTTGTAGGTCTTGATGAATTTTGATCTTTTGAAATTTAATGTTGACCAAAAAGTCAAAGTTTGACTTTTATGTATCGGTTTACTTTTCGTCAGTTGATCCAAATTTCAACTATCAAACCTTTAATCCCGAGAAATGATTCGAGCCATGAAATTAGGTCAACATGTTGTGTTTGAGTCCTTTAGATTTTGCTTCAAGCCATTAGGTCATGTATTATGTTAAAATTTAATGATCAGTCATTCTCAATCAAAACCCTAATTTGGAGGCTCAGTGCTTTGGAGGTGAGCTTGTCTGAACAAACTCTTGAAAACCCTTGAGCATTTGAGATATTTCGTAAGAAATATCTTGAGAAAAGAGAGGGAAAATTTTGGGGTACAGCAGTTGCCCCTGTTCAATCTTCTTAAACCTGAAGAGTTAAATTGGTATGTTCGCCATTTGTAACTTGAAGGTGGAAGATGATTGAACACTAAAGTGCCTAGAAATTTGCACTCGCTAGTGCATGAAGTAATGTTGTTGGTTGATTGTGTCGAGAATAGGCTTAAAGATGCCATTTGGAGAGGTGATAAAGAGTTATCAGAGTTGGGCTTATAGATGCCATCCAAAGTAATTGTTGATAGAGATTGGAAGAAGTATCAGAATAAATCTTTGGTCGATTTAATCTGAATGATATGCTGGAATGGACCCGTGTTAATCCATGCCCAGAAATGTATTAGAAGGAAGCCGTGAAGGATTGCTTCAAGATGAGCCGGTGTGAATCTGCATTTGGAAATACATTAGAATGAACTCGTGTAAGATTTCTTCAGAATGAGCCCGTGTGAATCTGCATTTGGAATGGCTGTTAAATATTGATTATCACTAAGATGCTCTTTATGGAGCATGTCAAGTTAGAAAGATCAACAAGACCTCTTTTAAATCTAAAAACATGGTCTATACCTCTAGACCTTTGGAATTGCTTCACATTGATCTATTTGGACCTGTTTGGACTACATCTATCAATAAAAAGAACTATGGGTTAGTCATTGTTGATGATCACAAGAGATGGACTTAGGTAAATTCCTTAGACCAAAAGATTAATAATATGGAGTATGCATCATCTTTTGCACACAATTATAGTTTGAAAAGGAATTAAAAATTCTAAAATTTAGAAGTGATCATGGTGGAGAGTTTTAAATGAGCCATTTGAAACATTTTGTGAAAAATATGGAATTACGCATGAGTTCTCTTCTCCTAGAAATCTACAGCAAAATGGGGTTGTATAGAGAAAGAATAGATCCCTACAAGAAATGGCTAAAACCTTGATTCATTAGAAACAAATTCCAAAATATTTGAGGGCATAAGCTATTAATACCTCTTGTTATATTAAGAATTGTATCTATATCGGACCATTTATGAATAAAACATCATATGAGTTACTTAAAAGGAAGAAAGTCAAGCATATTTTATTTCCATCAATTTGGATGTATTTGTTATATTCTAAATAGCAAAGACTATTTGATAAAATTTGATGCTAAAGCTCATAGGGGTATCTTTTTAAGATACCCTGAATGCTTTAAAGCATACAGAGTGTATAACTCTAAAACCAATGTGGTAGAAGAGTCTATACATGTAAAATTTGATGACAAAGAACCTGATCATAAAAATTCAGATCTTGTTGAAAGTCTTGTAGAATTACATGTGTGTGAAGTATATCCAGTCATTGGACCTTCATAAGCAAGGAATTTATATATTGTTGGCTTAGATAGTGTAATACGGTGGGAGAACTGACTTTTTAGTTTATCACAAATGTTGCAGTTAGCAAGAGTCACCATCGACTTTTCTTTTATCCAACAATTAGGAAAGGCGAAAAGAACAGGAAAGACCTTTGATAGATTTTGAGTTTGGGGGTAAGTTATGAAAAGGGAAGGTGTTAGCACCCTTTTCATGCGTATTTATCTACGGGATCTTAATTGCTTACTCATTTTAAACTAGCTTTGTGTGCCAGTGTGTGTGTGTCTCTGTGTGTGTGTGTGTGTGTGTATGTGTGTGCGTGTGTGTGTGTGTGTGATTTGTTTGAAAATATTTTGAAATGCCAATGTAAGGCTAACTTTATAATAATCCTTGTGTTGGTCCTCAAGAATGTATACAAAGTGTTTTTGAAAATATTTGTTTGAAAGTGTAGTGTGAGAATGCATTTGTTTGTTTTATGAAAAAGGTTGTGAGAAAGCATTCAAGAGTTCTTACCCACTAAAGTCTTTCCTGTTATTTTCCCTCTCCTTTGGAGATAATGTAGCAGTAGAAATGTTCAAGACTAAGCCTTTGGATTTACTAGACTTTATACAAATCAAAATAACAATCGCCACCGCGCTTTATTGTTTCCAAAGTAATGGGAAAAGAGCGAATAACCCAAAAAAAGGGGGGAAAGATTCAAGTTAAGGGGGTTGGTTATGCAAAGGGAAGGTATTAACACCCTAAACATCTATGGTACTCTACATGAACCTCTTTGTAAAATCTGTATATTTTGGCTATAAGATATGTGTTGTATATAAAATGGATGGTGGAGGTAAGAAAATAAATATATTTTATGATTTTTGCACCCGCCGCGGTTGCGAACCTTTAGTGCCTACGTACCACCTTTCATAAAATAGGGGATCAGGGTACACGTAGTTCCTCTTTTAAAAGTTTGAAACACAAGTGTTTTGGTTAATTTTAAGAGATAAGATATCATCGTCATTGTCCGTGTGGAAAACATACTTACTACCCACAATCATGAGAAAGGAGAATTTGCATTATCTCAAAGTGGAGGATATGGCTTGGATTTTAAAATCAACAATGCCTCACTCAACACCCAAGTGGAAAATATCTCTCTTCACTATATATTGTAGAAGTATAGTTGTTTGCATCACTACAAGGATTGACAAGAGTCTAATCTTTTAAGAAAAGTTTAAAGGTAAAAGCCAAAGTGGCAAAATGGTTTGAAATGAGATTGGTTGACTTTTAGTCTTCTCACAAAAATGTCAAGGTATTATTAAATTGATTGAAGTTTATTTATGAAATTTTTTTGAAAATGCATGGACCTAAGTCCAAGTTTATTATGAAAGTGGTTTATGTTTCAAAACAAGAAGAGTTTTAAAAAGGAGGGAGAAAATTTTTGAAATTAAAGAAGATGGGAGGAGAAGAAGAGACTATCCTAAAGGATAAGGTAAAAGCTAAGGATAAGAACCATCTAACCAACAAGAAGCCAATACTTGACATTATGCGCCAAGATAGAATTCCCATTCTTTGGATTGAAACCAAATAAGCAAAGATACTAGACCCCTTCAAATGTATTAAGTCTTCACAAAAATTGGGCAGAGTAACAACTGTATACGAGTGAATTCCAGATTACAAAGAAAGGATGTAATCACAATAACCTGCACACAAAACAAACAAGAAACCCAATGTCTTGAGGTAAACCTCAAGAACTCCAAACAAAATAATCAGATAAAGTCACAAAGTCTCCAAGATAGGAAAAAGTTTCTAATCCTAAGTCCAAGAAAAAGTCCCATGCTCTATAATGCCAAGGATAGTAACCAAATATTCCAAGCACCATTAAGAGTTTTTTAGGGTTTAAGTTGATTATTAAGTATCTTAAGACAGGAAAAGAAAAGCTCAAGTGAGAAAAGTAAAATAAAATGACAAGAAAATAAATGCTCAAATGAGCAAAGATGAAAATGACATGAAATGTAAATGCTAAAAGATAAATAATGCATAAAGCATAAAAGAATAAAAGCATAAAATAAACAAGTCAATAATTAGTGGTTAATTGGATGACCATCTTGAAACTTGCATTTGGAACTCATTAGAGGATTGGTAGAACCAAACCCTCCACACAACAAGTTGCATTTGCTTTTTGTCAAGTATATCATCCATTTGGAATTCTCATAAGTACCATTTAATGATCAACGATGTTTAAGTGACATGCGTTGACCAAAGGTGTTGTAGATCCATTAGAGGATTGGTAGAACCAAAGCCTCCACACAATGAATCTCAAGGTTATTAGATCAAAGAGATCAAATTAACATATTTGGGCTTGCAATCATATGTTTGGGCCACAAATGATCATTTATTCGAATCGGGACAAAATTTAGCGCTATGTTAAGCAATCGTAAGTGGACTTATATAGAAGTCACACCTATTTTGAGGTCGGTCAATAGCAATCTATGCACCATTTGTTTTGAGACATGATATAGAGATCATGCTCCAACAACATTTAGTGCAATGAGAAGGGGATGAGATGAAGAGGAATTAGGGTAAAAAGAGAAATCGCATTTGAATTAATATTTAATCAAACTATTATTAAAATCATTCATCCATTTTTTGTGGAGTTAAACTCAACACCATGAATGCAATGATGTTAATAAAGCCATGATCAAAAAATCAACCCAACACAGCTAGAAAATAATCACAAAATAAAAATTTAATTAAAATATACATTAAAAGGTTTAAAAATGTTTTTAAAAAATGGAAAATAATGAGGAAAATGTCAATTATATTCAAATTAATCAAGAAATGAAAAATAAGACCATAGAAAAATCAGAAAAGAGGCCAAGTAATTTTACAAATTTTTTGGGAATTTTTAAAAGTCAGAAACTATTTTTAAAAATTAAAATAAATGGGTAAAATAAACAAAAATAATAAAAAATAGTAAATTCAGAAACAAAAATAAAATAAGGTCACCAATATTTGTCACAATACCATTGGATCATTCCATAATTTTTTCAGAATTTAAAAATGTATAAAAGTATTTTTAAACATTTTAAACAAATCAAATAAGTGTAAAATTTATAAAAAAATACCAAAACACAAAATTAAATTGTGAAAAAATAAAAATCAGAAAGGGAATAATCAAAAATATTTTTCATAATTTTTTCAGATTTTTTGGATTAAAAATGAATTTTCTATGATTTTTTGAAATTTAAAACAATTAAAATATAAAAATCAGAAAAAAGAAAATAAAAGTAAAAGATGTGGACAATTGGATGAGAGTCAAAATGCGTTAGTAATCAAATCCAAGGGATCTGGCGCGCTGTTCATATCACGGTCTTTAATGAATAATGTACATAATCAATAATAAAATCAGAATTTGAAAAATACAGATAGTGCGCCTTCATTGGTTAGAAGATGACACGTTGTTCATCTTCAACCTCCAGCCATCACGAATTGCATGTCTCTCAAACTGCAAAATCAGAAGCTCATACATATGTCATTCGCTTCGCCTCTTCAAGACAAAGACAACCACACCCTCGCGCCAAATTTATATAAACTGTAGCTCAAGCAATTTGGAAAGAAAGTTTTGAAAAGGGATTTGAAAATTCATGGTCAAAACGTGTTTCCATATGAAAGTAAGTGTTGCAACTAGAACCATGGTAATGAGAGCAACACAATGATACCAAAGTTTTGAAGAATTGATGAAGGAATCTACCTATTGAAGTTGAGTTGCAGAGCTCTGAAACTGGACTTCTATGGAGAAATATAGGGCACGATTCTTGAATGTAATTATATGGTTAGCTTCAGGGAAGATCAAGTAAGGTGAATTGAGGGGAAAAATGGATTGAAAAAGGCTTGAGAATAGATTTCGAAGTTGTTGAATTCTGGGTTATGAAGTAAGTCTGGCAGGGTGATTCTGGCTATCTAAGCTTGGGAAATTGAATGGGGGATGACCCTATATTTATAGGGAAGCAAATGGGATCAAAGGGAATAACAAATGATGCGTTTTGGAGGGAATTCATGTGGGTTTGCATCATGAAGAAAGTGTGACTCAAACTTGATCAAAACTCAGCCAAATCATGTGTTTCATGATGTTAATCACTTCTGGCAAGTTGCTAAACATGATTAGAAACAAAAACGCGTGGAAATCTTGTAATTAGAAGCCAAAACAAAGATTTCAAAATTCTGACTTTGTGAAAAATTCAGTTTCAAACTACCAAATTCAAATCTGTGGCATTTCCACCTCAAGGGGTCTTAGGGCATAATTCTTGATGCTTTGGAAAGATGAGTTTACAAGCTTTGCAATGGAAAAAGAATGGAATAAAATGGATGCCTGAGCTGAAAATTACATGGAGTCAAAGTTGAAGAAAAAGAGTTGACTTTCCATACTTAGAAATATTTCAAATTCTTCTTTTAAAAATGACCTATAATCTTTTGCATCCAAACATGGCCTTCCACTTAGAATTTTCTCTTAACCAAAAAAGATGGAATGAAGTATACCTCTTGAATGACATTTTTCAATTTGAACCACTAAAAATCTCAAAATATTGAGCAAGTTATGACTTGTTGAAGTTGGCCAAAAATCATGAAATGACCTATAATCTTTTGCATTCTTAAGGCAAATTCCATCCATTTTCTTACTTTGCACATAAAAGAAGGAATGAAGTACACATCCTTAAGATCACCATGGAAAAATAATGGGCTCAAGGTGATAAAAATTGACCAAGTTATGACCATTTGAAGTCACATATGGAAAATTGGGGATTCATCTGGGTGCCTTGTAATCTTTCTTCTTCACCAAGTCCCTTCCACATGAAAACTCCTTGGAAATTTTGAAGTGATTTGTTGGAAACTCTTTGAAGAGAAGGATGTTTTTGGAATCACTCAAAAATACCAAAAGATGAGCAAGATATGCTCCTTTGAAGTCCAAAACCCTAGCCTCTAGATCAAGAGAGTGCTTTGTGGAACTTTGCCAAGTTTGAACAAACTTTTTGTGCCAATATTCTTCCTTTATTGATAGAAATTATCTAGGATGATGATGAGGATTCATGGCCAGCAAAACCACTTCCATACTAATTCTTCCAAAACAACTTCAATGGTGAGGTTTGAATTTCTCAAGCTATTGACTAGGGCATGAAAATAAACTCATGAACCCATGAAGAAACTTGCTAAACCTCATTGCCTTTACCTACATTATTAACAAGTAAGAAAAACCAATATTTTATTTTGTTAATCAGAGAGAAAATCAAAGCAAAATATCCATGATCACAAAAGAAAACAAGTCAAGGTGCTTGGTAACTCCTCAAAAGAGCAAGGCTAAAGATAGGGAGAAGAACCAAAAGCCCTAATGTGATCTTGTTGTGATTGAAACAATATGGTATGATGAAGGGATCTTAGGGGAAAAAATTGGGGTACAACAGCTGCCCTTATTTAAATTTCTTCTATCCGGAGATACGAAGGTTAAAAATCTTTGTATCGACGTGATCGAAGACACTTAAATATAAAACAAACCCTATTTTTGGCCCTAAGATGCCATGAAAATGCTTATGCATATGAATACATATGAACAGAACCAAAGAGACGCAATATAACATTGGGGATGCAACAAAAATGAAGAAACAAAGGAGAAACCCCACCAGGAAAATAAATCACTGGTGAACCACAAGAACAGAATCAGAGAGGAAGATAACAAGCATCGACGTTCACTGTCGATGTCCTACCAACATTCACTGAAGGTGGAAATAGAATGCATATCATATCATCGCTGTTCACTAAAGATAGCAAAAAGATAACAAACACCGACGTTCACTGTCGATGTACTACCAACGTTCACTGAAGGTAGAAAAAGAAAATATATCATATCACCGCCGTTCACTGACGATGAACTATCAACGTTCACTGAAGATAGCAAAAAGATAAAAAAACACCAACGTTCATTTCCGATGTACTAACAACGTTCACTGAAGGTAGAAAGATAAAATATATCATATCACCTCCGTTCACTGACGATGAACTATCAACGTTCACTGAAGATAGCAAAAAGATAACAAACACCAACGTTCACTACCGATGTACTACCAACGTTCACTGAAGGTAGAAAGAGAAAATATATCATATCATCACCGTTCACTGATGATGAACTATCAATGTTCACTAAAGATATCAAAAAGATAACAAACACCGATGTTCACTGCCGATGTACTACCAAAATTCACTGAAGGTAGAAAGAGAAAATATATCATATCATCTCCGTTCACTGACGATGAGCTATCAACGTTCACTGAAGATAACAAAAAGATAATAAACACTAGCGTTCACTGCCAATGTACTATCAACGTTCACTGATGGTAGAAAGAGAAAATATATCATATCATCATCGTTCACTGATGATGAACTATCAACGTTCACTGGAGATAGTAAAAAGATAACAAACACCAACGTTCACTGTCGATGTACTACCAACATTCACTGAAGGTAGAAAGAGAAAATATATCATATCACCGCTGTTCACTGACGATGAACTATCAACGTTCACTGAAGATAGAAAAAAGATAACAAACACCGACGTTCACTGCCGATGTACTACCAACGTTCACTGAAGGTAGAAAGAGAAAATATATCATATCGTCGCTGTTCACTGACGATGAACTATCAACGTTCATTGAAGATAGAAAAAAGATAACAAACACCGACGTTCACTGCCGATGTACTACCAACGTTCACTGAAGGTAGAAAGAGAAAATATATCAAGTTTTCCCCAAAATTCTGGTGTCTCACCTAGAACGGGTCTCAACTTCTTCTTTAACCAAGGAAATCTGTATGGAAAGAATCAAACATAAGCTGTCTCAAATAAAGAGACTTGTTACTCATTGTCAAATGGAATTTCAAAGAGAAATGACTTTCTGGGGATAGAAATATGACTTCCCGGGGAAATGCCACGATATTCCTTCTGAGGAGATAAAGTCTTCCCATGCAAAATAAATGCACAAACCAAAACTCAAAGTTCTCAGAAATCCAAAGTAAATAATATTGTCATGCAACCACAAATCCAATTCAGAAATAAATTGGAGCAAGACAGCCAATGAAGATACATCCTTTGAGAAATAAACTCAAGAGGAAAAACCAAATTCAACTAAGCAAAGAGCGCTGCAGGAAGATCAGAACACAATGTCAATGAATGATGATTTTTAGCAATACATGATGTATGTATGAATGTATGAGTGATATCGTGCATATGTTGGTAAAAGGATACATGATCAGTGCAAACAAACTAAACCACCTCAGGTACTAACAACATTGGGCTAAACTTCAACCAGAAAGATCAATCTAAGAAAGGTAAAAGCAACTGCGGGAACCAAACCTATTTCTTGTCCAAACTTCACTAAGGAGAAACATAATCCGGATGTAGCCAAATCAAATAGATACCGGGATAGAACAACCTTCTTCCGGTTTCATCGGAGAAGCAATTTTACAAAAGCAACATGTCTACTGGAGATTGCAAGACCAGCCTCAAATAAAGCAGACTGACGCCGCACAACCAAACCTCATCAGGGAATTCAAGTCTACCTCCCTGGAGAAAAAACTGCGGATTGAAAATTTTCATCACGAACACTCATTCCAACAAGAGATGCCCTGGAATAACCTTCCCGGGAAATCAAGAAGTCAATGCTAGTGCCAATACTGCAAAAAGAGCGACATATCATCACACCAAGGGAATAAAACCTTTCATCATATGAGGGAAGACTTTGCTGGGGAATCTGGGACGGAGGCTTCTGATCATGCAAACCCAAAATCAAAAGCGAACCAAGACTTGACTGGGGATAATGGGAGCACAAACCCAATATTGTACCTTGCACCCACTAATATCGTCTTTAACTATCTGAGAAACACACAAAGATTATGCACATACCAGCAAAATGACCTGAGAAAACCTTCATGAAGGAAGTAAATCTTCTTAAAACAACTGAAGTTTATTCATTCTTGGGATCACCATTCTTGTTGTCATTGTTTCATCACAAATCCCAAAGTAAATTGAATTGTAAAGATCTCTTCTCTTTTTTTTGAAAAGTTAATTTTGCTTTTTTAATCTTTTTTCTTTAACAGTTATTATCAGTAATAAATGATGTCTTTGCAAGCTAAATAAAAATAAGAACACAAAGAATTGGGCAAAAGCTAGAATTTCATTAATAGAATGGTAGTCTGCGAATGGAGAGACTCCATGGATGATTACAAAGTTTGGGAAATGGTAATACATAATGGAAAAGATACATTGAGATACAATGACCACTATTCCCCCTAACAAATTTTGAAATCCTGAGCAGCAGCTTTTGTTGAAGTATGGTGAGGATCCGAGAAGATTGTTGCTTCAATGATTAAGTCTTGTCTGACGTAGTTACTTACCAAGGAAAAATCCTTAACTTTTGCCTAAGCTACCCTTGCGGGTTTTCAACTTAGCGGAAAATTTATTCTGTTTATGTATCTAATTTTTTCCTAGACCGCCCTTTCGGGTTTTCAACTTAGCGAACTATTCTTTTATTTCTTTAGGCGAAGTATTTCTTGACTGCATCAGCATTCATGGGACGTGGGAACTCCTCGCCATCCATAGTTTCAAGAATTAATGCACCACCAGAGAAGGCTTTCTTGACAACATACGGGCCTTCAAAATTGGGAGTCCACTTGCCCATAGAATCAGTGTTGAAAGACATGATCTTCCTGAGCACAAGGTCGCCTTCTCTGAATTCACGAGGTTTGACCCTTTTATCAAATGCTTTCTTCATTCTTTTCTGATATAATTGCCCATGACGTAAAGCTGTCATCCTCTTCTCTTAAATCAAATTCAATTGGTCAAACTTGTTCTGGACCCATTCAGCCTCTGTCAACTTGGCTTCCATTATCACACGCAACGAGGGAATCTCTACCTCGACAGGGAGTACAACTTCCATTCCATACACTAGGGAGAACGGGGTTGCTCCTGTTGAAGTGCAAATAGATGTTCGATATCCATGCAGAGCAAAAGGGAGAATTTCATGCCAATCCTTATAAGTGACAACCATTTTCTGGATAATTCTCTTGATATTCTTATTAGTAGCTTCAACAGCCCCATTCATCTTTGGCCTGTATGGAGATGAATTGTGATGAACAATCTTGAATTCTTCGCACAGTTATGTCATCATCTTGTTGTTCAAATTAGAGTCATTATCAGTGATAATTCTGCTCGGCACACCATACCGGCATATAAGATTGTTTTTGATGAAACGCACAATCACCTGTTTGGTAACATTGGCATATGAAGCATCCTCTACCCATTTGGTAAAGTAGTCAATTGCTACCAAGATGAAACGGTGTCCATTTGAAGCTTTGGGTTCTATCACCCCGATCATGTTAATAACCCACATAGAGAAAGGCCATGGGGAGGAAATCACATTGAGAAGTGCCGGAGGCACATGGATCTTATCTGCATAAATCTGGAATTTATGGCACTTCTTTGAAAATTTGTAACAATTAGGTTCCATTGTCAACCAATAATAACATGCCCTTAGCATCTTTTTAGCCATCGAATGTCCATTAGCATGGGTGCTAAATGAACCTTCATGGATCTCATGCATCAACATGTCTGCTTCGTGTCTATCCACGCATCTGAGCAGGACCATTTTATAATTTCTCTTGTATAACACATTTTCACTGAGGAAGAAACTATTTACCAATCTTCTCAGTGTCTTTCTATCTTTCCTTGACGCATCAATTAGATATTCCTGAGTCCAAAGAAAATGCTTGATATCATAATACCGAGGTTTTTCATCTGCTACCTCCTCTATCACAAACACATGAGCGGGCCAATCTAGTCGTCGAATTTTAATTTGGGGTATATCATTCCAAGTATTTACTTGGTACATAGTAGCCAGAGTTTCCAGAGCATCCGCCGTTTGATTTTCATCTCTAGGAATGCGATGGAATTCAATTTTATTGAAGAAGGGTAATAATCTTCTAGCATAATCTTTGTAAGGGATCAAGCCAAGGTGAAAAGTATCACATTCTCCTTTAATCTGATTTATTACCAAAGCTGAATTGCCATGCACATCTAGAATTTTGATTCTGAGATCAATAGCTTCCTCAAGACCCATGATGCAAGCCTCATATTCTGCCATATTATTAGTGCAATCAAATGTTAACCTCGCGGTAAAAGGAATGTGTGATCCATGAGGAGTAACAATCACAACACCAATTCCTTTACCATAATCATTCACAGCTCCATCAAATATCATACTCCAATGAGATTCAGGGTCGGGGCCCTCCTCAGGCAATGGTTCATCATAATCTTTTACTTTTAGGAACATCACATCCTCATCGGGGAATTCATATTCTGCAGACTGATGATCTTCCACCGGCTGGTGAGCAAGGTAATCTGCCAACACACTACTTTTAATAGCCTTTTGAGTGCGGTATTCGATATCATATTCAGATAACAACATCTTCCAGCAGGCAATTCTCCCAGTAAGAGAAGGCTTTTTCAAAAATATACTTGATTGGATCCATTTTGGAGATCGACCAAGTGGTATGATTCAACATATACTGTGGCAAACTCTTTGCCGCCCAGGACAAAGCACAACATGTTTTTTCTAGCATAGAATACCGCGACTCACAATCAGTGAACTTCTTGCTGAGATAATAAATGGAGAAATATTTCTTTCCCGTTTCATCCTATTGCCCCAGAATACAACCCATGGATTTATCGATCACTGTTAGATACATAATCAACGGTCTTCCTTCTATGGGAGGGAGCAAGATAGGAGGTTCAAGAAGATACTCTTTAATACTCTCAAATGCCCTTTGGTAGTCATCCGTCCACACACAACCTTGATCTTTCTTTAACAACTTAAAGATCGGTTCATACGTTGCAGTCATGTGGGAAATAAATCTGGAGATATAATTCAAACGCCCGAGGAAACCCCTGACTTTCTTTTTCAGTTCTTGGTGCTGGCATTTCTAGAATTGCTTTGACTTTATCAGGGTTAACTTCAATTCCTTTCTGGCTAACAATAAAACCCAATAATATCCCCGATCTAACTCCGAAGGTGCATTTATTTGGATTCAAATGGAGATGATTCTTCCTCAAACGCTGAAACAACTTCAACAAATCTTCTATATGCCCTTCTTTAGTCTGGGATTTGGAAATCATATCATCAACATATACTTCAATTTCTTTGTGCATCAGATCATGGAATAGGGTTGTCATAGCCCTCTGGTACGTTGCACCAGCGTTCTTCAACCCGAAGGGCATCACTCTGTAACAGAATGTTCCTCAGGGTGTGATAAACGTTGTTTTTTCCATGTCCTCTGGAGCCATTTTTATTTGATTATACCCGGAAAATCCATCCATGATCGAGAATACTTTGAATTTTGTTGTGCTGTCCACTAACATGTTGTGATCGGTGGATCTGGAACTGACTGTTTAACGCTGGTTCGCGAAATGTCGTGGAAGCAAGAGTCGCCACCGTCTTTTATTTTCTCCAAATGGAAAGGACAAAAGCACAGAAAAATTCCTTAAAGAGATTGCTCTCGGTTCGGGAGGTGGGTTATAGAAAGGGAAGGTGTTAGCACCCTTTCTATCCATGGTTATCCATGGGCTCTTAGATACTTGCTCATTGTGTTTTCAAAAAATGGTTTGTTTGCTTTTCAACTGTGGGTTTTAAAAAGTTTCTTTGAAAATTCCAGTTCGACTCTTGTGTCAGAGTGTTTGAAAAATTGCTTTGAAAGCTTTTGAAAATGTGTTGGTGTGAAAAGTCTTTGAATTTGTTTTTGAAATTAGAGCAAGTATCTACGAGAACCTACCTACCCTAAGGAATTCGTCTGTGTAGATGTCCTTTAAAGTAATGCCATCCCACCATTGAGAGGTAGGTAGCACCACCGTTGGAGGTATTCGGGTCAATTCGAGTTTGTAGGGACATGGTGATCACCAGAGCAATGGGAAGACACCTTAGAAGCTACCCTCATGCCAGGTTCCCGGATCATGAGGACTTACTAAAACATCCTCTACTCGACGATCACCTTTCGAGGCAAGGCAACAGTGAGGCGTACCCTAGGGGTGGTGTGTGCGATTCGTGTGTCGTTTTCATTTGCATTTATCTTGTCATGTTATTGGTGTTCTACGCTTGATTTTTATTTAGACATTCATTCTTGCATGCTTTGTTTAACAGTTAAGATATTTGCGGGAAAAGTAAATCTAAAGCTATTACAAATGGCGCGGGTCCACATCGCCAAAATTAAACCGGACCCGATTTGACAGAAAAGTAAATAAAGGAATTAAAAGAATTAAAAGCGCGAAAAGTAAATGTTACAAAGCTTCGGGAGAGATACATAATTATTTAAACGAAATAAAATAAATACGCGAAATTAAACAATCAAGTCGAAAGGAGGGCGTTGGACCCTTTGGCAAAAATTAAAGTTAATGAGGAATTAAAATTAAAGTTAAAAGAAAGCCAGAATTTATTTTTTGGTGTTTTTTAGTGTTTTAAGATTTAATAGAAAAAGAATTAATTAAAACTAAAATAAAATGTTAAACCTAGTTCTAATTATTTTTTTAAGTTATTAAGAAAAATATTGGAGTTTTTTAACCTAAATGAAACCCTAATTTATTTTACAAGTTTTTATGCATATTTCATTATAAAAGTAAATAAAATAATATTATGGTAAAAAAGGAAAAAAATGAAAAAAGGAATAAAAATTAATTAAACCTAATTCTATATTTTTGTATTTTTGTCATTAAAAGAATTAAAATTAAAACTCTAATCTAAATTAATTTATTTACATGAAAATATTAAAATAAAAATTATTTATCATGTTTTTATCTTTTTTCTGATTTTTTAGGCATTTTTTTTATATATTGTAAAAATAATTAATTAATTCAAAACAAATAAAGAAAACAACATAATAATAAAATATAAGAAAAATTAGAAAATTGCAAACCAGGGGGGGTACCAGTCCCAAATTAGGAGGTATAATTATGCAATTCTGGCCCAATAACCTTGATCCATTTGACCTTTTCATGCAGCGTGCACATGCTTTGACCATGGTATATGATGTGCCTTCAATTTTACACCCTTGGATTGTTTCTGATGGACGCGTGGCTGTTGATCTCTGAAGATGCATGGTGTGCTCTAACCTGGAAATTGCATGTGAATATATATAGAAAAATAATATAGAGATTATACAGACCTGGGGCTCGAACCCAGGTCTTGGACGTCAATGCAATCACCACTTGCCAGCTGAGCCACTACAATGCGCTTTACATATAATAAACAAACAAATGTTATAAAGAAAACAATCAACATTAATGGATCCACGCACGAAAATTCAAATCAACGAATCATATTTTGCCACAACTTCGTCTTCCTCGCGTGCCTGAAACATATGAACAAGAGCAACGGTTTTTCATGCGTGGTGTTAGGCCGGCTATGGGAAAATAGCGATTAGGCCTATGGTGTCCATAAATTTGGCGCGATGGGTGCTTCTACTTCGTCCAGATGCACTGAGTACAACCATGGTGGTCTTAAGGGCTAATTTTACTTTGTTTCAAAAGCCCTAATTTCTCATCCTGCAAACCCTAGAAAGCTAACATGGTAAAATCGCGTTGAGAGCACAAAAACACAATTAAATTGTACAGTTAGCATCAGAAATCATCAATGAGTAATAATCCATAAAAAAATGCAATGATTATGCTTCAAAATCAGAATACGATTATGCAATTTTCTTGATGCAGTTTGCGTTCAATCTACCAATTCTTGGAGTTTTGATGGTGGTTTCTGATTGGAATCTGATCAGGGGACCTTGAGGAAACTATTGAAATAGTTTTTGTGCCTTGAATCGACCTAAAAAGCTGTTTTCAGAATTGAGTTTATGGAGAAAAATTTCAAGTTTGTAATGGCCTTTCTTGCGCAGCTTTGTGTCTAGCACGATTAGGTTCATGATCAAGCCTTTGTAGTGAATGCATTAGGTCAAAAATATTCAATCAAATCCATTGCTTTTATTGTTTTGGAGATTTGATTTCCTAGCTTTATTTTCCAAATATTTTTCACATGCTTTTGTATCAATTAAGATCAAATCACTCCCAATCTTTCCTTATTGACTTAGGCACGAAATCTTGAGGCTGAAATGTGTACAAAAAGATTTGAAAACTTAGGTTAGTATTTTTCCTATATTTAATTTGATTTAAATGAATTAATATAAATAATAATTCAAATAAATAAATAAAAAATGAGAAAATACTTCCCTTTGGGCCAAGTGGTCGTGCACATGCTTAGAATGATGAATCATGGAAGAAAAATGGGCCCATTAGCAATTTTAGGTCATTTGGATCAATGTTGACTTTTCAAAATATCCAAAAATTTCCCAACTTCCACAAGGCATAACTTGCTCAATTTTTAAGCTTTTCTCATGTTCTTGGACATTTTGGAAAGGTCTTTGAGTCCTCTAACCAATGTCTTTGGTCCCATGTCATTTTTATGTACCAATCGCAAGTTATGGTCTTTGACTTAAAGCCCTTTTATGTTGACTTTTGAAAATGACCTATAATGTTGAAATTGATAACTTTTTGTGAGAGCATTTCTTGGACTTGAAGTATGAAGATGAGTTGTAGGAAATGTCTTTCTCTTCAAAATGAGCTTTGGATGGAATTTTTCTGATAATCCATGTGAAAGTTATGCCCTGGTCAATTTCAGTTGACTTTTTCAACTGTCCAAATAAGGAAACTTTTGCATCTTGATGATTTCTTGAGCCAAATTTTGAGAATCATGATCAAGCCTTGATCAAATGATGTTTGTGGCTTCAAAATTATATGTTGACCAAAAATTTGAACTTTTGACTGTCAAATGACCATTTTGCCCCTACAGTTGACTGTAGTGCAATTTAGGGTTTTGACTGTGCAATTTTGAGCTGAATGCCTTGAAACTTGATATGAGGCTACTTGACCATATTTGTAGGCATGTAAGACTTGATTGGGCCTTTGAAAACTTCCTTTTCTTGATCAGAACACAGACCCTAGTTTTGACTGTATAGGAGACCTTTGCACTGTGCAACCCTTGGGGAATTTTGAAGCATGGCTTGGCAATTTCTTGAAAAATATGGGAGGGAAAATTTTGGGGTACAACAGTTGCCCCTGTTCAATCTTCTTAGACCTGAGGATGCAGATTGGCTGACGTGCCTTTCGTAATCCGAGGGTAGAAGATGATTGAACACTAAAGTGCCCAGAAATTTGCGCTCACATAGTAGCAGTGATGATGGAATGGGCTTATAGATGCCATTTGAAGATTGCTGGATAGGATGATGGGCTTATAGATGCCATCTGGATGTTGATCGCGTAAGAGATTCCTTGGCGAGAACCTGCATACCTGCAAAACAGAAAATGAGTACCTGACACGTTGCAGGAGCTGATTTTTAGATGCCTGGTATAGGTGTGTCCTGACTGGTTACAGGAGCTGAGTCTGGAGCTTCAAACGGCGATGAATGAACCAGGGATAGTTACTACCTTAACACGAACGGTAAGAGAGACTTTAACTTCAACAATGCTCGTTGAGAAAATCTTGGATGTCTTCTACTGGGATAAGAATCAGGGGGATCTTAGGGTCGATCTAACTGAACCAGAGAAGGCCTTTGACTGGGTAAGCATCAGGAAAATCTTGGGGTCGATTTAACTGAACCGGACAAGGTCTTGGAATATCTTCAACTTGATAAGCATCAGGGAGATCTTAGGGTCGATCTGACTGAACCAGAGAAGGTCTTGAAATATCTTCAACTGGATAAGCATCAGGGAGATCTTAGGGTTGATCTGACTGAACCAGAGAAGGCCTTTGACTGGATAAGCATCAGGAAAATCTTAGGGTCGATTTAACTGAACCGGTCTAGGTCTTGAAATATCTTCAACTGGATAAGCATCAGGGAGATCTTAGGGTCGATCTGACTGAACCAGAGAAGGTCTTGAAATATCTTCAACTGGATAAGCATCAGGGAGATCTTAGGGTCGATCTGACTGAACCAGAGAAGGCCTTTGACTGGATAAGCATCAGGAAAATCTTAGGGTCGATTTAACTGAACCGGTCTAGGTCTTGAAATATCTTCAACTGGATAAGCATCAGGGAGATCTTAGGGTCGATCTGACTGAACCAGAGAAGGCCTTTGACTGGATAAGCATCAGGAAAATCTTAGAGTCGATTTAACTGAACCGGGCAAGGTCTTGGAATATCTTCAACTGGATAAGCATCAGGGAGATCTTAGGGTCGATCTGACTGAACCAGAGAAGGCCTTTGACTGGATAAGCATCAGGAAAATCTTAGGGTCGATTTAACCGAACCGGTCTAGGTCTTGAAACATCTTCAACTGGATAGGCATCAGGGAGATCTTAGGGTCGATCTGACTGAACCAGAGAAGGCCTTTGACTGGATAAGCATCAGGAAAATCTTAGGGTCGATTTAACCGAACCGGTCTAGGTCTTGAAACATCTTCAACTGGATAGGCATCAGGGAGATCTTAGGGTCGATCTGACTGAACCAGAGAAGGCCTTTGACTGGATAAGCATCAGGAAAATCTTAGGGTCGATTTAACCGAACCGGTCTAGGTCTTGAAACATCTTCAACTGGATAGGCATCAGGGAGATCTTAGGGTCGATCTGACTGAACCAGAGAAGGCCTTTGACTGGATAAGCATCAGGAAAATCTTAGGGTCGATTTAACCGAACCGGTCTAGGTCTTGAAACATCTTCAACTGGATAGGCATCAGGGAGATCTTAGGGTCGATCTGACTGAACCAGAGAAGGCCTTTGACTGGATAAGCATCAGGAAAATCTTAGGGTCGATTTAACTGAACTGGTCTAGGTCTTGAAATATCTTCAACTGGATAAGCATCAGGGAGATCTTAGGGTCGATCTGACTGAACCAGAGAAGGCCTTTGACTGGATAAGCATCAGGAAAATCTTAGGGTCGATTTAACTGAACCGGTCTAGGTCTTGAAATATCTTCAACTGGATAAGCATCAGGGAGATCTTAGGGTCGATCTGACTGAACCAGAGAAGGCCTTTGACTGGATAAGCATCAGGAAAATCTTAGGGTCGATTTAACCGAACCGGTCTAGGTCTTGAAACATCTTCAACTGGATAGGCATCAGGGAGATCTTAGGGTCGATCTGACTGAACCAGAGAAGGCCTTTGACTGGATAAGCATCAGGAAAATCTTAGGGTCGATTTAACTGAACCGGTCTAGGTCTTGAAATGTGGTTGAGAATTTAACTGCCTCTTTCCTGAAAGGTAAAGGTCAGTCATATGCAGTGCATGATATGGATCAAGCAATGATGTTCTCAACATAAATGAGATTTGTAAGATATGATGCGTCTATGCATGTTATAGTGATGTATGTGATGTCTTATGTATGCTTTTGTCTAGGAAAGTGAATCCTTGACGGGTGCCGGGAAGTCGTATCCTGGGCTGATATTGAAGAATAGATTTTGCTTCCGCTGGGGATGATAACTGCAAGAATACCGGTAGGAGAAGATGACTCCGTTGCGGAATAAACTTGGCAAATGGAGGATTCTGCAGGGAGAAAAGATACTCTAGCGACCATGCTGGGAAGCAATACTCTGTGGGGATAGAGATGCTTTGCTGAATTGTTGATAATTTGCTGAGGATACCCTTGTTGTTAGAAGTGTTGGTAGACTTCGCTGGGGATAGGAAAGAACTACGTTGACGACGACCTTTCCGTGGCTTTTGGCTGAGGATAAACCAGTTATATCCTGTTAAGGAAATAACTCTTTGAATAAAGCCGGGAGACGCGTTCGTGCTCTGCGAGGGATAAGCTTCCAGAATCTATTGGGGATAAGCTTACTGCTTGGGGATATGAATTCCAACTTTCCCGGTGTGATCGGTGGATCTGGAACTGACTGTTTTAAAGCTGGTTTCGCGAAATGTCGCGGTAAGCAAGAGTCGCCACCGTCTTTTATTTTCTCCAAATGGAAAGGACAAAAGCACAGAAAAATTCCTTAAAGAGATTGCTCTCGGTTCGGGAGGTAGGTTATAGAAAGGGAAGGTGTTAGCACCCTTTCTATCCATGGTTATCCATGGGCTCTTAGATACTTGCTCATTGTGTTTTCAAAATTGTTTGTTTGCTTTTCAATGTGGGTTTTAAAAAAGTTTCTTTGAAAAATTTCAGTTCGACTCGTACATCAGAGTGTTTGAAAAAATTGCTTTGAAAGCTTTTGAAAATGTGTTGGTGTGAAAAGTATTTTTGTTTGAAATTAGAGCAAGTATCCTTGAGAACCTACCTACCCTAAGGAATTCGTCTGTGTAAATGTCCTTTAAAGTAATGCCATCCCACCATTGAGAGGTAGGTAGCACCACCGTTGGAGGTGTTCGGGTCAATTCGAGTTTGTAGGGACATGGTGATCACCGGAGCAATGGGAAGACACCTTAGAAGCTACCCTCATGCCAGGTTCCCGGATCATGAGGACTTATTAAGACATCCTCTACTCGACGATCACCTTTCGAAGGCAAGGCAACAGTGAGGCGTACCCTAGGGGTGGTGTGTGATTTGTGTGTCGTTTTCATTTATTTTTGTCTTTTGTCAAAGTGATCTATGCGTTTGTTTTTATTTAAGTCCATACATTCTTTCATGCTTTTTGTTAACAGTCATAAGTTGGCGGGAAAGTAAATTCTAAGCTATTACAAATGGCGCGGGTCCACATCGCCAAAATTAAACCGGACCCGATTTAACGGGAAGTAAATAAAGCAAATTAAAAGTGCGAAAAGTTTAAGTTACAACGCTTTGGGAGAGGTACATGATTATTTGAATGAAATAAAAATAAATATGCGAAATTAAATAAATTACGAACGAGGGCGTTGGACCCTTTTGCAAAATCTAAAGTTAATAAGGAATTAAGGAAAAAAATGTTTTTGGTATTTTTATGTTTTTTAAGATTTTAATAGAAAAAGAATTAATTAAAATGAAAATTGAATGCAAACCCTAATTCTAATGGTTTTTAAGTTTATTGTGAAAATATTGAATTAAAACCTAAATTAAGCCTAAGTTAATTTATGTACAATTTAATTATGAAAATAAAATAAGTAATATTATTATAAAAAAAAGGAAAAATTAAAAGGAATAAAAATTATCAATTAAACCTAAATTCTATGTTTTTTATATTTTATTATGAAAAGAATTAAAGTGGCAACCTAAATTAATACTAAATTAATTTACATGCTAATTTATTTACAAGAAAATATTAAAATAAAAATTATTTATTATATTTTGTCTTTTCTGATTTTTAAGCCTTTTTTGTATTTTTGTAAAATAATTGATCAAATTAAATATAATAAAGAAAATAAGATAACAATTAAAAAATAAGAAAGACAAAAAATAGGAAATTGCAAACCAGTGGGGGGTTCAGTCCCAATTGTGAGGTGTTGATCCAATAAATTGAGCCCAATCTTGCAAGGCCTGATTGACTTTTGGACAAGCGTGTGGTGCATTGACTGGGAGTGTAGCGTGTTCATCCATCCTGTGCCTTTGATCTGAATATGATAGACGCGTGGACGCTTGGATGAGGGAGGCATATGGTACGTCTATGATGCTTACGCTGCACAGGAATTCACATAGAAAAATAATATTGAAAGTATACAGACCTGGGACTCGAACCCAGGTCATGAGCATTGCAAGCGCTTCTACCTGCCACTGAACCATTCCAACTTCAATTAACATATAATAGTAAATAAATATTATAAAAAGAAAATGTCAATGGCCCTGGAAACGCGCGCGAAATTTGAACGATCCAATCACTCCCTGCCACGAGTTCGTCTTCTTCCTTTTTCTGAAAACATAAAAGTATTAGGCAACGGTTTTTACACCGTTGCAGAAAATAGCATACGAGAAAATAACGACTAGACCATGAGGCCACATAAATTGATCGCGATGACTGGTTCTTGTTCGTTGGAGCATGCTGGTTTGAATGGTCATGGTTTCGTGGACTAATTTTGCTTGGTTTCAGAAGCCCTAAATTCAAGCTCTGAAAACCCTAAAGATTGATCATGGTGAAATCACGTATATGGCATAAAAACGAAATTAATTTGCATGGTTAGTTGCAGAAACTCATAACAAACATGAATCAAGAGACAAAAATTGCAAATTATGCACAAATCATGATGCACGATTCTGAAAATTTCTTGACACAGTTGAGGTTCGTTTTACCAGTTCTTAGCGTTTGGATGAATGATTCTGATTGAAATACACTCAATAGACCTTGAGCAAGCTATTGGAATCAAGATTAAGGCTTGAATCGTCCTCCAACAATGATTTCAGAATTTTGTTTTCAAGGAATTTTTTCAAGTTTCTAATGAGTTCTTTAGCGCAGCTTAGAGTGTAAAATCTTGTTCTGATCATTTGTATATACCCTAGCAATATGTTTGGATGGGAGTTATGGTCAATAACACCTTGCTTTGATGGTTTGGATTTTCACATAAACCACCATTATCAACTTTCCAATTTTGCTTCATTTTGAATTTTTGCCTTGATTAAGCCTTAGCACGAAAAATGGTAGGCACATAATGGTGTTTCAAGGCTAGTAAAAACCCAATATTCCCTCTTAAATCAATTTTTGAATTTCTTTTGATTTTAAAAGATTTAAAACTAATTAAATCCAATAAAAATCAATAAAAATGAAAAAATTAATAAAAAAATCTGAAATAAAGGGTGGGACACGTGGGAAGCATGGTCAAGTTAATTCAAGTGGAAAAAGTGGGCCCCTTTTGTCAAAAATGAGATTTCAAGGATAAATGGTTTTGGCCATTTCACAAAAATTTCCCAACTTCTCCAATGCATAACTTGCTCAATTTTTAATCTTTGCTCATGTTCTTGGACATTTTAGAAAGTTCTTGAAGTCCTCTAAACAATGTCTTTGGTCCCATGTCATTTTGATTTACCAATCTCAAGTTATGGCCTTTGACTTAAAGTCCCCTTTTGTTGACTTTTGAAAATGACCTATAATGTTGAAATTGATAACTTTTTGTGAGAGCATTTCTTGGACTTGAAGTATGAAGATGAATTGTAGGAAATGTCTTTCTCTTCAAAATGAGCTTTGGATGGAATTTTTCTGATGAACCATGTGAAAGTTATGCCCTGGTCAATTTCAGTTGACTTTTTCAGCTGTCCAAAAATAGAAACTTTTGCATCTTGATGATTTCTGAGCCAAATTTTGAGAATCATGATCAAGCATTGATCAAATGATGTTTGTGGCTTCAAAATGATATGTTGACCAAAAATTTGAACTTTTGACTGCCAAATGACCATTTTGCCCCTACAGTTGACTGCAGTGCAATTAGGGTTTTGACTGTGCAATTTTGTGCTGAAAGTCTTGAAACTTGACATGTAGGTGCTTGACCATATTTATAAGCATGTGAGGCTTGATTGGGCCCTTTGAAACTTCATTTTCTTGATCAGAAGCAAAACCCTAATTTTGACTGTTTAGGAGGCCCTTGCACTGTGCAACCCTTGGGGAATTTTGTGACTTGGCTTGGCAATTTCTTGAAGAATATGGGAGGGCAAATTTTGGGGTACAACTGTTGCCCCTGTTCAATCTTCTTAGACCTGAGGATGCAGATTGGCGGACGTGCCTTTCGTAATCCGAGGGTAGAAGATGATTGGACACTAGAGTGCCCAGAAATTTGCGCTCACATAGTGGCAGTGATGGTGGAATGGGCTTATAGATGCCATTTGGAGGTCGCTGGATAGGATGATGGGCTTATAGATGCCATCTGGATGTTGATTGCGTAGGAGATTCCTTAGCGAGAACCTGTATACCTGTAAAATAGAAAATGATTACCTGACACATTGCAGGAGCTGATTTTAGATGCTTGGTATAGATGTGTCCTGACTGGTTACAGGAGATGAGTCTGGAGCTTCAAACGGCGATGAATGAACCAGGGACGGTTACTGTCTTAGCATGAATAGTAAGAGAACCTTGGGCGACTTTAACTTCAACAGCGCTCGTTGAGAAAAATCTTGGGTGTCTTCTACTGGGATAAGAATCAGGGAGATCTTAGGGTCGATCTGACTGAACCAGAGAAGGCCTTTGACTGGGTAAGCATCAGGAAAACCTTAGGGTCGATTTAACTGAACCGGACAAGGTCTTGAAATATCTTCAACTGGATAAGCATCAGGGAGATCTTAGGGTCGATCTGACTGAACCAGAGAAGGCCTTTGACTGGATAAGCATCAGGAAAATCTTAGGGTCGATTTAACTGAACCGGTCTAGGTATTGAAATATCTTCAACTGGATAAGCATCAGGGAGATCTTAGGGTCGATCTGACTGAACCAGAGAAGGCCTTTGACTGGATAAGAATCAGAAAAATCTTAGGGTCGATTTAACTGAACCGGTCTAGGTCTTGAAATATCTTCAACTGGATAAGCATCAGGGAGATCTTAGGGTCGATCTGACTGAACCAGAGAAGGCCTTTGACTGGATAAGAATCAGAAAAATCCTAGGGTCGATTTAACTGAACCGGTCTAGGTATTGAAATATCTTCAACTGGATAAGCATCAGGGAGATCTTAGGGTCGATCTGACTGAACCAGAGAAGGCCTTTGACTGGATAAGAATCAGAAAAATCTTAGGGTCGATTTAACTGAACCGGTCTAGGTCTTGAAATATCTTCAACTGGATAAGCATCAGGGAGATCTTAGGGTCGATCTGACTGAACCAGAGAAGGCCTTTGACTGGATAAGCATCAGGAAAATCTTAGGGTCGATTTAACTGAACCGGACAAGGTCTTGAAATATCTTCAACTGGATAAGCATCAGGGAGATCTTAGGGTCGATCTGACTGAACCAGAGAAGGCCTTTGACTGGATAAGCATCATGAAAATCTTAGGGTCGATTTAACTGAACCGGTCTAGGTCTTGAAATGTGATTGAGAATTTAAACTGCATCTTTCCTGAAAGGGTAAAGTCAGTCATATGCAATGCATGATATGGACCAAGCAATGATGTTCTCAACATAAATGAGATTGTAAGGCATGATGCGTTTATGCATGTATCATGATGTATGTGATGTCTTATGTATGCTTTTGTCTAGGAAAGTGAATCCTTGACGGGTGCCGGGAAGTCGTATCCTGGGCTGATGTTGAAAAATAGATTTTGCTTCCGCTGGGGATGATAGTTGCAAGAATACCAGTAGGAAAAGATGACTCCGTTGCGGAATAAAGTTGGAAAATGGAGGATTTTGCGGGGAAGAAAAAGATACTCTAGCGACCATGCTGGGAAGCAATACTCTGTGGGGAGAGAGAATTAATCTTGTTGAGATGTTGATGGTAACTTGCTGTGGATACCATCGTTGTATTGGAAGTATTGATAGACTTTGCTGGGGATGATAAGACTCCGTCGAGGACGCTCTTCCCGTGGCTTTTGGCTGAGGATAACCCAGTTATATCCTGTTAAGGAAATAACTCTTTAAATAAAGCCGTACGACGCGTTCGTGCTTTGCGGGGGACAAGCTTCCAGAATCTACGGGGGATAAGCTTGCTGCTTGGGGAGATGAGTTCCAACTTTCCTGGGGAACTGGATTGGACTCTCCTGGGGAAGTATTGAACTGCGGGGGAAGTGATCCCTTTGAATGCTTGTATGCCGCCGGGGAACAATCTTTAGACCAAGACTGCCGGGGATGCTTGTTAGGAATACATGTACTGCTGGGGAATGTTGAGATCTGCTGGAGGACACCCAACTTCCTTAAGGTCTGATAACTTTGCTTGGAGAGGAGTGCACTGACTTGCTGGCTCACTCTCTGGGGAATTCAAGATGTCTGGTTATGTTCTTTAGCTGAACCTACCTTGGTACTTTGGAGGATAAAACAATTAGATTGCTTAGACAACTCCTTATTGCCCCTGTTTCTAATGTCACCTGTAATTAATCCTTTGTTTTGTATGCAAATACTCATGAGTTAGCAAATTATTGTCAATGCATATATCAAGAATTGAACTTTGGACGTTCTTCGCAAAACAAAAAAAAGAAAAACAATTGGCACATTTTAACTGAAAAGTATATTTGTATTGATTTTTGAGTGGCCTGTAAATAGGCGTTTTGTATACAGGAGGCTGACGTCCTAGTAAGAGAACGCCGCCGAGCAAAAGAGTTTATACAAATTTTGTACAAAAGAAAATAAAACAGCTATGTGAAATGAATGATCCCGCTGGGTTTCAACTCTGCTATTGCCGTTATATCTCCGAGCGTCTCATCTCTTGATGACCTTGGTTGAAGGTGAAGCTGACTGATCGATGCCGTCTGAACTTTGGTGTAGATACCGGATTCTGGATGCAAGGTGATCAATGAGACATAGTATTACGCTTTATCCCTAATTTTTGCCTGGACCACCCTTTCGGGTTTTCAGTCCACCGGGATACCCATTTTTGCCCAAGCCGCCTTTTCAGGTTTTCGACTTGCCGGGTGTACAGATTTTTTTTATTTCATCCCTTCATTTTGCCCGAACCCTTTTGGTTCGCCGGTGTGATCGGTGGATCTGGAACTGACTGTTTTAAAGCTGGTTCGCGAAATGTCGCGGTAAGCAAGAGTCGCCACCGTCTTTTATTTTCTCCAATTGGAAAGGACAAAAGCACAGAAAAATTCCTTTATAGAGATTGCTCTCGGTTCGGGAGGTAGGTTATAGAAAGGGAAGGTATTAGCACCCTTTCTATCCATGGTTATCCATGGGCTCTTAGATACTTGCTCAATGTGTTTTCAAAATGTTTGTTTGCTTTTCAATGTGGGTTTCAAAAATATTCTTTGAAAAGTTTCAATTCAACTCGTACGTCAGAGTGTTTGAAAAGTTTGTTTTGAAGTGTTTTGAAAGTGTGTTGGTGTGAAAAGTATTTTGATTTGTTTGAAATTAGAGCAAGTATCCTTGAGAACCTACCTACCCTAAGGAATTCGTCTGTGTAAAAGTCCTTTAAAGTAATGCCATCCCACCATTGAGAGGTAGGTAGCACCACCGTTGGAGGTATTCGGGTCAATTCGAGTGTATAGGGACATGGTGATCACCGGAGCAACAGTAGGACACCTTAGAAGCTACCCTTATGCCATTGATCCTTTATTTTCCGAGGCAACCGTTTCGAGGCAACTGGATCATGTCATGGACATAAGGACTTACTAAAACGTCCTATACTCGACGACCACCTTTCGAAAGGCAACAGTGAGGCGTACCCTAGGGGTGGTGTGTGCGGTTCGTGTGTCATTTTCAGTTTATTGTTTGTCTTGTCATGCATTGGTGATCTAACGATTCGATTTTATTTTTGGGCATTCATTCTTTCATGTTATTGTTAACAGTTATATATTTGCAAGAAAATAAACCTAAATTATTACAACCGGCGCGGGTCCACATCGCCAAAAAAACCGAACCCGATTTGACTGAAAATAAATAAAGCGAATAAATAAAAGTGCGAGAATTTTAATTACATGGCTTTGGGGCATATACAGAATTATTTAAACAATACAAAATAAATGCGCGAAATAAAGAGATTAAACAAAACTAGGGCGTTGGACCCTTTTACAAACAATTAAAATTAATCAAGGAATCTAAAATTAAAATTAAATGAAAAATAGTATTTTTGTGTTTTTTAGATTTAAAAAAAAAAAAGACAAATTAATTAAAACTAAAATGCTAAACCCTAGTTCTAATGTTTTTTAAGTTATTTAAGAAAGAGATTTAATTTCTAACCTAATTTAATTCTAAATTAATTTATGCACAATTTTTAGTTTATGAAAATAAATAAATAATATTATTATTCTGAAAAAAAAAAGGGAAAATTAAAAAGAAAATAAAAAGTTATTAAACCTAAATTCTATTTTTTTTTTTATTTTTATTAAAAAGGATTAAAATTGAATACCTAATTAAATCTAAATATTTACATGTATTTTTTATGAAAATAATTATAATGTAAAATTTATCATTTTTGGTCTTTTTCTGATTTTTGAATGTTTTTGTATTTTGTTAAAAAAATAATTAATTAAATAAATAGCAAAAGAAATAAAAGGAAAAAATTAAAGAAAGAATAAAAATAAAAATGATAAAGCAAACCAGGGGGGTGTGGATTTGAAAAGCCTGGCCCATTTGCTGGCAATTTGTTGACTTTTCCACTCAGGTGTGGCATGTTGACTGGCGTCCACCATATGCCTTTGTTCTGAACCCTTTGATAAGCCTCCTAGGACACGTGTGCAATAGATGAGGAGTGTGCATGGTGAGCTTTAATGTCAGCGTTGCATGGAAACTGGAAATGAAAAATAATATTGAATTTTGCAAGACCTGGGACTTGAACCCAGGTCTTTGATATCATGTGCCTAACGCGTTACCACTGAGCCACTCATGTTTCAATTAATATATAATAGTTAATAAACAATAAAAAACAAAACCAATGCATAGTCATCAAACGCGCGCAATTCAAATTCCTCCAATCTGCTTGTGCCACGCCATCATCCCTTCCATTTTCCCGAAACACAAACAAATGAGGCAACGGTTTTGAAACGTAGTGTTAGGGAGGCTAGCAGAAAATAGCGATTAGGTCCCTGTAGCTCATAAATTTGTCGCGAGCATATCTTCTTCTTCGTCTCTAAATGCCGAGTTCAACCATGGTCTTCAGGAACCTTAATTTTTCCTCTACGAAAAAACCCTAATTTAAGAAAGCTGTAACCCTAGGATTCGAAAATGGTGGATTAGCGTATGATTAGCAAAAATGAAATTAAACACCATGAATAGTTTGGAAACTTCACATGGAACAAGAATATCCTATTGAAATGCAATGAAGATGCTTAAAATGGAGAATACGATTTCAAATATTTTGCTGTACAGTTTGAGTTGTGGATACCAGTTCAAGGAGTTTTGATTGATGTTATGAATTGGAATGCGTTCAGAATTGTCTCAGGAAGCTATTGGTATATGAATCAAGGCTTAAAATTCTCTAACTTTGAAATCAGTTTTGACTTATATGGCTCATTTTTCAAATTGCCAATCCACTTTTGAGCGAGCCTTTTGCTGCACTATGGTTAGGGTTTGACTCAATGCATCTCATGGAATGGAATTGGCTAGTTTTTTGGCCTTAATTCATGCTTAGGAAAGAATTAGTCTTAGGGTTTCTTCCATTAACCATTTTTCCTCCTTTTTAGCCAAAACCTAGACCTAGTGTGCAAATGAACCCTAGCTGATTTCTTGAGTTGGTTCATGATACATAGAAATTGTCCAAGTTCATATGATACTATTCCATTGGTTTTTTAAATTTTATTTGAATTTTCAAAGAATTAAAATGAATTAAATCATCAAAAATTAAATAAAATAAAAAAATCAATATTTGGTCTTGAAACTAATCATGGGCCACGTGTGTGGCATGACAAGGATGGACCAAGTGGAAAAAATGGGACCCTTTTGTCAAAATTGGATTTCCAAGGATAGTTGACTTTTGCCATTTCACAAAAATTTCCCAACTTCTACAAGGCACAACTTGCTCAATTTTTAAGCTTTTCACATGTTCTTGGACATTTTGGAAAGGTCTTTGAGTCCTTTAACCAATGCCTTTGGTCCCATGTCATTTTGATTTACCAATCTCAAGTTATGGTCTTTGACTTAAAGTCCCTTTTTGTTGACTTTTGAAAATGACCTGTAATGTTGAAATTGATAACTTTTTGTGAGAGCATTTCTTGGACTTGAAGTATGAAGATGAGTTGTAGGAAATGTCTTTCTCTTCAAAATGAGATTTGGATGGAATTTTTCTGATAATCCATGTGAAAGTTATGCCTTGGTCAATTTCAGTTGACTTTTTCAGCTGTCCAAATATAGCAACTTTTGCATCTTTGATGATTTCTGAGCCAAATTTTGAGAATCATGATCAGGCATTGATCAAATGATGTTTGTGGCTTCAAAATGATATGTTGACCAAAAATTTGAACTTTTGACTGTCAAATGACCATTTTGCCCCTACAGTTGACTGTAGTGCAATTTAGGGTTTTGACTGTGCAATCTTGAGCTGAATGCCTTGAAACTTGATATGAGGATGCTTGACCATGTTTGTAAGCATATGAGACTTGATTGAGCCTTTGAAAACTTCATTTTCTTGATCAGACTCAAAACCCTAATTTTGACTGTATGGGAGACTGTTGCACTGCACAACCCTTGGGGAATTTTCTAGCTTGGCTTGGCAATTTCTTGAGGAATATGGGAGGGCAAATTTTGGGGTATAACAGTTTCCCCTGTTCAATCTTCTTAGACCTGAGGATGTAGATTGGCTGACGTGCCTTTCGTAATCCGAGGGTAAAAGATGATTGGACACTAGAGTGCCCGGAAATTTGCGCTCACATGTTAGCAATGATGGTGGAATGGGCCTATAGATGTCATCTGGATGTTTGATTGCGTAAGAGATTCCTTGGCGAGAACCTGCATACCTGCAAAACAGAAAATGAGTACCTGACACGTTGCAGGAGCTGATGTTCATATGTGTCCTGACTAGTTGCAGGAGCTGAGTCTGGAGCTTCAAACGGCGATGAAAGAACCAAGGATGATTACTTCCTTAGCATGAATGGTAAGAGAGCCTTGGGCGACTTTAACTTCAACAACGCTCGTTAAGAAAAATCTGGGGTGTCTTCTACTGGGATAAGAATCAGGGAGATCTTAAGGTCGACCTGACTGAACCAGAGAGGCCTTTGACTGGGTAAGAATCAGAAAAATCTTAGGACGATTTAACTGAACCGGTCTAGGTCTTGAAATGTCTTCGACTGGATAAGCAATCAGGAAAATCTTGGGACGATTTAACTGAACCAGAGGAGGCCTTTGACTGGATAAGCAATCAGGAAAATCTTGGGACGATTTAACTGAACCGGTCTAGGTCTTGAAATGTCTTCCACTGGATAAGCAATCAGGAAAATCTTGGGACGATTTAACTGAACCAGAGAAGGCCTTTGACTGGATAAGCAATCAGGAAAATCTTGGGACGATTTAACTGAACCGGTCTAGGTCTTGAAATGTCTTCCACTGGATAAGCAATCAGGAAAATCTTGGGACGATTTAACTGAACCAGAGAAGGCCTTTGACTGGATAAGCAATCAGGAAAATCTTGGGACGATTTAACTGAACCGGTCTAGGTCTTGAAATGTCTTCAACTGGATCAGCAATCAGAAAAATCTTGGGACGATTTAACTGAACCAGAGAAGGCCTTTGACTGGATAAGCAATCAGGAAAATCTTGGGACGATTTAACTGAACCGGTCTAGGTCTTGAAATGTCTTCAACTGGATAAGCAATCAGGAAAATCTTGGGACGATTTAACTGAACCAGAGAAGGCCTTTGACTGGATAAGCAATCAGGAAAATCTTGGGACGATTTAACTGAACCAGGCTAGGTCTTGAAATATGATTGAGAATTTAACTGAATCTTTCCTGAAAGGTAAAAGTCAGTCGTACGTAATGCATGATATGGATCAAGCAATGATGTTCTCAACATAAATGAGATTTGTATGATGCAGTGCGTTATGCATGCTATAATGATGTATGTGATGTTTTATGTATGTTTTCGTCTAGGAAAGTAAATCCATGACGGGTGCCGGAAAGTCGTATCCTGGGCTGACGTCGAAGAATAGATTTTGCTTCCGCTGGGGATGATAACTGCAAGGATACCGGTAGGAGAAGATGACTCCGTTGCGGAATAAACTTGGCGAATGGAAGATTCTGCGGGGAGAAAAGATACTCTAGTGATTATGCTGGGAAGCAATACTCTGTGGGAAGAGAGATGCCTTGCTGAGTTGTTGGTAACCTGCCGGGGATACCGTTGTTATGTTGGAAGTATTGATAGACTTCGCTGGAGATAGGAAAGAACTACGTTGACGACGACCTTCCCTTGGCTTTTGGCTGAGGATAACCCAGTTATATCCTGGTACGGAAATAACTCTTTAAACTAAGCCAGACGACGCGTTCGTGTTCTGCGAGGGGATAAGCTTCCAGAATTTACTGGGGATAAGCTTACTGCTTGGGGAGACAAATTCCATCTTTCCTGGGGAACTTGGATGGGACTCTCCTGGGGAAGTTTTGATATGCTGGGGAAGTGATTCCTTTGAATGTTGAGGTACCGCCGGGGAACAATCTTTAGACCAAGACTGCCGGGGATGCTTGTTAAGAATATATGCTGCTGGGGGAATATTGGGATCTATTGGAGGATACCCAATTTCCTTGAGACTTTGTTTGGGGAAGAATGCACTGACTTGCTGTCTCACTCTCTGGGGAATTTAAGATGCCTGGTTAGGTTCTTCAGCTGAACCTACCTTGGTACCTTGGAGGATAGAACAATTAGACTGTTCAGACGACTCTTTATTGCCCCTGTTTCTAGTGTCACCTGCAATTAATTCTTTGTTTCGCATGCAAATATTTATGAGCTAGCAAATTATTGTCAATGCATATATCACAAATTGAACCTTGGACGTTCTTCGCAAAACAAAACAGAAAAGAAAAATAGTTGGCACTTTTAACTGAAAAGTATATTTGTATTGATTTTGAATAGCCTGTGAATAGGCGTTTTGTGTACAAGAGGCTGACGTCCTAGTAAGAGAAACGTCGCCGAGCAAAAGAGTTTATACAAGTTTTGTACAAAAGAAAATAAAACAGCTGTGTGAAATATGAATGATCCACTGGGTTTCAACTCTGCTATTGCCTTTATAACTCCGAGCGTCTCATCCCTTGATGACCTTGGTTGAAGGTGAAGTTGACTGATCGATGCCGTCTTGATGTAGATACCGGATTCTGGATGCAAAGTGATCCAATGAGACATAGTATTACGCTTTTATCCCTAATTTTTGCCTGGACGGCCCTTTCGGGTTTTCAGTCCACCGGGATACCCATTTTTGCCCAAGCCGCCTTTTCAGGTTTTCGACTTGCCGGGTGTACAGATTTTTCATTTTCATCCCTTCATTTTGCCCGAACCCTTTTGGTTCGACGGGAAGCCCTAATTTTTGCCTAGACATGTCGGCCTAGCGGGTCTTTTTTCATGCGTAGTATTTTTTAACTATGTCTGCATTGGCGGGGTGAGGAAGGTCGTCACCATCCATGTTGGTTAATATCATTGCTCCTCCTGAGAACACATGCTTAACCACAAATGGCCCTTCGTACGTAGGGGTCCATTTGCCCCTTGGATCACTCTGAGGAAGGATGATTCGCTTGATCACCAGATCCCCGACTTGATATTCCTGTGGTCTGACCTTTTTGTTAAATGCCCTGATCATCCGTTTCTGATACGTCTGACCATGACAGATAGCAGCAAGTCTCTTTTCATCAATGAGGTTGAGTTGGTCAAGTCGTGTCTGGATCCAATCATCTTCGTTCAGATTTGCATCCTTCATTATCCGGAGAGAGGGAATTTGCACTTCGATCGGCAAGACTGCCTCCATGCCATAAACCAGAGAGAAGGGAGTTGCCCCGGTTGACGTCCTAGCTGAAGTACGGTACCCATGCAGAGCGAACGGTAACATCTCGTGCCAATCTTTGTAACTTACTGTCATTTTTTGCACGATCTTCTTGATGTTCTTATTAGCTGCTTCTACAGCCCCATTCATCTTTGGTCTGTAAGGAGAGGAATTGTGGTGCTGTATCTTGAACTGTTCGCAGAGCTCAGCGATCATCTTATTGTTCAGATTGGTACCGTTGTCTGTAATAATCCGCTCAGGGACACCGTACCGACAGATCAGATTGTGCCGAATGAACCGCGCCACAACAGTCTTAGTTACCGTAGCATAGGATGCTGCCTCAACCCACTTCGTAAAATAATCAATCGCCACTAGGATGAAGCGATGTCCATTGGATGCCGTAGGTTTAATCTCACCGATCATGTCTATGCCCCACATTGCAAATGGCCAAGGCGCAGTCAGAACATTCAGGGGAACCGGAGGAACATGCACCTTGTCTGCATAAACCTGGCATTTGTGGCATGTCCTGGAATGTTGGTAACAATCAGCTTCCATGGTGGACCAGTAATACCCTGCCCGTAGGATCTTCTTTGCCATGGTATGTCCACTGGAGTGTGTACCAAAGGTCCCTTCATGTAGCTCTTCCATGATTCTATCTGCTTCAGCCTTATCTACACAACGCAGTAGGGTTGAATCCTGGTTTTTCTTGTACAAGATGCCGTTGCTAAGAAAGAACTTGGCTGCAAACCTCCTCAGGAATTTATTATCATTGACAGATGCTCCTTCAGGGTATTCCTGTGCTTCCAGATATCTCTTCACTTCGTGGTACCAGGGCTTCTCAGCTACCAATTCAGTTTCGAGATCACAACAGTATGCCGGTTCGTCCAGTTTCCAGATGGTGATCCGGGGAGCTTCATTATCCCATTTAACCTTGAACATTGAAGACATTGTAGCTAACGCGTCTGCCAACTGATTCTCTTCTCTTGGAAAGTGCTCAAATGTTATCTCTGTGAAGTGGGGGATCAGGGCCAACACGCATTCTCTGTAAGGAATCAAGTTTGGGTGTTTCGTATCCCACTCTCCTTTGATCTGATTGATCACAAGAGCGGAATCTCCGAAGACACTCAGAAATTTGATCCTCAGGTCGATCGCAGCCTGAAGACCCATAATACACGCTTCATACTCCGCCATGTTGTTGGTACAGTTGAAACACAGCCGGGCGGTGAGTGGAGTATGAGTACCTTGTGGAGATACGATTATGGCGCCGATACCATTTCCCAAAGCATTGGAGGCTCCGTCAAAGTGCATAGACCATCGGGATCCTGGTTCAGGTCCTTCATCCGGTCCAGGTATTTCACAGTCAGTTACTATCATAATGCTTTCATCTGGAAACTCGAAATTCATTGATTGGTAGTCATCCACAGCTTGATGTGCTAGGTGGTCTGCCAATACACTTCCCTTGATGGCTTTTTGGGTCGTGTACTGAATGTCGTATTCCGTCAGGATCATCTGCCATCTTGCAATTCTCCCAGACAGAGCAGGCTTTTCAAATATATACTTTATAGGATCCATTTTTGAGATTAACAAGGTAGTGTGAGTCAGCATATACTGTCTCAGCCGGCGAGCAGCCCATACCAAAGCGCAGCAAGTTTTCTCAAGCAGTGAGTATCGGGTCTCACAGTCGGTAAACTTTTTGCTAAGGTAATAAATGGCATGCTCTTTTCGGCCAGACTCGTCATGCTGCCCCAGCACACACCCCATTGCGTTGTCAAGCACTGTCAGGTAAAGTATCAAAGGTCTCCCTTCAACTGGTGGCATAAGGATGGGTGGTTCTTGGAGATATTCTTTGATTCTGTCAAAAGCAGCCTGACATTCATCATTCCACCGTACTACCTGATCTTTCTTCAACAGCTTGAAGATTGGTTCACAGGTAGCAGTTAAGTGTGAGATGAACCGAGCGATGTAATTCAGACGTCCTAGAAAGCCTCTGACTTCCTTCTCTGTCTTAGGAACCGGCATCTCTTGAATGGCTTTGACCTTAGCAGGGTCTACTTGAATTCCCTTGTCACTCACCACGAAGCCTAGCAACTTTCCAGATCTTACCCCGAAGGTGCACTTGTTCGGGTTCAACCTCAGCTTGTACAGTTTCAAACGGTCAAACAGTTTCTGCAGATGATCAAGGTGTTTTTCCTCAGTCTGGGACCTAGCGATCATGTCGTCAACATACACTTCTATCTCATGATGGATCATGTCATGAAATAAAGCAACCATGGCCCGTTGATAGGTTGCCCCAGCATTCTTTAGTCCAAAAGGCATGACTTTGTAGCAGAAGGTGCCCCACTGAGTAACAAATGTAGTCTTTTCCATGTCTTCAGGAGCCATCTTGATCTGATTGTAGCCTGAAAAGCCCTCCATGAAAGAGAACACCTTGTGCTGAGCTGTATTATCAACAAGGACATCGATGTGGGGTAGAGGGAAGTCATCCTTGGGGCTGGCCCTGTTCAGATCCCTGTAGTCGACACACATCCTGACCTTACCGTCCTTCTTAGGTACCGGCACCACATTAGCAACCCACTGAGGGTAAGAAGTCACTGCAAGAAACCCGGCATCAAACTGCTTCATAACCTCGGCTTTAATCTTCTCAGACATCTCTGGACGCATACGGCGGACCTTTTGCTTAACCGGAGGGAAATCTTCTTTAGTTGGTAAGTGATGGACCACAATGTCGGTATCTAATCCGGGCATATCTTCGTAGGACCAGGCAAAGATTTCTTTATAGTCATGCAGCATCTGAGTCAACCGTTGCTTCACGCTGAGTTCTAGGTTGGCACCAATCTTCACCTCTTTCTTGTCTTCCTCAGTACCCAAGTTTATTATTTCCACTGGCTCTTCATGGGGTTGAATTGCCCTCTCTTCCTGTTGTAACAATCTTGCAAGTTCACCAGGCACTTCGCAATCATCTTCACCTTCGTCTGCGGCTAAGTTGATCGGATTTTCGAAGTCATAACCGGCAGTAGCAGAGTCGTTACCAGTGAGATCCAGAGTGGATTGAAACCTGTATGAGTGAGTGTGTGTGTAAATACAGCTGTTTTGCAATATGTAAAGGAAAGAAAGAAAAGGAGCGCAAAATTTGAAATGTGAAAAACGTCCAATGCTTTTATTCATGATATATGATGGTGACAAACAAAAGCCCTCATAAATAAAACCACGGTGCCCCGGGTAGGACACCGGGCCATATAGTCTCAAATTATTGTTTATTACAAATCAAAAAACAAAGAAATTCATTACTGAGGAACAAAAGTTATGGGTGTAAAATCTTTAGCAGTCCAATTGGTCAATCCACCGTCGGCCGTCGGGTAGATCCAGCTATCGAACTCTGACTCTCCCACTTCATCTTCCTCTCCAATAGCATTCACTTCAGAGTGAGTGATGAGCACCGGAGGTCTTCCAATTCTTGCCTTGCGCACTGCTTTCTGAGCTTCTGTGGTGAAACCCAGCCCAAACTTGTTAATCTTAGGAGTAAGATCAGGGAGCTTGCCCCAGTTTGCACATTCGCCTTTTTCGATCACAGCCCGGGCGTCCTTTAAGGAGGCCATCTTCATAGGAGAAACCTCTTCATCTTCTGCTGCTGCCAATGTTTGTGGCACCTCCTCAAAATGTTGAAAGGGGGTTTCAATGAACTCCCCATCCATTTCTACGTATCTGAAGGAGTTGAGGTGGCTGACCATGTACTCCTCTTCCCCTTGCACCATTACAATCTTCCCCCTGACTGGGTATTTGAGCTTCTGATGCAACGTGGAGGTTACAGCTCCAGCCTTGTGGATCCACGGGCGACCCAGCAAACAAGAATAGGATGGACAGATGTCCATCACATAGAATTTTGAATCAAACACCTGTGACCCAACCCTGATTGGGATGTCCACCTCACCATGTACCATTCTTTTGGACCCGTCAAAGGCCCGGACAACAATGTTACTTGGTTTGAGTTCCAGACCTTCACAGTCCAGCCTATCCAGAGCTTTCTTGGGCAGCACGTTTAATGAAGAACCCGTGTCAACCAGCACATGAGCAAGAGTAGTGCCCCTGCATTCAATGGAGACATGCAGGGCGTCATTATGGTTCTTCCCCTTTGCTGTCAGATCGGCATCAGAGAAACCCAGGCCATTATCAGCGGTTAGGTTGGCCACACAGTCGGTGAACTGATCAGCAGATGTCTCTTGAGGTACGTGGGCTGTCTTTAAGAAGGCAATCAGAGCCTTAGCATGGGCCTCTGAACACAGCAGTAGTGACAACATGGAGATTTTAGAGGGGGTGTGCCCCAGCTGTTCTACAACGTTGAAATCGCTCTTCTTTATTATCTTGAGGATTTCTTCCATTTCCTGCCTGGAAGCCTCAACAATGGTCTTCGGTGCCTCCGTCCTGGCAGGCACATCAGCAGCAATCCCCTTGCCCCGAGTATCAGATGACTCGGCAGCAGGGGTGGATATTTGGTCAGGGGGAGAAACAGGCACACTGGCAGGTGTGAAGACCAAAGGCCTATGAATTACTGGAGGAGCAATGTCTGGTGAGAACAGTCTTCCACTACGAGTGACCTTAGCAGGCCCAGTGATATTGGAGACACCAGCATCAATGTTGAACTCTTGTTTCACACCCAGAACGTAAACATCTGCCCCATAGTGCCATGGGACAGCCTTATCAGACTTGTAGGGGATGGGCCCCGGGACAGTAATGGTGATTGGAGCAATCTTGTGAACCGGCAAAATTTGGACGGGCTTCTTTGAAGGAGCCTTGGAAGGGTTGTTGAAGATGGTAACAATTGAAACTTCTTCAACAGGAGCAGCAGGAACAATAGTCTTTCTGAACAAAATCTCTCTACTATCCATCAGGCTTTGGACGCCTGACTTCAGCAGAGAACAACCAGCAGGGGAAGCAACACATAGAGGGCAACCCTTGCTACATCCCGGAAATAAACCGGCTAGCAACAGGTTCCTCTTGACCGTCAGCAGCGGAGTAGCAACATCATCCACCGAAGCTACATACAAATCCTCCTCAACAGCATTCACTCCATGCTGGGGCATGGGAGCGGTTACAACATTCGGCCTCTCGGGCGCCTCAAACTGTATTTCCTTTGCATCAATAAGGTCCTGAACCTTATTCTTTAGGGCCCAGCAATCATCTGTGTTGTGCCCCGGGCTATCAGAGTGGTAAGCGCAGCGGGCATTTGGATTAAACTTGGGGGACGCAGTATTTGGAAACTTCGGCGCCTCCCTGACAGTCACTAAATTGGCGGATAGCAACTGTGGCAGGATCTGCGACAAAGTCATGCTTAAGCGGGTGAATTCTCTCCGGGGTCTTTCAACCTTCTGAGGATTATTTGGCCGGGGAGCGGCAGCAGGCTTAGCAATCATTACCGCACTGACAGATTGGCGGTGCTCAGGTCGCTCTGGTCTCCGGGAGCTATATACAGCACTAGCCTCCTTTTTGAAGGGTTTCTTTTCAGCACTGGAGGAGGCAACCTTCTGTATCTTCCCCGATTTTATACCGGCCTCGATCCTTTCACCGGTCAGGATCAGATCAGTAAACCCAGCAGAGGAATTACCGATGAGATGATTGAAAAATGGACCAGAAAGGGTCCCCAAGAACATATCCACCAGCTCCCGGTCCGTCAATGGTGGCTGCACCCTGCCAGCCAGGTCTCTCCATTTCTGTGCGTACTCCTTAAAACCTTCACCCGACCCTAGCGACATACCCTGGAGTTGGGTACGCGTGGGAGCGAGGTCGGCATTATACTGATACTGCTTGTAAAAAGCAGTGGCCAGATCCTCCCAGTTACGAATGCTGATTCCATCCAGCTGATAGAACCAGTCGAGGTGAGTCCCTGAAAGACTCTCCTGGAAGAAATGGATCCAAAGGTTCTTGTCTGCTGTGTAAGGCTGGATCTTCCTTACATAAGAACGGAGGTGCATCTTGGGACAGGAAGCCCCATCATACTTCACGAAGGCAGGTGCCTTGAACTTGTGCGGGATCACCACTCCAGTAGATAACCCCAAGTCTCCGAAATCCAATCCAGGCACCCGTTGAACTTCCACAGCCTTTAATCTGTCTTCCAGCAATTTGTACCGGTCTTCAGCAGGAGGGTACTGTTCGTCGTTGAAGTCTGTTTCAGTATCAGAGCCCACAGGAGTAGTGACCTCCCTTTCTTGGTTACTACCTTCCCCCACAGATGGAGGAGTCCTTTCAGCTTCAACCAAAGTGTTCCCGAGTCTGCGCCCAGTGTTAAATAGCACAGTCCTCTTCTTCTTCTTAGTCTTCTTCAGAAGCATGGTCTTCAACTCTTGTTGACCCTGAGCCAAGCCTTTGATCAGCTCCTGAAATTGGGCGTTCTGCGCCTGAAGAGCCTTGATAGATGCCTCGGTTGATGATTCAGGGTTCATGATGCTGAAATAAACAGCGAAGAACGGTAAGCAACATGAAAATAAGAGTAACTGTGATGCATATGATGAATGAGATGCGTATGAATTATGTTTTCAAAGACAATCGGGAATCAACTTTGTAAACAAAAAGGAACACACTTCATTAGATTCAATTTTGCAGCTTAAATTGTTCAACAGGTTGCCCTTAGGCGTTACATGAAAGGAAATACTGAAAAGGGAAATAAAGCTGTAAAAAGAACATCCAGAGCTCCTTATTGATCCCATGGTCTCCTCTTCTCAGTACGGATGTAGGCATTCAGGGCTCGCTCATTCTCCAATTGCTTTGTCAGCTTCTGGATCTTTAATTCCTGCTCGTTGAACTTTTCCCGGTAAGAATCCCGTTCTTCTCGCAGTTGCGACCAAGACCTCTTCAACGTCTCATAATCAGTGGGTACCTGAGGAGGGAGGACAGTTGGAGGAACACCATCTTTGTCAGAAGACTCAAGAACGACAGGTCTGACAGCATCATACGGCATACCTAACTTCTGAGCACGGATGCGAACCCATTTGTAGTAGGCTTCCATAGGTAAAGAAGTCTTTGGCCCTAACTCTTGTGGGTCAGCTTTATGAACTTTGTCCCAAGCCTTGATGAACTTACGACGCAGCTCGTCACTATCCACCTGAAACTCAAAACTGATGTGAGGCACCAACATCTCATGGGGCCCTGCTCTTCTTGCTCTTCCAAACTGACGGAGTGCTAGGCATGGATTGTAAGAGATCCCTCCTTGAGTACCAATAAGAGGAACATTAGGGTATTCTCCGCATCGATCAATAACAGCTATCTCATCCAAACCTCTGCAAGTCCAAATGACGTCTTTATCGGTGAGAGACATTAACCTGTGAGCCCATCCTTTTCCTCCCTGGTTCTTCAGTACGAACTTAGGGAGGTGCGAAATAAACCACCTTACCAACAAAGGGATACAACACCATAGGGTTCCTCGTCTTCGGGTAGTACGAGCATGAAGTTGTTGCAAGATGTCACCCAAGAGAGTGGGTACAGGATTCTGAGAGATAAAGATCCTTATAGCAGTGACATTGACGAAGTTGTCAGGATTGGGAAACAAGACTAACCCATAGATTAAGAGAGCCAAGATGTCTTCATATGCCCTAAAGTCCAGGTCATTCCAGAAATTGTTAGCTTTACCCACCAGAAATTTGGCCAAGAAACCCTTAACCCCGCTTCTAGTTACCCAATTGTCTGTTACTTCCTGATGTGTCAAAGGAAGAGCTGCAGCAACATCCTCAAGCCTGAGGGTCTTTTCCCAGCCAGTGAAAGGAGTTTGATCCAAGATAGGGATACCAAGTAAATCAGAGAACTCTTCCAGGGTAAGGACCAGCTGGAAGTCTTGGAAGGTGAAGCACTGGTACAGAGGGTCATAGAACTGGGTCAGAACACTCATCAACTGTTGATCCTGCTTTGCAGTGACTAAACTGAGAAGAGAACCATGCCTCTGGATGAAGGAGGTGGTATTTGGAATTCTGCTAACCAACTCTTCAAGCAACTCAGGTGAGTGAACAAAGTTGAACCGGATAGTATTCCTTCGCACAGGCATCATGGTGTCCTACAAAATAGAGCAAAGATGAAACCCTCTTGTCTTTGAAATGGTCAGTCCTTATGCAGGATGTATGCAATGCTCATGATGTTATGATGCTATGATAAAGCACACCACAAATAGATACAAAGGCAAACATGGTAAGGCACACAAGTCACACAAAGCAAACCCTTAAAGTTTAGGCCAGCATGAGGTCTAGGTATTACCCTCTTTCAGTTTGTTGGTTCATACCTGTCCTAATCAAAAGTAACCGGGTTCTTAGAGGATCCCAATATCATTGACTACCCTCAATCGGTCATAACTCCAGCATCGCAATCTTTTCTTGCGGCCAGAACCATCACGAGAGTTTAGCCTCAATGGGCGTAGCATACTGCTACTGTTCTAAAGGCCAAGTTGTGTCAATTAAGGTTCTAAGGTCTGTTGGTGCTTAATGACTACTTAGAAGACCCATATTCTCCTCGTTACGACACAAGGGATATCGGTACAGACCAAGGTGCCACACCAACGTAGCCACTGCTTCACCCATGTCGGTCTATGCCGGACAGGTCCCTCACAGCTTATGCTACCTAAACAGGGTATCCCCAGATCTGGGTTAGGATCTATGAAACTCCGATGCAACCCACAATTTTAAAGCAGACAAGGAAAACAATTGAAAACACAGTTATGAACTAGCCCTAAGGTACACCTCACTTTATAAAGTCTCCCCAGCAGAGTCGCCAGTTCTGTGATCGGTGGATCTGGAACTGACTGTTTTAAAGCTGGTTTCGCGAAATGTCGCGGTAAGCAAGAGTCGCCACCGTCTTTTATTTTCTCCAAATGGAAAGGACAAAAGCACAGAAAAATTCCTTAAAGAGATTGCTCTCGGTTCGGGAGGTAGGTTATAGAAAAGGAAGGTGTTAGCACCCTTTCTATCCATGGTTATCCATGGGCTCTTAGATACTTGCTCATTGTGTTTTCAAAATTGTTTGTTTGCTTTTCAATGTGGGTTTTAAAAAAGTTTCTTTGAAAAATTTCAGTTCGACTCGTACGTCAGAGTGTTTGAAAAAATTGCTTTGAAAGCTTTTGAAAATGTGTTGGTGTGAAAAGTATTTTTGTTTGAAATTAGAGCAAGTATCCTTGAGAACCTACCTACCCTAAGGAATTCGTCTGTGTAAATGTCCTTTAAAGTAATGCCATCCCACCATTGAGAGGTAGGTAGCACCACCGTTGGAGGTGTTCGGGTCAATTCGAGTTTGTAGGGACATGGTGATCACCGGAGCAATGGGAAGACACCTTAGAAGCTACCCTCATGCCAGGTTCCCGGATCATGAGGACTTATTAAGACATCCTCTACTCGACGATCACCTTTCGAAGGCAAGGCAACAGTGAGGCGTACCCTAGGGGTGGTGTGTGATTTGTGTGTCGTTTTCATTTATTTTTGTCTTTTGTCAAAGTGATCTATGCGTTTGTTTTTATTTAAGTCCATACATTCTTTCATGCTTTTTGTTAACAGTCATAAGTTGGCGGGAAAGTAAATTCTAAGCTATTACAAATGGCACGGGTCCACATCGCCAAAATTAAACCGGACCCGATTTAACGGGAAGTAAATAAAGCAAATTAAAAGTGCGAAAAGTTTAAGTTACAACGCTTTGGGAGAGGTACATGATTATTTGAATGAAATAAAAATAAATATGCGAAATTAAATAAATTACGAACGAGGGCGTTGGACCCTTTTGCAAAATCTAAAGTTAATAAGGAATTAAGGAAAAAAATGTTTTTGGTATTTTTATGTTTTTTAAGATTTTAATAGAAAAAGAATTAATTAAAATGAAAATTGAATGCAAACCCTAATTCTAATGGTTTTTAAGTTTATTGTGAAAATATTGAATTAAAACCTAAATTAAGCCTAAGTTAATTTATGTACAATTTAATTATGAAAATAAAATAAGTAATATTATTATAAAAAAAAGGAAAAATTAAAAGGAATAAAAATTATCAATTAAACCTAAATTCTATGTTTTTTATATTTTATTATGAAAAGAATTAAAGTGGCAACCTAAATTAATACTAAATTAATTTACATGCTAATTTATTTACAAGAAAATATTAAAATAAAAATTATTTATTATATTTTGTCTTTTCTGATTTTTAAGCCTTTTTTGTATTTTTGTAAAATAATTGATCAAATTAAATATAATAAAGAAAATAAGATAACAATTAAAAAATAAGAAAGACAAAAAATAGGAAATTGCAAACCAGTGGGGGGTTCAGTCCCAATTGTGAGGTGTTGATCCAATAAATTGAGCCCAATCTTGCAAGGCCTGATTGACTTTTGGACAAGCGTGTGGTGCATTGACTGGGAGTGTAGCGTGTTCATCCATCCTGTTCCTTTGATCTGAATATGATAGACGCGTGGACGCTTGGATGAGGGAGGCATATGGTACGTCTATGATGCTTACGCTGCACAGGAATTCACATAGAAAAATAATATTGAAAGTATACAGACCTGGGACTCGAACCCAGGTCATGAGCATTGCAAGCGCTTCTACCTGCCACTGAACCATTCCAACTTCAATTAACATATAATAGTAAATAAATATTATAAAAAGAAAATGTCAATGGCCCTGGAAACGCGCGCGAAATTTGAACGATCCAATCACTCCCTGCCACGAGTTCGTCTTCTTCCTTTTTCTGAAAACATAAAAGTATTAGGCAACGGTTTTTACACCGTTGCAGAAAATAGCATACGAGAAAATAACGACTAGACCATGAGGCCACATAAATTGATCGCGATGACTGGTTCTTGTTCGTTGGAGCATGCTGGTTTGAATGGTCATGGTTTCGTGGACTAATTTTGCTTGGTTTCAGAAGCCCTAAATTCAAGCTCTGAAAACCCTAAAGATTGATCATGGTGAAATCACGTATATGGCATAAAAACGAAATTAATTTGCATGGTTAGTTGCAGAAACTCATAACAAACATGAATCAAGAGACAAAAATTGCAAATTATGCACAAATCATGATGCACGATTCTGAAAATTTCTTGACACAGTTGAGGTTCGTTTTACCAGTTCTTAGCGTTTGGATGAATGATTCTGATTGAAATACACTCAATAGACCTTGAGCAAGCTATTGGAATCAAGATTAAGGCTTGAATCGTCCTCCAACAATGATTTCAGAATTTTGTTTTCAAGGAATTTTTTTCAAGTTTCTAATGAGTTCTTTAGCGCAGCTTAGAGTGTAAAATCTTGTTCTGATCATTTGTATATACCCTAGCAATATGTTTGGATGGGAGTTATGGTCAATAACACCTTGCTTTGATGGTTTGGATTTTCACATAAACCACCATTATCAACTTTCCAATTTTGCTTCATTTTGAATTTTTTCCTTGATTAAGCCTTAGCACGAAAAATGGTAGGCACATAATGGTGTTTCAAGGCTAGTAAAAACCCAATATTCCCTCTTAAATCAATTTTTGAATTTCTTTTGATTTTAAAAGATTTAAAACTAATTAAATCCAATAAAAATCAATAAAAATGAAAAAATTAATAAAAAAATCTGAAATAAAGGGTGGGACACGTGGGAAGCATGGTCAAGTTAATTCAAGTGGAAAAAGTGGGCCCCTTTTGTCAAAAATGAGATTTCAAGGATAAATGGTTTTGGCCATTTCACAAAAATTTCCCAACTTCTCCAATGCATAACTTGCTCAATTTTTAATCTTTGCTCATGTTCTTGGACATTTTAGAAAGTTCTTGAAGTCCTCTAAACAATGTCTTTGGTCCCATGTCATTTTGATTTACCAATCTCAAGTTATGGCCTTTGACTTAAAGTCCCCTTTTGTTGACTTTTGAAAATGACCTATAATGTTGAAATTGATAACTTTTTGTGAGAGCATTTCTTGGACTTGAAGTATGAAGATGAATTGTAGGAAATGTCTTTCTCTTCAAAATGAGCTTTGGATGGAATTTTTCTGATGAACCATGTGAAAGTTATGCCCTGGTCAATTTCAGTTGACTTTTTCAGCTGTCCAAAAATAGAAACTTTTGCATCTTGATGATTTCTGAGCCAAATTTTGAGAATCATGATCAAGCATTGATCAAATGATGTTTGTGGCTTCAAAATGATATGTTGACCAAAAATTTGAACTTTTGACTGCCAAATGACCATTTTGCCCCTACAGTTGACTGCAGTGCAATTAGGGTTTTGACTGTGCAATTTTGTGCTGAAAGTCTTGAAACTTGACATGTAGGTGCTTGACCATATTTATAAGCATGTGAGGCTTGATTGGGCCCTTTGAAACTTCATTTTCTTGATCAGAAGCAAAACCCTAATTTTGACTGTTTAGGAGGCCCTTGCACTGTGCAACCCTTGGGGAATTTTGTGACTTGGCTTGGCAATTTCTTGAAGAATATGGGAGGGAAAATTTTGGGGTACAACACCCGGGGAATTAGATTGGACTCTTCTGGGAAGTTTTGAACTGCGGGGGAAGTGATTCCTTTGAATGTTGATATGCTGCCGGGGAACAATCTTTAGACCAAGACTTCCGGGGATGCTTGTTAAGAATATATGTACTGCTGGGGAAGTATTAAGATCTACTGGGCACTCAACTTCCTTGAGATTTGATAATTTTGCTTGGAGAGGAATGTACTGTTTTGCTGAATCACTCTCTGGGGATTTAATATGTACTGGTTATGTTCTTTAGCCGAACCTACCTTGGTACCTTGGAGGATAGAACAATTAGACTGCTCAGACAACTCTTTTATTGCCCCTGTTTTCAGTGTCACCTGTAATTAATCTTTTTGTTTCGTATGCAAATATTTATGAGTTAGCAAATTATTGTCAATGCATATATCACAAATTGAACCTTGGACGTTCTTCGCAAAACAAAACAAAAAAAGAAAAATACTTGGCACGTTTAACTGAAGAGTATATTTGTATTGATTTTTGAATGGCCTGAAAAATAGGCGTTTTATGTACAAGAGGCTGACGTCCTAGTAAGAGGAACGTTGCCAAACAAGAGAGTTTATACAAGTTTTGTACAAAAGAAAATAAAACAGCTGTGTGAAGTGAATGATCCCACTGGGTTTCAACTCTGCTATTGTCTTTATAACTCCGAGCGTCTCATCACTTGATGACCTTGGTTGAAGATGAAGCTGACTGATCGATGCCGTCTGAACTTGATGTATATACCGGATTCTGGATGCAAAGTGATCCAATGAGACATAGTATTACGCTTTTATCCCTAATTTTTGCCTGGACCGCCCTTTCGGGATTTCAGTCCACCGGGATACCCATTTTTGCCCAAGCCGCCTTTTCAGGTTTTCAACTTGCCGGGTGTACAGTTTTTTTTTCATTTCATCCCTTCATTTTGCCCGAACCCTTTTGGTTCGCCGGGAAGCCCTAATTTTTGCCTAGGCATGTCAGCCTAGCGGGTCTTTTTTTCACGCGTAGTATCTTTTTACTATGTCTGCATTGGCGGGGTGAGGAAGGTCGTCACCATCCATGTTGGTCAATATCATGGCTCCTCCTGAGAACACATGCTTAACCACAAATGGACCTTCGTACGTAGGGGTCCATTTGCCCCTTGGATCACTCTGAGGAAGGATGATTCTCTTGATTACCAGATCCCCAACTTGATATTCCTGTGGTCTGACTTTTTTGTTAAATGCCCTGATCATCCGTTTCTGATACGTCTGACCATGACAGATAGCAGCGAGTCTCTTTTCATCAATGAGGTTAAGTTGATCAAGTCGTGTCTGGATCCAATCATATTCGTTTAGATTTGCATCCTTCATTATCCGGAGAGAGGGTATCTGCACTTCGATTGGCAAAACTGCCTCCATGCCATAAACCAGAGAGAAAGGAGTTGCCCCGGTTGACGTCCTAGCTGAGGTACGGTACCCATGTAGAGCGAACGGTAACATCTCGTGCCAATCTTTGTAAGTCACTGTCATCTTCTGCACGATTTTCTTGATGTTTTTATTTGCTGCTTCTACAGCCCCGTTCATCTTCGGTCTGTAAGGCGAAGAATTGTGGTGTTGTATCTTGAACTGTTCGCAGAGCTCAGAGATCATCTTGTTGTTCAGATTGGTACCGTTGTCTGTAATAATCCGCTCAGGGACGCCATACCGACAGATCAGGTTATGTCGAATGAACCGTGCCACAACAGTCTTGGTTACCGTAGCATAGGATGCTGCCTCGACCCACTTCGTAAAATAGTCAATCGCTACTAGGATGAAGCGATGTCCATTGGATGCCGTAGGTTTAATCTCGCCGATCATGTCTATGCCCCACATTGCAAACGGCCAAGGCGCGGTCAGAACATTCAGGGGAACCGGAGGAACATGCACCTTATCTGCATAAATCTGGCACTTGTGGCATGTCCTGGAATGTTGGTAACAGTCAGCTTCCATTGTGGACCAGTAATATCCTGCCCGTAGGATTTTCTTAGCCATAGTGTGTCCACTGGAATGCGTACCAAAGGTCCCTTCATGTAGCTCTTCCATGATTCTTTCTGCTTCAATTTTATCCACACAACGCAGTAAGGTTGAATCATGGTTTCGTTTGTACAAGATGCCGTTGCTTAGGAAGAACTTGGCTGCGAACCTCCTCAGGAATTTCTTATCATTGACAGAGGCACCTTCAGGGTATTCCTGAGCTTCCAGATATCTCTTTACTTCGTGGTACCAAGGCTTCTCAGTCACCAATTCAGTTTCGAGATCACAACAGTATGCCGGTTCGTCCAGTTTCCAGATGATGATCCGGGGAGCCTCGTTATCCCATTTGACCTTGAACATTGAAGACATTGTAGCCAACGCGTCCGCTAACTGATTCTCTTCTCTTGGAAAGTGTTCAAAGGTTATCTCTGTGAAGTGGGGGATCAGGGTCAACACACATTCTCTGTAAGGAATCAAGTTGGGATGTTTCGTATCCCACTCTCCTTTGATCTGATTGATCACAAGAGCGGAATCTCCGAAGACACTTAGAAATTTGATCCTTAGGTCGATCGCAGCTTGAAGACCCATGATGCACGCCTCATACTCCGCCATGTTGTTAGTACAGTTGAAACACAGCCGGGCAGTGAGTGGAGTATGAGTACCTTGTGGATATATGATTATGGCGCCGAACCGTTTCCCAAAGCATTGGAGGCTCCGTCAAAGTGCATAGACCATCGGGATCCTGGTTCAGGTCCTTCATCCGGTCCAGGTACTTCACAATCAGTCACTATCATGATGCTTTCATCCGGAAACTCGAAGTTCATGGACTGATAGTCATCTACAGCTTGATGTGCCAGGTGGTCTGCCAATACACTTCCCTTGATGGCTTTCTGGGTTGTATATTGAATGTCGTATTCCGTCAAGATCATTTGCCATCTTGCAATTCTCCCAGACAGAGCAGGCTTTTCGAATATGTACTTTATAGGATCCATCTTTGAGATCAACAAGGTAGTGTGAGTCAGCATATACTGTCTCAGCCGGCGAGCAGCCCATACCAAAGCGCAGCAAGTTTTCTCAAGCAGTGAGTATCGGGTCTCACAGTCAGTAAACTTTTTGCTAAGGTAGTAAATGGCATGCTCTTTTCGGCCAGACTCGTCATGCTGCCCCAGCACGCACCCCATTGAATTATCAAGCACTGTCAGGTATAGTATCAGAGGTCTCCCTTCAACCGGTGGCATAAGGATAGGTGGTTCTTGGAGATACTCTTTAATTTTGTCAAAAGCAGCCTGACATTCATCGTTCCAACGTACTACCTGATCTTTCTTCAGCAGCTTGAAGATTGGCTCACAGGTAGCAGTCAGCTGTGAGATGAAGCGAGCAATGTAATTCAGGCGTCCTAAAAAGCCTCTGACTTCCTTCTCTATCTTAGGGACTGGCATCTCTTGAATAGCTTTGACCTTAGCAGGGTCCACTTGAATACCTTTATCACTGACCACGAAGCCTAGCAACTTCCCAGATCTTACCCCGAAGGTGCACTTGTTCGGGTTCAATCTCAGCTTGTATAGTTTCAACCGGTCAAACAACTTTTGCAGATGATCTAGATGCTCTTCCTCAGTCTGGGACCTCGCGATCATGTCGTCCACATACACTTCTATCTCATGATGGATCATGTCATGAAATAAGGCAACCATGGCACGTTGGTAGGTTGCCCCAGCATTCTTTAATCCAAATGGCATGACCTTGTAACAGAAGGTGCCCCACTGAGTAACAAATGTAGTCTTTTCCATGTCTTCGGGTGCCATCTTGATCTGATTGTAACCTGAAAAGCCATCCATGAAAGAGAATACTTTGTGCTGCGTTGTATTATCAACAAGGACATCAATGTGAGGTAAGGGGAAGTCATCCTTGGGGCTGGCCCTGTTCAGATCCCTGTAATCGACACACATTCTGACCTTTCCATCCTTCTTAGGTACCGGCACCACATTAGCAACCCACTGAGGGTAAGAAGTCACTGCAAGGAACCCAGCATCAAACTGTTTCATGACCTCGGCTTTAATCTTCTCAGACATCTCTGGACGCATCCGACGGACCTTTTGCTTAACTGGAGGGCAGTCTTCCCTAGTTGGCAAGTGATGGACCACAATATCGGTATCCAACCCGGGCATGTCTTCGTAGGACCAGGCAAAGATCTCCATATAATCATGTAACATCTTGGTTAACCGTTGCTTCACGCTGAGCTCTAGGTTGGCACCAATCTTTACCTCTTTTCTGTCTGCCTCAGTACCCAAGTTTATCGTTTCCACTGGCTCTTCATGGGGTTGAATTGCCCTCTCTTCCTGAAGCAACAGTCTTGCAAGCTCGCCAGGCACTTCGCAATCATTTTCACCTTCGTCTTCGGCTAAGTTGATCGGATTTTCGAAGTCATAACTGGCAGTAGCAGGGTTGTTATCAGTGAGATCCAGAGTGGATTGAAACCTGTATGAGTGAGTGTGTGTGTAAATACAGCTGTTTTGAAAATTATGTAAAGGAAAAGAAAGACAGAAAAGGAGCACAATATTTGCAATGCGAAAAATACGTCCAAGATTTTCATTCATGATATATGAAATGACAGTTTGTATGCCCTCACAAATAGAACCACGGTGCCTCGGGTAAGACACCGGGCCATAGAGTTTATCATTGTTTATTACAAAATATCGAAACAAAGAAATTTATTACTGCGTCACAAAGGTAACAGGAGTATGATCCTTAGCAATCCAGTTGTTCAATCTGCCTTCGGTCGTCGGATAGATCCAGCTGTTGAATTCAGCTTCGTCCACTTCATGGTCTTCCCCAACAGCATTCACTCCTGAACTTTTAATAAATACCGGAGGTCTTCCGATCTTCGCTTTCCTCATAGCTCTCTGACCTTCTGTGGTAAAACCCAGCCCAAGTTTATCAGTCTTCTGAGTAAAGTCTGGAAGTCTGCCCCAGTCGGCACATTCACCCTTCTGAACCACAGCCCGGGCATCCTTCAGGGAAGCCATCTTCAAAGGACCACCTTCTTCTGTTGCTGTTGCTGCAATTGGAAACACCTCCTCGAAATGCTGAAAGGGGGTTTCAATAAACTCCCCATCCATCTCAATGTATCTGAAGGAGTTCAGGTGGCTCACCATATATTCTTCCTCTCCTTGCACAGTGACAATCTTCCCTCTGACGGGGTACTTCAGCTTCTGATGCAAGGTAGAGGTCACTGCCCCATCCTTATGTATCCAGGGTCGACCCAGCAGACAAGAGTAAGATGGACGGATGTCCATCACATAAAAAGTGGAGTCGAACACCTGAGAGCCCACCCGAATCGGAATGTCAACTTCTCCATGGACCATCCTCTTTGAACCATCAAAGGCCCTGACGATGATGTTGCTGGGTTTTAATTCCAGTCCTTCACAATCTAGGCGGTCCAAAGCCTTCTTGGGTAGCACATTCAAAGATGACCCAGTATCCACCAACACATGTGCCAAGGTAGTGCCCCTGCATTCAATAGAGACATGCAGAGCATCATTATGGTCTCTTCCCTTTGCGGTCAAGTCAGCATCTGAGAAACCCAAGCCATTATCTGCCGTTAGACTTGCCACGCAATTAGTGAACTGGACTGCAGAGGTTTCATGTGGCACATGGGCCGTCTTGAGGAATGAGATTAGGGCCTTAGCATGGGCCTCGGAGCACAGCAATAAAGAGAGCATGGAGATCTTGGAGGGCGTATGCCCCAGCTGTTCCATAACATTAAAATCGCTCTTCTTTATGATCTTCAGAATCTCCTCCATCTCTTGTGGGGAGGCCTCAGCAGCTATGGGTACGGGTGCTTCCATCTGGGCAGGCTCAACTTCAATTCCCTTACCCCGAGCATTGGATGACTCGGCAGCAGGAGAAACAATTGGATCAGCAGCAGGAACAGGTATACTTGCAGGGGTTATGAGGAGTGGTCTTCGGACAGCAGGCGGTGCAATGTCAGGCGAGAAGAGCCTGCCACTGCAAGTAACTTTGGTTGGGCCAGTGATGTCACAAATGCTGGCGCCAGCGTTGAGCTCTTGTTTAATCCCGTTTACATATACATCTGCCCCATAATGCCAGGGGACAGCTTTGTCAGATACATAGGGCAGGGGCCCTGGAACAGTGATAATAACAGGCGCAACGGTCATGATTTGGACGGGCTTCTTCGGGAGAGCCGTGACCGGATTACTGAAGATAGTCACCACAGAAACTTCTTCCACTGGAACCAACCGAACAGCAGACTTCTTGAATAGAATCTCCTTGCTATCCATTAAGCTTTGGATGCCTAACTTTAGCAAGGGACAACCAGATGGGGACACAGCACAGAACAGGCAACCCTCACTACAACCCGGAAATAAACCGGCCTGCAGTAGGTTCTTCTTGACAATCTTTAGAGGAGTGGCTAGATCATCCACAGAAACAGCATAAACGTCTTCATCAACAGCATTTACCCCATGTTGAGGCATAGGGGCAGTAACTACATTTGGTTTCGCAGGCGCTTCGAACTATATCTCCTTTGCATCGATAAGGTCTTGCACCTTATTTTTTAACGCCCAACAGTCATCAGTAGAGTGCCCCGGGCTATCTGAGTGGTAAGCACAACGAGCATTCGGGTTGTACTTGGGGGATGCAGTATTTGGAAACTTCGGCGCCTCCCTGACAGTCACTAAATTGGTTGAGAGCAACTGTGGCAGGATTTGCGACAAAGTCATGCTTAAGCGGGTGAATTCTCTCCGGGGTCTTTCAACCTTTTGAGGGTTGTTTGGCCGGGGAGCGGCATCAGGCTTAGCAATCATTACCGCACTGACAGATTGGCGGTGCTCATGTCTCTCTGATTTCCTGGAACCATATACGGCACTAGACTCCTTTTTGAATGGTTTCTTTTCCGAACTAGACGATGCACCTTTCGGAATTTTTCCAGACTTCAGCCCAGCCTCAATTCTTTCTCCAGTCAGAATCAAATCAGTGAACCCAGCGGAAGAATTCCCAATGAGATGGTTGAAAAATGGCCCAGATAGGGTCCCCAAGAACATGTCAACCAACTCCCGATCAGTCAACGGTGGCTGCACCCTGCCAGCCAGGTCTCTCCACTTCTGAGCGTACTCCTTAAAACCTTCGCTTGCACCTAACGACATACCCTGGAGTTGGGTACGTGTGGGGGCAAGGTCGGCATTATATTGATACTGCTTGTAGAAAGCAGTAGCCAACTCCTCCCAGTTACGAACCTTGATCCCATCCAGCTGATAGAACCATTCGAGATGAGTCCCTGAAAGACTCTCCTGGAAGAAGTGGATCCATAAATTCTTATCCGCAGAGTACGGCTGAATTTTCCGAACATAGGACCTCAGATGCAGCTTGGGACAAGATGCCCCGTCATACTTAGAGAATGATGGTGCTTTGAATTTATGAGGGATGATCACACCAGTCGACAAACCCAGATCTCCGAAATCCAGCCCAGGTACCTGTTGAACCTCCATAGCCTTCAACCTATCCTCCAGTTGCTTGTATCTGTCTTCTGCAGGAGGGTACTGCTCTTCATCAAAATCTGTCTCGTTGTCGGAGACTACCGGACTAGGAACCCTTGCTTCTGCCTGAGGAGAATTCTTGTCAACAGAAGAACCAGCCTCTTCCTGTTGCAGAGTATTGTTAAACCTTCGGCCCGAGTTGAACAGAACAGTTCTTCTCTTCTTCTTCTTCTTCTCCTTCTTCAGGAGCATAGCCTTCAGTTCTTCTTGGCCTTTAGCCAGACCCTTGATTAATTCTTGAAACTGCGCATTCTGCGCCTGAAGAGCCTTGATTGATGTCTCAGTTGATGTAGAGTCAGTATTCATGATGCTGAAATAAACAGCGAAGAACTGTAAGCAACCTGAAAAGAGGAAAAACCTGCTATGCACATGATGTATGAAATGCGTATGCAATGCATTCAAGGGTTCGAAAGTTCAAATTTGTTGTAGACAAAAGGAACACACGTTATCATTAAGGAAATCATTGTTTAATACATCAAGGCCTCATGGGTAAAAGTACAAAAGTCAAATCAATCCCAAAATACACTGCGCATTCTCTTTGGAGCTATGTAAGTGTTGAGATTCCTCTCCTCATGCAACAGGCGAGTGAGCTCCAAGACCTTCTTTTCACTGGCATGCAGACTAGTCTCAAGAGAATTCCTTTCCTCCTTAAGCTGGATCCAGCTCTTCTACATCTCCTCCCAGGATGTGGGCATATCAGGGTGCTGAATAGTGTAGGACACTTCTCCTTCCAGGACTGGTTCCTTGATCACTGGGAGCATATGGGGATAAGGCATTACTAACTTCTGGGAGCGGGCTCGTACCCACTTGAGATAAGGCTCCAATGGGATGGAATTCCTGTGCCCCAGTGTCTTGCTGTCTATCCTACTAGGCATCCTCCAGGCTCTGATAAATCTCTGGCGAAGTCTTTGAGTATCGTTGTCGAAGTCAAAAACCATGTCAGGAATCAACATGTCATGAGGACCATCCCTCCGAGCATAACCAAACTGTCTCCAAGCCAGGCATGGGCTATAAGTAATACCTCCTCTAATTCCAAGTAAAGGAACATTAGGGTACTCCCCGCAACGATCAATGATAGGGACATCTTCCCTGGACCTAGGGCACCAATGTATATCTGCATGTGTAAGAGTCATCAACCGTTGTGACCATCTCAAACCCCTCTCATTCTTCAGGACTGATTGTGGAAGGTGCAAAATAAACCACCTTCCCAGGAGAGGAGTGCAACACATAAGGACACCTCTTTTTCTCATGGTTCGAGTGTAACATGAGTGAAGGATGTCCCCCAGCAACGTAGGTATAGGATTCCTGGACATAAAGATCTGAACAGCGCTGATATCAATAAGCTGATCTGGGTTAGGGAACAACACCAAACCATAGACAAGGAGGGCCACAATCTCTTCAAAAGCTTGTAAGTCAAGGGAGTTCCAACATTCATGGGCTTTTTCAAACAGAAACCTGGCTAAGAACCCTTTGATACCACTTCTAACTTCCCAATGTCCCTTGAGGTCAGATGACTGTAGGTGCAAGGCTTTAGCAATCTCTTCCAACTTAGGTTCCTTTTCTGTACCGTTGAAGGGTAGCTGATCAAGGATAGGGATCTTCAGGAGCCGGGAGAACTCCTCCAATGTAGGTACCAACTGATAATCCAAGAAGGTGAAACAATGATGCAGAGGGTCAAAGAATTGGAACAAGACCTTTATCATATCTTCCTCAATGTTGGTGTTGACCAAACTGATGAGGCTTCCATGTCTTTCACTGAATGAAGAGTTCTCGGGAATCCTGGATATAAGCTCCTTAAGCTGAGGAGGTACCCTTACAAGACTGATTTGAATTGTCTTTCTACGAACGGTTTCCATGTCCTACAAAACAAAGAACAAAGATGAAGATTCGAACCCCTGAAATGGTTAGTCAATGCATATGATGCTGGATGATGTCATGATGCTATGATTAAACACACCACAGATATTTACAAGGACAAACATGTAAGACACACAAGGCACACAAGACAAGCCCTTAAGGTTAAGGCCAGCATGGGGTCTGGGTAGTACCCTCTTGAAGTTGGTGGGTTCAACCTGTCCTAATCAAAGTAACCGGGTTCTAAGGATCCCAATATCACGGGATTGCTTTCATTGTTCATCGTTTCGATTTAGCCACTGAACTGGCGACCGAAATATTCCAGGAAAGCAACCCTCAATTGAGTGTAGTATCGAGTATCAACCAACCTCGGACTGCACCAAAGTCAGTTATCTCACTACCCTAAAGAGGCCAAGATAGTTCAATTAAGGTTCCTAAGGTCTGTTGATGCTTCACGACACCACGCGGAGGCCCCGTACTCTCCCTGACTGAACTCAAGGGTTACCGGTACACACCAAAGTGCCACATCAACGTAGCAGACTGTTTCAACCATGTCGGTATACCCCGCACAGTTCCCTCACAGCCTTGTTGCTACTTTCTAAGAAAGGTATCCCCAGATCCGGGTTAGGATCTATAGAACTCCCAAGCAACCCACAATAGTAAAGCAAGCAAAGAAGACAATTGAAAACATAGTTATGACCTAGCCCTAAGGTACACCTCACTTTAAGTAGTATCCCCAGCAGAGTCGCCAGTTCTGTGATCGGTGGATCTGGAACTGACTGTTTAACGCTGGTTCGCGAAATGTCGCGGAAGCAAGAGTCGCCACCGTCTTTTATTTTCTCCAAATGGAAAGGACAAAAGCACAGAAAAATTCCTTAAAGAGATTGCTCTCGGTTCGGGAGGTGGGTTATAGAAAGGGAAGGTGTTAGCACCCTTTCTATCCATGGTTATCCATGGGCTCTTAGATACTTGCTCATTGTGTTTTCAAAAAATGGTTTGTTTGCTTCTCAACTGTGGGTTTTAAAAAGTTTCTTTGAAAATTCCAGTTCGACTCTTGTGTCAGAGTGTTTGAAAAATTGCTTTGAAAGCTTTTGAAAATGTGTTGGTGTGAAAAGTCTTTGAATTTGTTTTTGAAATTAGAGCAAGTATCTACGAGAACCTACCTACCCTAAGGAATTCGTCTGTGTAGATGTCCTTTAAAGTAATGCCATCCCACCATTGAGAGGTAGGTAGCACCACCGTTGGAGGTATTCGGGTCAATTCGAGTTTGTAGGGACATGGTGATCACCAGAGCAATGGGAAGACACCTTAGAAGCTACCCTCATGCCAGGTTCCCGGATCATGAGGACTTACTAAAACATCCTCTACTCGACGATCACCTTTCGAGGCAAGGCAACAGTGAGGCGTACCCTAGGGGTGGTGTGTGCGATTCGTGTGTCGTTTTCATTTGCATTTATCTTGTCATGTTATTGGTGTTCTACGCTTGATTTTTATTTAGACATTCATTCTTGCATGCTTTGTTTAACAGTTAAGATATTTGCGGGAAAAGTAAATCTAAAGCTATTACAAATGGCGCGGGTCCACATCGCCAAAATTAAACCGGACCCGATTTGACAGAAAAGTAAATAAAGGAATTAAAAGAATTAAAAGCGCGAAAAGTAAATGTTACAAAGCTTCGGGAGAGATACATAATTATTTAAACAAAATAAAATAAATACGCGAAATTAAACAATCAAGTCAAAAGGAGGGCGTTGGACCCTTTAGCAAAAATTAAAGTTAATGAGGAATTAAAATTAAAGTTAAAAGAAAGCCAGAATTTATTTTTTGGTGTTTTTTAGTGTTTTAAGATTTAATAGAAAAAGAATTAATTAAAACTAAAATAAAATGTTAAACCTAGTTCTAATTATTTTTTTAAGTTATTAAGAAAAATATTGGAGTTTTTTAACCTAAATGAAACCCTAATTTATTTTACAAGTTTTTATGCATATTTCATTATAAAAGTAAATAAAATAATATTATGGTAAAAAAGGAAAAAAATGAAAAAAGGAATAAAAATTAATTAAACCTAATTCTATATTTTTGTATTTTTGTCATTAAAAGAATTAAAATTAAAACTCTAATCTAAATTAATTTATTTACATGAAAATATTAAAATAAAAATTATTTATCATGTTTTTATCTTTTTTCTGATTTTTTAGGCATTTTTTTTATATATTGTAAAAATAATTAATTAATTCAAAACAAATAAAGAAAACAACATAATAATAAAATATAAGAAAAATTAGAAAATTGCAAACCAGGGGGGGTACCAGTCCCAAATTAGGAGGTATAATTATGCAATTCTGGCCCAATAACCTTGATCCATTTGACCTTTTCATGCAGCGTGCACATGCTTTGACCATGGTATATGATGTGCCTTCAATTTTACACCCTTGGATTGTTTCTGATGGACGCGTGGCTGTTGATCTCTGAAGATGCATGGTGTGCTCTAACCTGGAAATTGCATGTGAATATATATAGAAAAATAATATAGAGATTATACAGACCTGGGGCTCGAACCCAGGTCTTGGACGTCAATGCAATCACCACTTGCCAGCTGAGCCACTACAACACGCTTTACATATAATAAACAAACAAATGTTATAAAGAAAACAATCAACATTAATGGATCCACGCGCAAAAATTCAAATCAACGAATCATATTTTGCCACGACTTCGTCTTCCTCGCGTGCCTGAAACATATGAACAAGAGCAACGGTTTTTCATGCGTGGTGTTAGGCCGGCTATGGGAAAATAGCGATTAGGCCTATGGTGTCCATAAATTTGGCGCGATGGGTGCTTCTACTTCGTCCAGATGCACTGAGTACAACCATGGTGGTCTTAAGGGCTAATTTTACTTTGTTTCAAAAGCCCTAATTTCTCATCCTGCAAACCCTAGAAAGCTAACATGGTAAAATCGCGTTGAGAGCACAAAAACACAATTAAATTGTACAGTTAGCATCAGAAATCATCAATGAGTAATAATCCATAAAAAAAATGCAATGATTATGCTTCAAAATCAGAATACGATTATGCAATTTTCTTGATGCAGTTTGCGTTCAATCTACCAATTCTTGGAGTTTTGATGGTGGTTTCTGATTGGAATCTGATCAGGGGACCTTGAGGAAACTATTGAAATAGTTTTTGTGCCTTGAATCGACCTAAAAAGCTGTTTTCAGAATTGAGTTTATGGAGAAAAATTTCAAGTTTGTAATGGCCTTTCTTGCGCAGCTTTGTGTCTAGCACGATTAGGTTCATGATCAAGCCTTTGTAGTGAATGCATTAGGTCAAAAATATTCAATCAAATCCATTGCTTTTATTGTTTTGGAGATTTGATTTTCTAGCTTTATTTTCCAAATATTTTTCACATGCTTTTGTATCAATTAAGATCAAATCACTCCCAATCTTTCCTTATTGACTTAGGCACGAAATCTTGAGGCTGAAATGTGTACAAAAAGATTTGAAAACTTAGGTTAGTATTTTTCCTATATTTAATTTGATTTAAATGAATTAATATAAATAATAATTCAAATAAATAAATAAAAAATGAGAAAATACTTCCCTTTGGGCCAAGTGGTCGTGCACATGCTTAGAATGATGAATCATGGAAGAAAAATGGGCCCATTAGCAATTTTAGGTCATTTGGATCAATGTTGACTTTTCAAAATATCCAAAAATTTCCCAACTTCCACAAGGCATAACTTGCTCAATTGTTTAGCTTTTCTCATGTTCTTGGACATTTTGGAAAGGTCTTTGAGTCCTCTAACCAATGTCTTTGGTCCCATGTCATTTTGATTTACCAATCTCAAGTTATGGTCTTTGACTTAAAGCCCTTTTTTGTTGACTTTTGAAAATGACCTATAATGTTGAAATTGATAACTTTTTGTGAGAGCATTTCTTGGACTTGAAGTATGAAGATGAGTTGTAGGAAATGTATTTCTCTTCAAAATGAGATTTGGATGGAATTTTTCTGATAATCCATGTGAAAGTTATGCCCTGGTCAATTTCAGTTGACTTTTTTAGCTGTCCAAATAAGGAAACTTTTGCATCTTGATGATTTCTTGAGCCAAATTTTGAGAATCATGATCAAGCCTTGCTCAAATGATGTTTGTGGCTTCAAAATGATATGTTGACCAAAAATTTGAACTTTTGACTGTCAAATGACCATTTTGCCCCTATAGTTGACTGTAGTGCAATTTAGGGTTTTGACTGTGCAATTTTGAGCTGAATGCCTTGAAACTTGATATGAGGCTACTTGACCATATTTGTAGGCATGTAAGACTTGATTGGGCCTTTGAAAACTTCCTTTTCTTGATCAGAACACAGACCCTAGTTTTGACTGTATAGGAGACCTTTGCACTGTGCAACCCTTGGGGAATTTTGAAGCATGGCTTGGCAATTTCTTGAAAAATATGGGAGGGCAAATTTTGGGGTACAACACATGTCGATGTGACGCAATGGAAAATCATCTTTTGGACTAGCTTTATTTAGATCTCTGTAATCTACGCACATGCGGACTTTCCCGTCTTTTTTCGGTACTGGGACAATATTGGCAATCCATTGAGGATACACTGATGTCACAATAAAACCAACATTAATCTGCTTTAGGACCTCCTCTTTGATCTTTACTGCCATATCTGGGTGGGTTCTTCTCAACTTTTGTTTAACTGGCGGACACTCTGGCTTCAACGGCAAACGATGCTCGACAATGTCTGTATCTAGACCAGGCATATCTTGATAAGACCAAGCAAAAATATCCACATACTCTTTTAACAGCTCAATCAACCCACTCTTTACATCAGGATGCAACGATGCTCCAATCTTAACTTCCTTCGGATCTTCTTCTGAACCCAAATTAATTACTTCCAAAGGCTCCTTATATGGCTAAATGGTATTTTCCTCATGCTCAAGCAACCGCGATACCTCTTCTAGAATCTCATCATAATCTTCTTCTTCAGCCCCAAACACAGGACAATCAAAGTTGGGAGAGGGTGCAGGGTCATTGTATTCAACTGGTTTTTTAATTAATCTGCACATATGATTTATGATTGCTTTTAGAAACTGACACATATAACAAGTGATCATGCAGATTAATTTTCAGTTATTATTTATTTTGAAAGGTTCTTTATTTTTATTACCATTTCCCAAGAAAAAGCATAAAATAAAAGACATAATTTTGGAAGCAAAGACAACTTTTATTAATGATCTTAAAAGTTATAGCAAACAGATAAGACCTACAACATTAATACTTCCACCTTGGGCAGAGTAAAAGCTTTTCAAAAGAAAGAAACAGATTAACAAAACAAATTACTTTGAAACATGTATGCAAGAAGGAACATCAATGGTGACCCATTTCTGAACTCGGACTCCATGCGTCACATAATTCGGTACTTCCTGCTCTGCTTCATCCTCTTCAACAACATTAATTTCAGAACCAATTGGATGGAGGTAGCCTCCGCTGCGGAAAACATCATGATAACTGTTCACATAATACTTTGACTTCAAAGTTTCTCCTTTGCCATTCCTCGAAGAGAAACCCAAGCCAGCTCTATTTTTGTTCACGGGTGGATCCACAAGTCGTCCCAAAACTGCATTATGACCATTGCGCACAACCTGCTGCGCGTCCTTCAGGGAAACAACAAAATTCTCATTCTTCCTTATGTTGTCAATGGATAGGGTTTGGAACTGGGTTCCAACAGCAACCTCATTCGCTTCTACAATACTGAAAGAGAATAGATGGGATATCAACAACGCCTGCTCCTCATTTATGATCACTACCTTCCCTTCACGCACAAATTTTAGCTTCTGATGTAGAGTTGAAGTGACAGCCCCTGCTTCGTGTATCCATGGCCATCCTAGCAAACAACTATATGCGGGAATAATGTCCATAACCTAGAAGGTTATCAAGAAAAAATATGGTCCTATATGGATGGGCAAGTCCATTTCACCGATGACAGATTTCCTCGACCCATGAAAAGCCTTCACAATGATGCCACTCGGGCGCATAGGTGTTCCCTGATACTTTAACTTCATGAGGGTACTTCTCGGTATAACATTCAACACGGATCCGTTATCAATTAGCACATTGGATAGCGAGTCATTCTTGCAGTTTATGGATATGTGGAGGGCCAGGTTGTGATTCCTCCCTTCATCTGGTAATTCATCATCGCAAAAACTCAAGTTGTTACATGATGTAATGTTTTCAATTACGCTGCTGAATTGATCTAACAGCATGTCATTCTCCACAAAAGCTTGGTCTAGTACTCTCATCAATGATTCTCTATGAGCGGAGGAATTCATCAATAAAGCTAGGATGGATATCTTTGAAGGATTCTGCAATAGCTGATCTACAATTTTGTAGTCGCTCATCTTAATTATCTTCAAGATATCATCCACTTCTTTATCTAATGTAGCTCCACTAGTCTCTCCTGCATCCTTCTTAGGCTCATTGATCTTAACAATTTTCTTTCCAGCAACAACATCTCTTCGAATAACTGGCGCAAACACACGACCGCTACGGGTCACCCTGCTATTATCATCTATATTTCCAACATCTGGCATTGGCTGGATGGGAACTTCCACCCTGTCTTCTAAGATTGTAGCGTTGTATTTGTAAGGCATAGCCTTATCTGATTTATAAGGAACAGGACCTGGCAGACTAATTACTAATGGGGTAACAGCTGGTTTGCTTTGGTACTCCACCTCAAGATGAGCGGGAGCACCAAAATAAGGTACAATGACATTTACCCTTTCCTCAACATAATCAGCCATCAAAAGGTCATTTCCGGCAAACAAATCTTCATCTAAAGAGAAATACTCACCCGTAGAGGCATACCCTTCCTCTGACTCTTCTTCCATCAAACAAACTTCAACAATATCAATCTCGTGATAATCATCTCTCTGACTTGTGATCTTGATAGTTCCATTGTCTAACAATAATTGAACACCCTCTCTCACAATTGAACATCCTCGGGGGTCTCGACAGCAAACTATGCAAGATCCATATTGGTGTTCCACCTGACCATCGGTACGGCAGAAGGTAGCATGCAACTGCACGAGATCCCCATTCAAATGCTCCACATAAAAAATTCTGAATTCACCCGGACATCCAGAAACCATATTCACTTCCTCTTCATATTCTGCCCTAGGCCTAATTATACGGATTAAGCCCTCATCCATCATCTCCTGTAAATCATCCTTTATCTTCTTGCAACCCTGTATATCTGTGCTGCAAATAGCACAACCGATGTGGTCATGCGTATAGTAGCTGAATTCAGAGGTCTACGTGCATCTTCACTAAATCTCCTCTCACCAGATTAATGTCAAAAATCCGGAATTCGCCTTGACAACCGACCACCATGTTTACATCATTCACTCCCCCATGCTTGGGTAGAGGATTGTCTTTCATATTAGGTCCCATGTCTTTGAAAGATAGAATTCCAGACTTCACCAACCTTTGCACTTCAGTCCTCAAAGGATAACAATTTTCAACACTATGCTCTGGTGCTCCCTGATGAAAGGCACACATCTGGTCTGCTTTGTAATACCAAGGCAATGGTGATCGTACGGCTGGAGGTGGTCGTGTCTGGACCACCTTCTTCTGAATCAATGCTGGTAGTAGTTCTGCATAACTCATGAGAATAGGGTCTTAGTTCTCCCTTCTCTGATTATTCCATTGGTTCCCCTGCTAGGACTGTCTTTGATAAGCAACGGTAGTCAGAGCGACATTCATAACAAGAGTAACTGAGGCAACTTGCTGGTGACCCTGATAATTCCTTCTAGGAGCGTTCACTCTCCTCTCTTGTATGATAACATTTGTATCCCCCTCTTTCTTCTTTATAAACCCATAAGCTGGCTTTTTCACACCTCCGGATCCTTCACCCTTTGTCAAACGGCCTTCTCTTACTGCCTCTTCTAGGCGGACACCCATCCCTACCATCTCTGTAAAATCACTTTGGGCACTTGCTACCATTATTTCGTAGTAGGAAGCGCCTAGCGTCTTCAGAAAAATTTTAGTCATTTCCTTCTCCTCCATGGGAGGAATCACTTGTGCAGCCACATCGCGCCATCTCTGTGCATACTCTTTGAACGATTCTCTGTCTTTCTGAACCATGGCCCTAAGCTGGTCATGATCGGGCACCATATCCACATTGTACTTGCATTGTTTAATGAATGCTTCTCCCAAATCATTAAAAGTATGGATGTTGGCGCTGTCTAAACTCATTTACCATTTCAACGTTGCACTGGTCAGACTATCCTAGAAAAAGTGAATCAGCAGACGTAGATTAATGGTGTGAGTAGACATTCTCCTCACGTACATCACCAAGTGAGCACGAGGGCAAGTGTTTCCCTTGTACTTCTCAAACTCTGGGACCTTGAACTTAGCAGGCACTTTAACATTCGGGACCAAACATAGCTCATTCACATTCTTCCCAAATAGCTCTTTTCCCCTAAGAGCCTTCATATCTCTTTGCATTATATCAAATTGCTCTTGGAAATCATCCATTCTTTCATAAAAACCCAAGTCTTCACTCGACGGAGGGAAAGGATGACACACCTCTTCATTAATAAATGAAACCAAATTCACTGAAGGAGGTGCAGCAGGAACAGTATGCACCACAGGAGGTGCTGGAGTAACAACATTTTGAACCACTAGAGCATCTTGGGGGCCCAAATTGAAACCTTCAGGTGTAAAATTCTCTGGCATTCCCCACGGATAACCCTGAGGCATACGGTTTTGAACAACAGCTGGAGTAGCGGATACAGGAACAGTAGGAACTTCAGCGTTTGTCCTTTTTGGTTGAGGTTGAACACTCGGTGGCTGATTCTGAGCAACCACCAGAGCTTCCATCAGAGTAGTCAAGTTGTCCAAGCCATCCTTCAAAGCAGAAACTTCTTCGTGTAGCTCGCGATTCTCCTGTTCCAAGTTGTCCATCTTCTTTTTGAAATTAGCCCGAGTGTTATAGTGATGAGTCAGTTTGCTGAACGGAGTAAAAAGCTAGGTAAGGCACCTGGATATGCATAATAAATGCAAGAAATATGTGCAATATGATGCAGGATATGCAATTCATATGATTATTTTTGCTTCATTATTTAATATTTCAAGGGATTTAAGATTTATAGACATATTGCGAACATCAAAATAATAACGCATTTGAAATACTGAATTTTTTTATTATAATAACTTTGAAATGGATTACAAGTTTCAATGATCCCAAGTACAAGATAAAAATACAATCTAAAAATCCTGAGAAAAAGAACTGATGGAGATCAATCCATACACTGGCGCTTCCCTGTGAGCCTGGCAATCTGAGCCCTCAACCTCTGGTTTTCTTCCACATGTCTTATGGCAACCTCCTTCCAATCATCTGAAGCAAGAAGTGAGTAATCAAAACCTGTTTGAGGATTAGGATAAAATAAATCCCTTTGCCTCTCTATAGACTCTACTTCTCGACTCTCGAGGATCTCGATTAAATCGTCTTTCTCCTTCAGGTCTGCTCTGTAGAAACTCTCGAAAGTCTAGAACTTGTTCTTCTAAGCACCCCTTTCCTGTTGCATCCTAACCAAAGCAGGTTGCAACTCTTCTAGGTCATCTAATAAGGGAGGAGTGGTTTTCACAAATAGATCAGGCATGGGTGTCTCCCGAGTATACGACATCTTCAATTGAATGGCTCTCAATCGGACCCACTGAAGATATGGCTCCAAAGAAACAACACCCCTAGGTCCCAAATCCTTTCTACTCTTCTTATGAATGTGACGCCAGGCCTTTGCAATATGCTCCCTAGCTTCCCTATGGTCTTCTCCTTCCTTCAAAAAGAAACTACTCAAATGAATACTATTCGGTTTATCCCTCATCGGGTAACCAAATTGTCGCCGTGCAAGAACAGGGGTATAGTTAATTCCTCCCTTTGTACCAAGAAGAGGTACATTGGGGAAACTACCACAACTGTCAATAATCTCTACATCCTGATAAGCTCGATGATACCAATCAATATCTGAGTGAGTAAGTTCCATGATCTTAGGAGCCTAACGAGGTTCCTTCTTGACATCCCAAAAAGCATCAGACTGCGGCATATGTGAGATGAACCACCGGTACAACAAACGCGTGCAACAGATAATCATTCCCCCATGATAGGAACTCCAAAGATGAACAGAGTAATAAGCATCACCCAACAGTGTAGGAACCGGGTTTCCAATCATGAAAATCCTGATAGCGCTAATGTCGACAAACTTGTCCATATTAGGAAATAAGAACAATCCATAAGCAAGCAGAGCAAAGATGGCCTCAAAAGCAACCGTACTCTTCATTTTGGCAAAGTAATGAGCTTTCCCCAATAAGAACTGAGTTGGTAATCCTTTAATCCCTCCTTTAGTATTCATATGGGCTTCCACCTCAGACTTCCCCAGATGAATCAAAGCAGCAATATCATGTGGGTTTGGCTCTCCCTCCAAACCAGTAAAAGGAACACGATCGGTAACGGGTAAATCCAATAGATAGGAATACTCCTCCAGTGTAGGCATCAACTGATGATCGGGAAAAGTAAAGCAGTGATACACTGGATCATAGAACTGGACCAAGGTCGAGAGAATACCCTCCTTCATCTTCAGCTTCATAAGAGGAATAATGGATCCATACTTCTTCCGAAAGTCTGCAGAACACTCGATCTCTGGAATTAGACTGATCAACTTATCTATCTTGGGATCCTTGAAACTATATTTCCCGGTCTTTCTCTTTCTAGAATCCATGGTTAAAAGTACCCGAGATATTCACAAATAGTCAACCTTTAAATCCATTGAAATATTATTTTCTCCAAAAGATACTCATAAGTGCATGGATGCATGATGCAACAATCACACACAAGATTACACATATAGGGTTCATAGGTTCAACGTCACGAGCATGAGGTCGAAGGTACTACCCATAAGGTGTTGGCCTAAGAGTTATCACCTATCGAACAAGGTTCTAGAGGTTCCCAGAGTCTACATCCTTCCTTCGAATATTACCAACTTCCCGATTAACTCGGTAATTAGTAATATTCTCAAGAAAAACTCGTCCGAGCGTAGTATCGTGTGACAATGATTTCCGGATTACTCCGTCATAGCTTCCGCACTACACCTAAAAGGCCAAGATGGGTTTGGTATTCTACAGTCCTCAGTTTCAGCAGGCTCCCAGTTTGAAAGTAGTACATCTTCCCGATTACTCGGTAAACGACACTACAGTCAAAGGGGCCTCCACTGAGAGGGGGATCTCATGCCTCCTTTTTTGGGATTACTCCCTCAAAGTTAACATGACTATACCTCCCGTTCTATCTTAAGGTTTTCCTAAGTCTGGGTATAGGACTCATGAGTAATCACCAAGTACCCTGAAAACCAGGAAAATCCAAACAAACATATATACAAATTATAACACATAAACAACAATAACACATATACAGATATAAACAAAGATAGGCTTAACCCACTTAGGGATGGACCAGCAAAAGTTCAATTTGTCCCCAGTGAAGTCGCTATTTTTCTGTAGCGGTAGAAATGTTCAAGACTAAGCCATTGGATTGACTAGACTTTATACAAATCAAAATCAAAATCGCCGCCGCGCTTTATTGTTTCCAAAGGAATGGGAAAAGAGCGAATAACCCAAAAAAGGGGGAAAGATTCAAGGTAAGGGGGTTGGTTATGCAAAGGGAAGGTATTAGCACCCTAAACATCTACGGTACTCCGCAGGAACCTCTTTGTAAAATCTGTATATTTTGGCTATAAAATATGTGTTGTATATAAAGTGGATGGGGGAGGTAAGAAAAGAAATATATTTTATGATTTTTGCACCCGCTGCGGTTGCGAACCTTTAGTGCCTACGTACCACCTTTCGTGAAATAGGGGATTAGGGTACACGTAGTTCCTCTTTTAAAAGTTTGAAACACAAGTGTGTTGGTTAATTTTAAGAGATAAGACATCATCGTCATTATCCATGTGGAAAACATACTTACTACCAACAATCATTAGAAAGGAGAATTTGCATCATCTCAAAGTGGAGGATATGGCTTGGATTTTAAAATCAACAATGCTTCACTCAACACCCAAGTGGAAAATATCTCTCTTTACTATATATTGTAGAAGTATAGTTGTTTACATCACTACAAGGATTGACAAGAGTCTAATCTTTTAAGAAAAGTTTAAAGGTAAAAGCCAAAGTGGTAAAATGGTTAGAAATGAGATTGGTTGACTTTTAGTCTTCTCACAAAAATATCAAGGTATTATTAAATTGATTGAAGTTTATTTATGAAAATATTTTGAAAATACATGGACCTAAGTTTAAGTTTATTATGAAAGTGGTTTATGTTTCAAAACAAGAAGAGTTTTAAAAAGGAGGGAGAAGATTTTTGAAATTAAAGAAGATGGGAGGAGAAGAAGAGACTATCCTAAAGCATAAGGTAAAAGCTAAGGATAAGAACCATCTAACCAACAAGAAGCCAATACTTGACATTATGAGCCAAGATAGAATTCCCATTCTTTGGATTGAAACCAAACAAGCAAAGATACTAGACCTCTTCAAATGTATTAAGTCTTCACAAAAATTGGACAGAGTAACGGCTGTATACGGGTGAATTCCAGATTATAAGCAAAGGATGTAATCACAATAACCTGCACACAAAACAAACAAGCAACCCAATGTCTTGAGGTAAACCTCAAGAACTCCAGACAAAATAATCAGATTAAGTCACAAAGTCTCCAAGATAGGCCAAGGTTTCTAATCCTAAGTCCAAGAAAAAGTTCCATGTTCCATAATGCCAAGGATAGTAACCAAATAGTCCAAGTACCATTAAGAGTTTTTTAGGGTTTAAGTTGATTATTAAGTATCTTAAGACAAGAAAAGAAAATCTCAAGTGAGCAAAGTAAAAAAAATGACATGAAAATAAATGCTCAAATGAGCAAAGATGAAAATGGCATGAAATGTAAATGCTAAAAGATAAATAGTGCATAAAGCATAAAATAATAAAAGCGTAAAATAAACAAGTCAATAATTAGTGGTTAGTTGGATGACCATCTTGAAACTTGCATTTGGAACTCATTAGAGGATTGGTAGAACCAAAGCCTCCACACAACAAGTTGCATTTGCTTTTTGTCAAGTATATCATCCATTTGGAATTCTCATAAGTACCATTTAATGATCAACGATGTTTAAGTGACCTGCGTTGACCAAAGGTGTTGTAGATCCATTAGAGGATTGGTAGAACCAAAGCCTCCACACAATGAATCTCAAGGTTATTAGATCAAAGAGATCAAATTAACATATTTGGGCTTGCAATCATATGTTTGGGCCACGAATGATCATTTATTCGAATCGGGACAAAATTTAGCGCTATGTTAAGCAATCGTAAGTGGACTTATATAGAAGTCACACCTATTTTGAGGTCGGTCAATAGCAATCTATGCACCATTTGTTTTGAGACATGATATAGAGATCATGCTCCAACAACATTTAGTGCAATGAGAAGGGGATGAGATGAAGAGGAATTAGGGTAAAAAGAGAAATCGCATTTGAATTAATATTTAATCAAACTATTATTAAAATCATTCATCCATTTTTTATGGATTTAAACTCAACACCATGGATCCAATGATGTTAATAAAGCCATGATCAAAAACTCAACCCAAGACAGCCAGAAAATAATCACAAAATAATAATATAATTAATATATACATTAAAACATTTAAAAATGTTTTTAAAAAATGGAAAATAATGAGGAAAATGTCAATTATAATCAAATTAATCAAGAAATGAAAAATAAGACCATAGAAAAATCAGAAAAGAGGCCAAGTAATTTTATAAATTTTTTGGGAATTTTTAAAAGTCAGAAACTATTTTTAAAAATTAAAATAAATGGGTAAAATAAACAAAAATAATAAAAAATAGTAAAGTCAGAAACAAAAATAAAATAAGGTCATCAATATTTGTCACAATACCATTGGATCATCCCATAATTTTTTCAGAATTTAAAAATGTATAAAAGTATTTTTAAACATTTTAAACAAATCAAATAAGTGTAAAATTTATAAAAAATACCAAAACACAAAATTAAATTGTGAAAAAATAAAAATTAGAAAGAGAATAATCAAAAATAGTTTTCATAATTTTTTCAGATTTTTTGGATTAAAAATGAATGTTATATGATTTTTTGAAATTTAAAACAATTAAAATATAAAAATCAGAAAAAAGAAAATAAAAGTAAAAGATATGGACCATTGGATGAGAGTCAAAATGCGTTAGTAATCAAATCCAAGAGATCTGGCGCGCTGTGCATATCATGGTCTTTAATGAATAATGTACATAGTCAATAATAAAATCAGAATTTAAAAAATACAGATGGCGCGTCTTTATTGGTTAGAAGATGACACGTCGGTGATCTTCAACCTCCAACCATCACGAATTGCAGGTCTCTCAAACTATAAAATCAGAAGCTCAGACCTATGATATTCGCTTCGTCTCTTCAAGACGAAGACAACCACACCCTCGCGCCAAATTTATATAAACTGTAGCTCAAGCAATTTGGAAAGAAAGTTTTGAAAAGGGATTTGAAAATTCATGGTCAAAATGTGTTTCCAGATGAAAGTAAGTGTTGCGACTAGAACTAGGGCAATGACAGCAACACAATGATACCAAAGTTTTGAAGAATTGATGAAGCAATCTACCTATTGAAGTTGAGTTGCAGAGCTCTGAAACTGGACTTCTATGGAGCAATATAGGGCACGATTCTTGAATGTAATTATATGGTTAGCTTCAGGGAAGATCAAGGAATGTGAATTGAGGGGAAAAATGGATTGAAAAAGGCTTGAGAATAGATTTCGAAGTTGCTGAATTCTGGGTTGTGAAGCAAGTTTGGCAGGGTGATTCTGGCTATCTAAGCTTGGGAAATTGAATGGGGGATGACCCTCTATTTATAGGGAAGCAAATGGGATCAAAAGGAATAGCAAATGATGCGTTTTGGAGGAAATTCGTGTGGGTTTGCATCATGAAGAAAGTGTGACTCAAACTTGATCAAAACTCAGCCAAATCATGTGTTTCATGATGCTAATCACTTCTGGAAAGTTGCTAAACATGATTAGAAACAAAAACGCGTGGAAATATTGTGATTAGAAGCCAAAACAAAGATTTTAAAATTCTGACTTTGTGCAAAATTCAGTTTCAAACTACCAAATTCAAATCCATGGCATTTCCACCTCAAGGGGTCTTAGGGCATAATTCTTGATGCTTTGAAAATATGAGGTTACAAGCTTTGCAATAGAAAAAGAATGGAATCAAATGGATGCCTGAGCTGAAAGTTACATGGAGTCAAAGTTGAAGAAAAAGAGTTGACTTTCCATACTTAGAAATATTTCAAATTCTTCTTTTAAAATTGACCTATAATCTTTTGCATCCAAACATGGCCTTCCACTTGGAATTTTCTCTTGACCAAAAAAGATGTAATGAATTAGACCTATTGAATGACATTTTGAAATTTGAACCACTCAAAATATCCAAAAATTGAGAAAGTTATGACTTGTTAAAGTTGGCTAAAAATCATGAAATGACCTATAATCCTTTGCATTCTTAAGGCAACTTCCATCCATTTTCTTACTTTGCACATAAAAGAAGGCATGAAGTACACATCCTTAAGATCACCATGGAAAAGGAATGGGCTCAAGGTGATAAAAATTGACCAAGTTATGACCATTTGAAGTCACATATGGAAAATTGGGGATTCATCTGGGTGCCTTGTAATCTTTCTTCTTCACCAAGTCCCTTCCACATAAAAACTCCTTGGAAATTTTGAAGTGATTTGTTGGTAACTCTTTGAAGAGAAGGATGTTTTTGGAATCACTCAAAAATACCAAAATATGAGCAAGATATGCTCCTTTGAATTCCAAAACCCTAGCCTCTAGATCAAGAGAGTGCTTTGTGGAACTTTGCCAAGTTTGAACAAACTTTTTGTGCCAATATTCTTCCTTTATGAATAGAAATTGTTGAGGACGATGATGAGGAATCATGGCCACAAAAACCACTTTCATACTAATTCTTCCAAAACAACTTCAATGGTGAGGTTTGAATTTCTCAAGCTATTGACTAGGGAATGGAAATAAACTCATGAACCCATGAAGCAACTTGCTAAACCTCATTGCCTTTACCTACATTATTAACAAGTAAGACAAACTGATATTGTAGTTTGTTAATTAGAGAGAAAATCAAAGCAAAATATCCATGATCACAAAAGAAAACAAGTCAAGGTGCTTGGTAACTCCTCAAAAGAGCAAGGCTAAAGATAGGGAGAAGAACCAAAAGCCCTAATGTGATCTTGTTGTGATTGAAACAATATGGTATGATGAAGGGATCTTAGGGGAAAAAATTGGGGTACAACATATAGTATTATCCATACCATTAGTTTGTAGGTAAACCTATCTATTGGATGTGAATGGACAGGTGTAGGGTCATCGTATGATCATCGAAGGCAACATGTAAGGATACTTTAGCAATTGTATCGAAGGGACCATCATCATTTTGCTTGTAGGATCATTGAGGGACTATGATCTTTATTCGAAAGGGACCATGATGATATTGTTGAATCGGGGGTATTTTGCTAAAGTATCCCTACTTTCGAGGGACGTGACCAATATTCATAAGGCAACAAGAGAGGTTACCTAAAGGTGAAGTGTGCAAAGTGTATTAGTTTCAGTTATTTAGTCTTGAAATTTAGGTTTTCTATGTCCAACTGTTAGTCTTTCCATGCAAACCCTAATTACTAACAGTCAAATATGTACAGAAAATTAAAGTGCTGAATGTAAAGTGCGGAGAATTAAACCTAAGCTATTACATTCTGTGAGCAGTTATATAATTAGAAAAATGCTAGAAAAGATAAATCTATGCTATTACATCGATAGTTGTGACCTATACAGTTTTCGAGGAAATTAAATAGAAAAAAGAAATAAGAAAATTGTTAGAAAAAAGTGTTTTAATGTTCTTGTGTTTTTTTAGAAAATAATTTAAGTGATAATAGTAATAAAACCTAAATTATAATTTATTTTAATATTAAGAAAATCTAACTAATTTAATTAATTAATAAATAAAAATATGTCAAAAAAATTTATTTACTTACTAGAAAACCCTAATCCTGATTTGTTATAGTTTTTTTGAAAAACATTTAAGGATTGTTAATGGTTAATTAGAAAATGATTAGTAAATAGAGTGAAAATTAGGGTTAGTAAAAATAAGAAACCAGTCATGCTTCTTACCTCTCGTCCATCAGTTGTTATGCGCTAACTGATTATGAATTTAATAACAAATGTTAAACACGCATTAGTTTTTGAATTTTCAAATGAGTCAAAAGTGGACCCCAACGACTTAAGTAATGACCAATCAGGAAGCTCCTTCATGCCACGCAGGCCTTGACAGAGTTAAACAAATTCAGAGATGCCGGAGTCAAACTCCGGTCGTCTTCTCTGGCGAGCTCAAATGCCAAACCAGCAAAAATGGAAGATTCGAAGCAAACCAAAAGGCCTGTCCTATACAAAATTGCGTCCTGAACTCGAATATGGGCTCAAAACAAGCAAAAGGTTAGTGTATCATGAGATTCAAATGCAAACTCAGATCGTGCCCTAATAATGGCATATCTCCATTCTTGTGTAGAACCATACAAATAATGTGTCAAAACTATTCCAAACATCAATATGAACATGAATGTATGCATCAAATCATTCAACAATGCGTATATTAAAAGTTTGAAATTCAATAAGTTTACCAAATCGATGCATTTGAGGGAGAGAGTTCTGGCGTGCTTCAAGCTTGAGTAATGGGTTGTATGAACTCCTGGAGGTCTCAGGAGTGTGATAGAATGCTTGGAACGGATTGATTAAGGCTGCACACAAGGGTTTGAGTTTTCCCTAGTTTCTTGAAAATTTTGGAATTTTAGGGTTGCTTCTATGATGTAACATGCGTGTCTTTTGAGGTTCGGAGTTGTTGTGTATTTATAGTGGAGTGATTTAGGTCAACAAACATGGAAAGGATCTTGTGCAATCATGGTATAATATTTGATTTGAATTTTGCATGAAAAGTTTCTCTTTTAGGCTCAATCTTGTGCCAATTATCCTCACATAGTTTTGGGAAGTTGTCATGAGATTTTTGGGCTTCAAATCTGATCGAAAACAAAAGCCTTGTGCCTTAATCCATTAGTTTTATATTTTATTTAATTTATTTTAAATTTAATTGAATAAAATCAAAATCAAAAGAAATAAAAATCACAAAAATATATGAATGGATTTAGAGGTCTAATATGAGGTCATGAACACGTTTGAACCTAAAAACTTAGGCCCATTAGCCCAAAAATTCAAGTTTGCTCAATTTGAACTTCATGTATTTTCTCAAAATTGCTCAACTTGCACCAATCATAACTCTCTCAATTTTTGTCAAATGAAGATGATCTTTGACTTTTTGGAAACATCAAGATGTCTCTTACAACTTTCATTTTGGTCATTTTTTCAGTTGGAGTCTTTAACTAGATGTAAATTTATTGGATAAAAGATGTCTTTTTGTTGACTTTTAAAATGACATGTAATGTTTTGACTCATATCTCTCAAATTAAGCATTTTTTGCCTTGAGCCTAGAGAGTCAAAGTTGTAGATAATTGAATTTTCTTCAAGATAAGCTTTTGTTGAGAAATTTTTGATGAAGTATGTGAAAGTTATGCTTGGTCAAAGTTCAGTTGGCTTCTCCTAAAGAAAGCCCTAATTTAGTAACTTTTGACTTTTGATCAATCTTGAGTTTTCTTGATGAATCATGATCAACCCTTGATAAAATGATGAATGTGACTTCAAAATGTTGATGTTGACCAAAAATCTTGAAGTTTGACTGTCAATTGGTCAAAGTTGACTTTTTGTCCAATAAAGTTGATTTTTAATCTTCTGATCAATTTGAATGAGCAAACTTGTGATGTAAGGCTTGAAATTTAGTATGATGGTACCTTGATAAATATGAGAAACCATGAAATACACTTGAGGCATTATAAGTCCAATTTCCTTTGAGAAAAGTAAAACCCTAGTGGTAGGTCTATTTCTTAGGAGCGATGCTTGTATGCTCAAACCTTAAGTATTTTTCAGCAATTGAGAACCCTAGGTGGATGAGGAGACCTATTGGAATAATTTATCTTAAAATGGGAGGGTAAATTTTGGGGTAAAACAGCTTCCCCTGTTCAATCTTCTTAAACCTTAAGAGTTAGATTGGCCTGCCTGCCTTTCGTGATCTGAAGGTGGAAGATGATTGAATACTTATAAGTTCCCGAAAATTTGCACTCACATGTGCATGAAGTAACGTTGCGGGTTGATTGTATTGGGAATTGGATTAAAGATGTCATTTTGGAAAGGTGACAGGATACCATCAGAGATGGGCTTATAGATGTCATCCAAAGTAACTGTGTTTTTGGATAACTATTGACAGGAGTATCAGAATGAGTCTATGTCTGACTGTATCTGAAAAGTATACTAGAATGAGTCTATGTCCGACTGTATCTAGCAGACATGTTGGGGATTGTCATAATGAATCTTATGTCTCGATTGTATCTGAATGATGTTCTAGAATGAGTTTATGTATTGATAGTATCTATAAGAGGATCAGAATGAGTCTTCGCCCCACTATATCTAAAAAATGTATTGGAATGAGTATATGCCCGACCGTATCTAGAAGTGGATCAAAATGAGTCTTCGCCCGACTGTATCTAAAAAATGTACTAGAATGAGTTTATGCCCGACTGTATCTAGAAGTGGATCAGAATGAATCTTTGCCTGATTGTATCTAAATGATGTACTGGAATGAGTACCAGAATGAATCTATATCCCGATCGTATCCGAACTGTATCTAGAAGATGCTCTAGAGTGAATCTTTGACTGATTGTATTTGAAATATTTGTTTATCAGAATTAATCACGGTCTGATTGTATCTGAAACGTGATAAACTATTGACAATATCTATCTGTTCGGGAACTAACCTGAAAAGACAAAGTTAGTTTTATGAAATGTCATGATGTGTGAAATGTACTTTGTAGTGATGCTCTCAAAATAAAGAGAATAGTATATGTGTTTCGTATGCATATGTTATCATATTTTGTAAATGATGTATGGATGAAATATGTCGTTGGAGCGTATCGTCTAGCTGGGAAAAACAAATCTCTGACTGTTGTTGGGGATGAAGAAAGTAATTCTTCAATTTTTGTTGAGAACAACTTTACTGGGGATTTCCGCTTTCTGTTTGAGGACACTCCGCTAGGGATGTTCGAATTTTGCTTGGGGATAGAATCATTCAAGGAGAGTCATTCGTTCGTCATTCTTTTCATTGAAGGATTTGATTCTTATGTACCCTGACTGGGGATAAAAGAGATGGATATTCCTCTGATGCGCCATCTGACCAGGTTTCAGATATGGGTATCAACTCTTCTGGGAAGGACAACGTTGAATGACATCTGGCTAGAGAAGTGATTTCTGGATATTCCTCTGATGCGCCATCTGACCAGGTTTCAAATATGGGTATCAGCTCTTCTGGGAAGGACAACGTTGAATGACATCTGGATAGAGAAGAGATTTCTGTTGGGGAATTTGTAGTATTGGAGAAATAATATTTGTTGGGGAATTAAATCCTGTAGACTGCGTTGAGGTAATAATCTCTTATGGGCATTGGAAATTTATAGGCTGCGCTAAGGAAGTTTCCACTGTATGCTGGGGAAATGATCAAACTTCCTTATCCGCTAGGGGATCTATTGGGGAAGATGATCATATCAAGCTATCCATCAGAGATATGGAGGTGAACTGGTGGAAGATTCCCCAATTTCTATCTGAGAGCATATTAGACTTTTTAGGGAATATATCTCTATTTGGGATGAGCTTGTGAAGATAGTTCTGTAGAGATAGTTCCATGTAGATTGCTCTATGGGAATTTATGGACAACTTTTGAAGATTACCCCAACTCCTAGGGTCTTTAGTAAATGCTAATCTTGTTTTTATGCATATATTTTGTAAACAGTAATCATATTCAAATGCATATGTTCATTCAATGTAATCATTGGATGTTTTTTCAAACAAAACAGAGAAAGTAAAAATAATTTTGAATTTTGAAATATATTTAATTGCATTGATTCTGAAAGTTTGCCTATAAGCAGACAATTTTATACAAGAAGACAGAAATCCTAGTAAGAGGAAATCGTCGTAAAAATTGAAAAAGGGGTACAAAGTGATAAACAAAGAAAAACAACTATGTGGAAACGATCCCATCGAGTTTCAACTCTACTATTACCCCTATGTCTTTGAGTATCTCATCACTTATTGTCGGAAAAAGATGATTGAATTGATTTGTATCGTTTGAACTTGACGCTAGTAATAAAGCTGGCTGTAAGTAGATGGGTGATCCAAAAGGGACATAATCGTACGCTTTAATCCCTAACTTTTGCCTGGACCGTCCTTTCAGGTTTTTAATCCATCAGGATATCCTTTTTTGCCCAAGCCACCTTTTCAGGTTTTCGACTTGTCGAATGTATAATTTTATACACACACACACACACACACACACACACACACACACACACAGATATATATATATATATATATATATATATATATATATATATATATATATATATATATATATATATATATATATATATATCCATAATTTTTTCCCGAACCCTTTTGGTTCACCGGGATGCCCCTTATTTTTTCCTAGGCCTGTCAACCTAGCGGGTCTCTTTTATGCATAGTATTTTTTGACTATGTCCGTGTTCACAGGGTGCGGGAAATATTCACCGTCCATGGTGGTAAGTATCATAGCACCGCCAGAAAATATCTTTTTGATCACAAATGACCCTTTGTATGTGGGAGTTCATTTTCCTCTGGGATCACCTTGTGGTAAGATGCTGCGTTTTATTACCAAATCACCAGCCTGATACACCTGATGTTTGACTTTCTTGTTAAAGGCCTTAATCATGTGTTTCTGATACATATGACCATGAAAAACACCCACAAGCCTTTTTTCATCCATCAAATTTATCTGGTCAAGTCGGGTCTGAATCCATTCGTCTTCATCTAAACCTGCGTCTTTCATAATCCTTGGGGAAGGAATCTAGATTTCAACAAGTAAGACTGACTCCATACCGTATACAAGGAAGAACGGAGTTGCTCTAGTTAATGTATGTACTGAAGTGAGGTAACCATGAAGAGAAAATGGTAGCATCTCATGCCAATCTTTGCATGTCGCTGTCATCTTCTGCAAGATCTTCTTGATATTCTTGTTGGCGGCTTCCACTGCGCCATTCATCTTTGGTAGGTACGGAGAAGAATTCTGATGCTTAATCTTGAACTGCGTGCAGATTTCTGTGATCACAGTATAGTTAAGATTGGTACCATTGTCTATGATGATCCTTTCAGGGATTCCATACTGACAGATAAGGTTATACTTAATAAACTGAGCCACAACATTCTTGGTAACGGAAGCAAACGAGGCTGCCTCTACCCACTTCGTGAAGTAATCAATAGCGACAAGGATGAAACGTTGCCCATTAGAAGCAATAGGCTTAATCTCTCCAAGAATATCAATTCCCAACAATACAAATGGACAAGAAGCAGTCAAGACATTCAAAAGAACCGGAGGCACATGTACTTTGTCAGCATAAATCTGGAATTTGTGGAAAGTTCTGGAATAATGATGGCAAACAGTTTCCATGGTAGACCAATAATAAGCTACTCTCGGAATCTTATGTGCCATTGTATGTCCACTAGAGTGAGTACCAAAGACATTTTCATGCATATCTTCCATAATTTTCTCAGCTTCCTTTTTGTCTACACAATGAAGCAAAGTCAAATTGTGGTTGTGCTTGTACAAGATTTCGTTACTCATAAAGAATATGGTATAGAACCTCCTTAGAAATTTCTTATCATTGATAGATTCTCCTTCTGGATACTCTTTATTTTCGAGGTATCTTTTTACTTCGTGGTACCAAGGCTTTTCCTCTACTCCATTAGGATCAACTTCATAGCAATGTTCTAGTTTGTCTAGTCTCTGAATAGTAATTCGAGGGGCTTCATTATCCCATCTGACTTTGAACATGGATGACATGGTAGCTAGTGTGTCTGCTAATTGATTCTATTCTCGTGGAATATGTTCAAAAGTGATTTCTTTGAAGTATGAAATTAATGTCAACATATGCTCTCGACAAGGAATGAGATTTGGATGCTTCGTATCCCATTCTCCCTTAATATGACTGATCACTAGGGCTGAGTCCCCATATACATTCAAGAATTTAATTCTCATATCGATGGCAGCTTTGATACCCATGATGCATGCTTCGTACTCGGCTATATTGTTGGTACAATTAAAACATAATTTGGCGGTGAAGGGCATATGGAAACCCTTGGGAGAGACAATCACAACACCAATTCCATTACCAAGCGCGTTGGAAGCCCCATCAAAAACCATAGTCCATCGGGATCCTGGTTTGGGTCCTTCATATGGTCCATGTTCTTCATAATCAGTAACTAACATGATATTCTCATTTGGAAAATCAAAATTCATAGACTGATAATCATCTACAACTTAATGGGCCAAATGATCTACCAGTACACTTCCTTTAATTGTCTTCTGAGTAGCGTACTGAACTTCGTATTCTATCAAGACTGTGATCGGTGGAAATAGAACTGACTGTTTTTAGCTGGTTTCGCGTATGTCGCGGTAAGCAAGAGTCGCCACCGCCTTTTATGTTCTCCAACATGGAAAGGACAAAAGCACAGCAAAAATCCTTCTTTGAGATTTCTCTCGGTTCGGGAGGTAGATTTATAGAAAGGGAAGGTGTTAGCACCCTTTCTATCCGTGGTTATCCACGGGCTCTTAGGTACTTGCTCACTCTATGTTTTCAAAATTTGTTTGCTTTTCAAGTGTGTGTGGCTTTTGAAAAAATTTCATTGAAAAATTCCTAAGTAACTCTTGTATCTGTCCTCAAGAGTGTTTGAAAAATTTGTTTTGAAAGATTTTGAAAGTGTCAGTGTGAAAAGATTGTTTTGTTTGTTTTTGAAGAGAGCAAGTACCCATGAGTCATCTACCTACCCTAAGGAATTAGGCTGTGTAAGAGTCCTTAAGGTAGTGCCATCCCACCATTGAGAGGTAGGTAGCACCACCGTTGGAGGTGTTCGGGTCAATTCGATTGTAGGGACAGTGTGGTCACCGAAGCAATAGTAGGACATCTTAGAAGTAACCCTAATGTCCTAGATCCTTTTTAATCCGAGGCAACCGTTTCGAGGCAACTGGATCTTAGACATAAGGGCAACCGCTAAAAACCCTATACTTGACTACCACGTTCGAGGCAACGAGTGAGGCGTACCCTAGAAGTGGCATGTGCATTGTGTGTCATTTTCAGGTTAACATTTATCTTTGATCATGTAATTGTGAGCTACGAGTTTTTTTTTTAATTATCATACATTCTTTCATGCAATTTAGCAGTTAGGAGTGCGGAAAATAAAATACGGAAAGATAAAAGCTACGCTATTACAAGGCGCGGGTCTATACATCGCCAAAAAACAAAGACCCGTTTTTGATAAAAGTGCGGAAAGTAAAAAAAGCAATAAACCTAATTACTATTACATCCTTGGAAGCAGTTACATAATAATCAAAATATAAAAATAACGCGCGAAAGAATTAAAATCAAGACGTCCTAGGGTTTTTGACCCTTTTGAGAAATTAAGAGTTTTTTGTCCTTTGCTTGAAATTAAATTAAACCTAATTATTAATTATATTAATTATTTACAAGAAAGATATTTTTTGGTGTTTTTGTATTTAATGAAAATAAAGAAATTAAAATCAAAAGAAAACCCTAATTCTAAGTTTATTTTAATTATTAAGAAAATATTAAAGTTAAACTAATTTAAAATAATTAATTAATTTACATGTTATTTACAAAAATAATAATAATTAATAATGATGATAATAAGAAAATGATTAAAAAAAGTCAAAACCTAATTCTATGCAATTTTTATTTATTAAGAAAAAGGGTTAAAATTTAAACCTAAATTAAACTAAGTTAATTATTTAGTATTTATTTACAAAAAATAAGTTAATGGTGAAATTAATAAATAATTAAAATATATTCACAATTTTGATTTTCTGATTTTTATTAGGAAAAATTAATTTATGGTGAATTAAATTAAAACAATTGAAAGAATTAAAAAGAAAAGAAAATAAAATTAAAAATGCAAACCAAAGGGGTTGTGATGGCCCAAAGTGGAGGTAAAATTAAGAAATTCTGGCCCATTAAGACAAGGCCACGTTTGACTTTCAAGAATCATGTGCATGTTTGTTGACTGGAACACACCATGGACTCCATCTCTTGGCCACTGGATGGATGCTGAGAGACACATGGCAAGCTATTGCTGGGCGTGCATGGTAGAACAATGGATTATTGCTGCATTGGAACATGTTAGAACAAAAATTAACAATTATATGGGGGACCTGGGAATCGAACCTAGGTCCCAGTGTTTGCCAGCCACGTCTCCAACCACTACACCATCTGCAATTGTTTGTAAACATAATAACAAATAAATATTATATTAAGGAATCACGTAATTATGCCACAGAACAAAAACGCGCGCCACTCATTTGAATCATCCAGTCCCATGTTGCCACGCATTGTCTTCTTCATCTTTTCCTACAAAATAAAGAACAGATAGCGGGGGTTTTAAACCCCCAAAAAATAAAAGTGCCAAGAATAGCGATTAGGGATGTGGATCATATAAAAAGAGCGCGAGAGTTTGGTTGAATTCGTCTGGCCTTGACGAATTCAACCATAGTCATGATGCGGTCCAATTTTTCCTTATGCACAAAGCCCTAATTTTCAAGCTTCGGAACCCTAGATATCTCCCATGGTGGATTTCGATTCAGGAAGTTTCAACACAATTAAACTATCCCATTAGCTTCAGAATGTTCCTAACAACACAAACCAATCAAGAAAATGGATAAAAAACGCATGAATTATGATATGCAGATTTGGAAATATATGCAAACCGTGTGACTTTTTGTCTTTGATTCTGATGGTGTTAGGGCTCGTTCTTGATGGCAATAGACTCCTGGCAATGTCAGCAACACGTTGGAACCACTTTTAGGATTTGAATTCACCTGCAATATTGATTTCAGTTTTCAAATATTTCTTCAATTTTTGCAATTTGGTTATGGAGTTCTATGGCAGCTTTCACGTTTTTCTTGAATAGGGTTGGCTTCAGCATCTTTATGTTAAGAGAATTAGGTTAAAACCTTGGCCCAAAAGTCCATGAAATAATGTTTTCAATCTTTGATTTTCAATCATATAATTTCCAATCTTTTTTGAATGAAAACCTTGCCAAATTGGGAGATCTTGTCCCCTTGAGTGATGCACAAGATCTTCAGCATGTATGGAGTGTATTTGCTTCATAAAAAGATTTGACAACCATGTTTTGATATTTTCCTATAATTAAATCAATTAAATAGATTAATAATCAATTAAAAAAACCAAATAATTAATAAAAATAAGAAAATAATTCCAATTAATCTTAATGGGTCGTGCATAAGCCTTGGGTAAAGATTCAAGAAGGAATTTGAGGCCCATTAGCAAAAATAAAGTGTTTTAGGCAAAGTTGACTTTTGAAAGTTCCCAAAAATTTCCCAACTTCTCCAATGCATATCTTGCTCAATTTTGAAGCTATGAACATGTTCTTGGACATTTTGGAAAGGTCTTGGAGTCCTATAACCAATGTATTTGGTCCCATGTCATTTTGATTTACCAATATCAAGTTATGGTCTTTGACTTAAAGTGCCTTTTTGTTGACTTTTGAAAATGACCTATAATGTAGAAATTGATAACCTGTTGTGAGAGCATTTATTGGACTTGGAATGTGAAGATGAGTTGTAGGAAATGTCATCCCCTTCAAAATGAGCATTGGATGGGATTTTTCTGATGATCCATGAAAAAGTTATGCCCTGGTCAAGTTGCAGTTGACTTTTCAGCTGTCCAAAAATAGAAACTTTTGCATCTTGATGATTTTTGAGCCATGCTTGAGGAATCATGATCAATACTTGATCAAATGATTATTGTGGCTTCAAAATAAGATGTTGACCAAAATTTTTGACTTTTGACTATCAAATGACCATTTTGCCCCTGTAGTTGACTGTGAAGCAATTAGGGCTTTTGACTGTGCAACTTGATGCTGTGAGTCTTGAAACTTGACATGTAGGTGCTTGACAATGTATATAGGCATATGGGACTTGATTGGACCCTTGGAAACCTCAATTTCTTTGCAAGAACCAAAACCCTAATTTTGACTGTGTTAGGAGGCAATTGGACTGTGCAACCCTTGGGAGATTTTGAGCTATCTGGAGATTGATCTTGCCAAATCTTGAGGAATATGGGAGGGAAAATTTTGGGGTACAACAAAGACCATTTTCCATCTTGCTATTCTTTTGGATAGACCGGGTTTCTCGAATATGTATTTCATTGGATCCATCTTAGAGATCAACAAAGTACTATGAGTCAACATATACTGTCTTAGTCAACGAGCAGCCCATGCTAAAGCGCAACAAGTTTTCTAGAGCAGTGAGTATCATGTTTCATAGTCGGTAAACTTTTTTCTAAGGTGGTATACTGCATGATCTTTTCGACTAGACTCGTCATGTTGCCCCAATACAAACCCCATTGAGTTCTCTAATACTGTCAAGTACATGATAAGAGGTCTTCCTTTAACCAATGGTGTCAGAATTGGAGGTTCTTAAAGGTACTCCTTGATTTTTTCGAAGGCTATCTGAAAATTGTCGTTCCACTTCACTACTTGATCTTTCTTCAGTAACTTGAAGATTGGCTCATAAGTAGCGGTCAAATGGGAAATAAATCTGGCAATGTAGTTCAATCATCCCATGAAACCTCTGGATTCCTTCTCATTACGGGGAGCTAGAATTTCTTGAATGGCTTTAATCTTGGCAGGATCAACTTTAATACATTTACCACTAACGACGAAACCTAGGAGTTTACTGGATATTACTCCAAAGGTGCACTTGTTTGGATTCAACCTCAACTTGTACTTCTTCAATCTCTCAAACAGCTTGTGCAATTGGTCGTGATATTCTTCTTCAGTCTGAGACCTAGCTATCATTTCATCAACATAAACCTCTATTTCATGATGGATCATATTATGGAACAAAGCTACCATAGCACGCTGATATGTTGCACTAACATTCTTCAAACCAAAAGGCATAACTTTGTAATAGAAAGTGCCCCACTATATGTCAAAAGTAGTCTTCTCCATGTCTTCAGGTGCCATCTTAATTTAATTATAACTAGAGAAACCATCCATGAAGGAAAATACTTTATGTTGAGCATTTTTGTTGACCAAAACTTCAATATGTAGAAGCGGGAAGTCATCTTTGGGGCTTGCCCTATTCAAACCCTTGTAGTCTATACACATAAATACCTTACCATCGTTCTTAGGTACCGGCAACACATTTGCAACCCACTGAGGATAGGACGTAACAGCTAAGAAACCTGCATTGAACTACTTCATGACCTCAGCTTTGATCTTTTCAGACATCTCGAGATGCATACGATGAACCTTCTGCTTTATAAGAGGACAACCTTCCTTCACCGATAGACGGTGAACCACAATGTCAGTATCAAGCCCTGGCATGTCTTCATAAGACCAAGCAAAGATCTCAACATAGTCACATAACATCTGGATTAACCTCTTTTTGATATTGTCATTTAGGTTGGCACCTATCTTTATTTATTTCTTTTCCTCTTCAGTACCCAGGTTCACAACCTCGACTGGCTCTTCATGCGTTTGTATGGCTCTTTCCTCCTGCTCTAACAATCGAGCAAGCTCTCCAGGTACTTCACAATCTTCCCCACCTTCATCCTCGGCTTGGTAGATTGGATTTTCAAATTCATAATTGGAAATAGCATAATTGTTATCAATGGGACCCAGGGTGGATGTGGATCTGCAATTTATTATCTGGGGGTGTGTATGAACACATAGCTATTTTGAAAGTAATAAAGTAAAAGAAACACAAAGAGCATAAAATTTGAATTCAAACGTCCAATGATTTATTAAATGAAAATATGTGGATGAAAAATGACAACCCTAACAAATAGACCGTTGTGCCCCGGGTAAGGCACAAGGCTTAAGGTTATTGTTAAAATTACATAACCAAAAACTTGAAAGCAAGAAAACAGAAAATAACATTTACACCTGACTAAAGGAGATTAGTATAAAGTCTTCAACCTTCTAATTCTTGAGCCTACTGCCAGTAGTAGGGAAAATCTAATTCTCTATGTCATAGTCGCTATCAGCGCCTTCCACAATGTTGACTTGATTTTTGTGAATTCCATTATTGTTGATGTGGAACGACGGTCTCCCAGAATTAGCACGAGCATGACAGATATCCCTCTGAGCCTCTGAGGTGACACCCAAACCAAATTTGTCGGACTTGTAAGGAATGTCGGGAAGCTGAACCCAAATAGTGCCACCACCTTCTTTTACCACAACCTTAGCGTCTTTCAGAGAAGCCATTCTTGGTGGAATTCTGGTAACCTTAGGAACAGTAGGAGTATCTTTAGCAACAGAGGTTGTCTGAGGAATAACTTCAAAGTTATGGAAAGGAGTCTCGAGGAGTTCACCATCCATCTCAACATACTTGAAGGAGTTCAAATAGCTCACCTTGTATTCTTCTTCGCTACAAACTGTAATGATTTTTCCTTTCACGGGATACTTTAACTTTTGGTGTAAAGTAGAAGTAACAGTGCATGCCCCATGAATCCAAGTGCGTCTAAGCAAACAGGAATAGGCTGGACGAATGTCCATCACATAGAAAGAAGAGTAGAAAACCTGGGAACCCACTTTGATTGGAAGATCAACCTCACCATGCACCATTCTCTCTGGACCATCAAAAGCTCTCACCACAATGTCACTAGGTTTTAGCACAACCACTTCATAGTCAAGTTTGTCTAAAATAGCTTTTAGCAATACATTCAATGAGGAACCTATGTCCACCAACACATGAGATAAGGTAGTGCCCCTACACTCAATAGAGACATGCATGGCCTTATTATGGTTCCTTCCTATGGGAGTTAAATCAACGTCAGAAAAGCCTAGCCCCCATTATCAGGTTAGCAACACAATTTTAAAATTGATCAACAGAGATTTCCTACGGCACATGAGAAAATTTCAGAAACTTTACCAAAGCTTGAGCATGGGCTTCAGAGCAAAAAACTAGAGATAGCATAGATATTTTGGAGGGGGTCTGCCCCAACTGTTCAACAATCTAATAGTCACTCTTTCTAATAATTTTTAGTACCTCCTTCATCCCTTACCTGGAGGTATCTTCAACAATAACCTCTTTTGATGCCTCAGTCTGGGCAGGCTCAGTCATCTGTTCTTCACCCCGAGTCTCAGTAATTGATTCAGTAGTAGTGATACGAACTAGTGTAGTAACAGCCCTTGGAGAGATCTCTGGAGAAAAAAATCTTCCACTTCTGGTAACCTTACAAGTCCTAACAATATTGCCAACATTGGGATTAGTAACTTCAGTATTTTCATCTTTGATAACCAATGGTTCTTGCTTGACGCCATGGTAGTAGACATCAGCTCCATAATTCTAACGATAGTGTAATACGGTGGGATAACTGACTTGGGTGTTTTATGTTTGATCGCAATTGTTGCGGATAGCAAGAGTCGTGACCGACTTTTATTTTATCCAATAAGGAAAGGGTGAAAAGAACATGAAAGACCTTTGAGATATTTTCTTGTGTTCGGGGGGTAGGTTATGAAAAGGGAAGGTGTTAGCACCCTTTTCATCCATAGTTATCTATGGGCTCTTAGTTGCTTTACTAGCTCACTTTTGAAATTTCTTTGTTTGAAATGTGTTTGTGATGGGATTTGAAAGTATTTTTGAAAAGCGCCTTCGTTTAGGAAAACTTTGTAATGATCCTCGTATCTATAAGAATGCATACAAAGTGTTGGACCTTTTGAAAATATTTCATGTTTTGAAAGTATTTGGTGTGTTTGAAAAGATGTTTATTTTTGAAGATGGATTGTGAGCAAGAAACTAAGAAGGTCCTACTCAAAATTCTTTTATTCATATCTCTCTTCCTTTGATGTTGTTATCTCACCATTGATTGGTAAGAAGCCTTATTTTTGGATGTAAAGGGACGAGCGTAGATCATCTATAGTCATAAAATGCAATGTTGTGAGATACCTTAGCATTTTTCTTAAGGCTCTAAGATCATTTTGAAGGCAACAATCGAAGCATCATCGAGGGACTATGATCTTGTATTTTTTATTGTTTTTGCTAAGATTTATCACATGCATAACATGACATTTTTCTCAAGGAAACAAAGTGGAGTTAACCCTAGCAAGTGTGCAAGTGTTTTGTATTTCATGCTTGATTTATCTTGAATTAGGGTTTTCTAAGTATTGATTTTATCTTTCCATACAAAGTCTAATTAACTAGCATTTATATTTGAAAGACGTAAATTACAGAAAGTAAATATCCTATGCTATTACATCATTAGAGAATGGGGTTATACAAATTTACAAATGGGGATTGCAAGAAATTAAATCTTAATTATCTATTACAACCATATTGAATTTGAATAAATGTACAAGAAATGAAATGAATATAATGTACAAGGATAAATGGAAAAGGAATGGATTTTGTTTGGTTTTGTTAGAGAAAATGTTTTAAACCTAATTATCTAAAAGTAAAATAATTAACTAAAACAAGAAAATAGTTAAACCTGAGTTAAAAGAAAGAAATTGATTTAATTTGAAGAAGGCATTTTTTTAGGTTTTTTTTGGTGAAGAAAGCTTTAATTAAATTAAACTAGTATGAAAATTAATTAATTTAAATAAAACCTAAGTTATAAATTAATTTTAATTAAAAGAAAATAAATTAATCTTAAGTCTAATTACCATTTTTTAAGAAAAGAAATAAATTTGTTTAAGAAAATATTTTTGTCTTTTTTAGTTTAGAAAAGGAAATGAAATAAAAAATATAAGTATACTAGATATATAAATAACTAAATAAAATATTTTTGAATTTTTGTTAGTAAAAATAATAATAATAATAAAAGAAAATATAGAAAGAAAATAAAATAAAAGATAAAAGATAAAGTCAAGGGTAAAAATTTGAATTGGAGGTTTGTTAGAAACAACAGATTTTATATTAAGCCTGGCCTATTAACTCTTGTTATTAAATTAGAAATAAGAGATAAAATAAATATAAATGGGTTGCATGTAGTCCTGCAAATAGGGGGTTAGAAGAAGAAAAAATTAAGGGCCCAGTGTACTAAGCCCAACACGCTTGTTAGGAACAAAAAAATAGAAGAAATGAATGAAAAATTGTGAAAAGTGGCAGCGCTGGGACTCGAACCCACGCCCTCACCAATATACGCATGCTTCCTTATCACTAGGGTTGCTATACATCTGGTAACTAAACTGAAACCATAAAATTATATTACAAAACGCTTCGATGTCCTGAACTTCATCTTCAATCTTGCGCCAGCCAGACCACCTGTAACTTACACATTTCTCAACGAAAATTAAAATTGTAAACATGAAAGTTGTTCCATTTTTCCTCACGATTTCAGAAATCTAAATAACTTAAACTATAAATCAAAGATGAATGAGAATTTTGCTAGCTCTAATCTGAACCCTAACTTTTCCATATATTTCAAATTCAAAATTATCTAACCTCAGGCAATATAAATGAAAACTATGGACATGGTTAGCTTCAGGGCAATGATGTCTACATTTTATCTTTGAAAATAGAAACTTAACAATGCCTGTATGAAGAGTTTGAAAACCAGAAAACTTACCTTGCAAGTAGGGATCATGTTTTGAGTTAGAGAAACTTTCAAGGTATTATGATGATCTGTTTAGCTTGCCTAGACCCCCCTGAGTGTGTTGCAATCCTTACTTTGCCTCGTGGATGGTTGAAACTCTCTAATCAAGTCAAGTTGCAAGCTTGAGTTTTGAAAATGGTGAATGATGCAAATGTAGTTACAGTCCAGAAACAAGGGCCTGGATCACTTTGATATGATGTATATTAAGTGTTTGGATGGTTAGAACTCAATACGCACGAGTGGATTTGGAGATGGCTATGTGAAGCTCAAAATTGTCAAGTTATGGAAGATTTTAAGTTGCAGAGTGCTTGGGAGTGTTTTAGGATGCTTGAGCCTGTGTCTTATGCTGCAATAGACTTGTGTACATGTATGGAAAAGGTTAGAGATCAATTTCACTCAAGGTTTCTGAGTTCTAGCCTTTTGGCTCTATAACTTGCTTTTGAAGAAAAGTGAGAAGACAAGTCTCAAAGTGTTGTACAAGCATGGTATGAGTTGGTGAAGGCCTTAGACATGTTGCTTTTAGTTTTTACTTTGCTTGTGTGCATAGAAAACAATTGAGAGGCTCAAGGAGTTGACAATTGCAAAAACTTGCTTCTCTAAAATGGAAGTGGTACCTTTCTTCCTAAAATGGATTAATCACTTGGACAATGGCTTAAATGCTTGGACCAAAGCTCTAACAGTTGTTGTAAACATTTAATTATGGATTCAAACACAAGTTTGAGGCCTGCAAAGTGATATTTGTAAAGCATGCTTGAAGATTGGATAATTGTTCATCACAAAATCTGGCTTGCAAAACAAGAATGAAACCCTAACTTCATGGCTTTGATTCTCTTAGCTCAAACATGATCTTAATGAGTTTTTGGACTTTTTAGAAAGCTTGTAACATACTTTACAACCTTCATGTTGGACATTTTTTAAGAATCAAATTGGAACCATGTGAAACTTGGTCAAGAAGTTAGGTAAAAAATCTGCCTAACTAGGTCAAAATTTCACTAAGTGTTTTTGTTTCATGTACATGTCTTCATGAATTTATAACTCAAAATCCAAGAATTTCTAGAAAATATTCTGTCCTACAATGTTTTAGATCTCATTGAGATCTACAATTTTCATGTTGGAAGTTTTTCTTGAATCATTTAGCATCATGGTGAAAATTTGGCACAAAGTTATGAAAAAAAGTAAAATTTCCAACACTTAGAAAAATTTCGAAGTCTTAGAAATTTTGACTTTTCAAAGTGAATTTTGACTTTTGATTTCTTTATGAACAATCTTCATATTTTGACATGTCTTGATTAAATATGATTTTTGAAACTTGATTTTGATCAAAAAGTCAAAGTTTGACTTTTCACTGTATAGTTGACTTTTTCATCAGTTGACCAAATTTCAATTATCAATCAATTGATCTTGAGAAGTGTTTTGAACTATTCAATTAGGTCAATATGATGAATTTTAATCCTTGATATCATGTCTCAATCCAATAAGACATGTATTAGGTCAGAAGTCAAAAATCAATCCTTCTCAGTCAAAACCCTAGTTTTGACCATTTTGCCCTTTAGTGATGTGATCAAATTTCTTGAGGAATTGTAATTCAAACTTGACCAAATGGTTCATATGAGTTCAAAATATTGATATGGATCAAAAATCATGAAGTTTGATTGTAAGTTGGCCACATTTGACTTTTTACCCAATATAGTTGATTTTAGGTCATCTGATCAATTGACTGAGCAAACTTGAACTGCAAGACTTGAAATTTGACATCAGAATTATTGAAGGTCCAAAATGATCCATGAAAGTCATATGAGGCATTAAAATTTCATTTTTATTTGTGTAAACTCAAACTCTAATTTGAGTCATCAGTGTTGAGGAAGTGTCTTGAGCTGATCAATCCTTGTGCAATTTTGAGAAGTTGAAAATCTTGTGAGAAATTTCTTGAGAAATGAGAGGGAAATTTTTGGGGTACAACAACTATCCCTGTTCAATCTTCTTAAGCCTGAAGAGTTAGATTGGTGGATCCGTCATTTGTGACATGAAGGCGAAAGATGATTGAACACTAGAGAGCCTAGAAATTTGCACTTGCTGATGCGGTTGATTGTATCGGGAATGGGCTTAATGATACCATTCGGAGTTTCTATTGGTGGAGACTGGAAGAAGTATCGGAATAAATCTTTGGTCGATTTATGCTGAAATTGTAGATGTCTTTTCCCTGTCTTTAACTGGGAGAGATAAATCTGATCTAGAAGAGGACTTGACTGGTGATTGATTTCTTCCTGCAAGGAAGGGGAGTTAGTTGTATGCAAATGTATGAATGATGTAATGATGTTCTCAAAATAAATGAGATTATGCTATATGCATTTGTTATGTGTGTGACATGATATATGAATGTGAAACATTAAAGTGCATCTTTGTCTGGAAAATAAATCCTTGACAAATTGCTGGGGAGTTTTGGGAAATTAAATCTCAGACCGCTGTTGGAGATGAAGAGTATATGTATCGTCAAACTTTGTTCAGATTGCTTCCTATTGGGAATTTCTGATTTTTGATGAGAACTCCGCTGGGGAATAATGATTTTAGCTCTTTGCTTCGAGAAAACTCTAAGGAGAGTGTTGATTTTCTGCTCGGGGAATAGAGTTCAGGAGTTACTGCTCTACTGGGGAGTTATTTAGAGGAAGAAAGTTTAGCTATTATCTGGTCAGATTCCAGGCTTCACAGCAACTTACTGGGGGTAATAATGTTAACTATTATCTGGTTGTATTCCAGGCTTCACAACGTCTTACTGGGGAATATGAAAGCTAACTGTTATCTGGTCGGGTCCAGGTTTTAGCAATTCGAAGTGTTATCTAGTCGGGTCCAGGATTTGTGGTAATTGGAGAAGTTAAACTATTTATATGGTCGGGTCCAGGCTTTAGTAACTTGAAATTGAGATCAATAATTATCTGGTTGGTTCTAGGTTTTATAGTAACTCAAACTGTTATCTGGTCAGGTCTAGGTTTCAGCAATGATTTGAGGAAGTTAAACTGCTATCTGGTCGGGTCCAAGCTTCAGTAACTTAAAATTGAGATTAGTTGTTATCTAGTCGGGTCCAGGTTTCAGCAAATCAAACTGTTCTTTGGTCGGATCCAGTCTTTACAGTAATTTGAGGGTAAGATGAAGTTGAGCTGGTATCTGATCGGGTCCAGTCTTTATAGTAACTCGTTTGAAGTTGAACTAGTATCTGGTCAAATCCAGGCTTCGTAGTAACTTGTTAGGATAGTAATGACTCCGTTGGGGATTAAGGGGTTTCGTCCATTGACCTGTAATAGTTTGAGAAGCAAACTCAAGCTGGGGAATTTGCAGTTTGTTGGGGAAATAAACCCTGTTGAGAAGAAAATTTGATGACCTACTTGGTGAAATGAATTCTTTAGGAAGAGCTTCAACATGCTTCTTCTTTTAAAACCAAACATAAGTGGGGATAGGGTTTTCTAGAGATTGAAACTCTGGCTGGAGATTACTTAAATCCAAGTCTGTGGGTATAACTCTATAGGGATAATTCAAATCCTTAAGGAGATACTTATTATTGTTTTAATGTATTTGTTAAAAGTTAATCATGTTTATATGCATATGTTCATTCAAATTTTAGCCATTCGATGCTTTTGCACTCAAAACATAAAAACATAAAAACAAAAAAGTTTGCACTTCAAAATATATTTGTATTGATGTTTTGCCCATAAGTATGCGTTTTTGTACAAAGAGACAGATATCCTAGTAAGAGGAAATTATTGAAAGAAATGGAAAGAGTACAAAGCAAAAATAATAGCCATGTGGAAGTGACCTCTTTGTATTCCAACTCCGCTATTGCCCCTATGTCATCGGACATCATCCCTTGTCATTGAAAGAAATTGATTGAATTGATCTTGTACCATTGAACTTGGTCTGTGGTAATAAACTAGCTGTAGGGATACAACGGGACATAGTCATACACTTTAATCCTTAACTTTTGCATGAACTTCCCTTTCGGGTTTTCAGCCCACTGGGATACCCATTTTTGTCCAAGCCGCCCTTTTAGGTTTTCGACTTGTCGGGTGTACAATCTTTTGCATATATCCCTAATTTTTTCCCGAACCTCTTTGGTTCACCAAGATGCCCTTATTTTTGCCTAGGTATGTCAACCTAGCAGGTCTTTTTATGCGTAGTATTTTTTAATTATGTCCGCGTTCACAGGATGTGGGAAATCTTCACCATCCATAGTAGTCAGCATCATGGCTCCACTAGATAAAACTTTCTTTACAACAAATGGTCCTTTATAAGTGGGAGTCCATTTGCCCCCGGGGTCGCCTTGGGGAAAAATGATGCGCTTTATTACCAAGTCACCAGTCTGATATACTCGAGGCTTGATCTTTTTGTTGAAAGCCTTGATCATAAGTTTTTGATACATTTGACCATGACAAACATCAGCCAATCTCTTCTCATCAATAAATTTTAACTGATCCAACCTAGTTTGAATCCATTTGTCTTCGCTTAAATTTGCTTCCTTCATTATCCTTAAAGAAGGAATCTGAACTTCGACAGGTAAGACAACTTCTATCCCATAGACCAAGGAGAATGGGGTTTCCCCAGTTGATGTTCGAGCTGAAGTGTGGTAGCCATGGAGAGCAAACAGTAACATATTATGCCAGTCTTTATATGTCACCACCATCTTTTGCACAATCTTCTTGATATTTTTATTGGCAGCTTCCACTGTGCCATTCATCTTGGGTCTATACGGAGAAGAGTTGTGATGCTTGATTTTGAACTGAGTACAAAGTTTCGTAATCATAGCATTGTTGAGGTTGGTTCCATTGTCAGTGGTGATCCTTTCGGGGATATCATAAAGGCAGATGAGGTTATGCTTGATAAATATGGCTACAATGTTCTTGGTAACTGAGGAATATGAGGCAGCTTTGACCCCCTTGGTAAAATAGTCAATGGCAACAAGGATGAAACGGTGTCCATTGGAAGCGATAGGTTTGACCTCTCCAATAATGTCGATGCCCCATATTGCAAATGGCCACAGAGCGGTCATGACATTCAGGGGAATTGGATTTCCATGAACCTTGTCAACATAGATTTGACACTTGTGACAAACCCTTGAGTGATGATGACAATCAGTTTCCATCGTAGACCAATAGTAACCAGCCCTCAGGATTTTCTTGGCCATATTGTCCCCACTAGAGTTAGTCCCAAAGATTCCATCATGCATGTCTTCCATAATTTTCTCTACCTCCTTCTTGTCCATACATCGGAGTAGAGTAGAATCATGATTTCACTTATACAAGATTCCATTGCTTAGGAAGAATTTGGTTGAGAATCTTCGTAAGAATTTCTTATCATTGATGGAAGCTCCTTCAGGATACTCTTGTGCTTTAAGATATCTCCTTACTTTATGGTACCATAGTTTCTCTTTGTAAGTGTCAAGCTCATAGCAATGTGTAGGTTCGTCAAATCTTTCGATTGTAATCATAGGAGCTTCATTGTCCCATTTGACCTTGAACATGGAAGATAATGTTGCTAAGGCGTCATCCAACTGATTTTCTTCTCTAGGGAAATGTTCAAAGGTGATCTCCTCGAAGTCTGGTATTAGGGTTAACACAAGCTCCTTGTAAGGGATAAGGTTAGGATGCTTAGTGTCCCATTATCCTTTGACTTTATTGATTACTAGAGCAGAATCTACGAATACGTTCAAGAACTTGATCCTTAAGTCAATGGCAGCCTTTAGACCCAAAATGCACGCTTCGTACTCAGCCATGTTGTTCGTAAAATCAAAGCATAATCTAGAAGTGAAAGGAGTATGGCAACCCTCAGGAGAAATAATCACAACACAAATTCCATTGCCCAAAGCGTTGAAAGCTCCGTCAAAAACTATAGTCTATCAAGATCCTTGTTCAGGTCCGTCATACGGTCCAGGTTCTTCACAGTCAATTACTAGCATAATATTCTCATTCGGGAAGTTAAAATTCATAGACTGGTAATCATTAACAGCTTGATGGGCCATATGATCTGCCAATACACTTCCTTTGATGGCCTTTTGTATGGTATACTGGATGTCATATTCGGTCAGAATCATTTGCCATCTAGCTATTCATCCAGAGTGAGTTGGCTTCTCGAAGATGTACTTGATAGGGTCCATCTTAGAAATAAATAAAGTGGTGTTAGTCAACATATACTGTCTTAGCCGGCGAGCAGCCCATGCCAGAGCGCAGCAAGTTTTCTCGAGCAGTGAATATGTGGTTTCACAGTCGGTAAACTTTTTGCTCAAGTAGTATATTGCATGCTCTTTTCGGCCAGACTCGTCATGCTGGCCCAACACACACACCATGGAATTCTCTAATACAGTTAAGTACATGATCAAGGGTCTTCCTTCAACGGGAGGCATCAAGATATGAGGTTCTTGTAAATATTCCTTGATCTTGTCAAAGGCAGCTTCCCAATCGTTGTTCCATTTGATTACTTGATCTTTCTTCAAGTGTTTGAATATTGGCTCATAAGTAGTAGTTATGTGAGAGATGAAGCAACAATGTAGTTAAGTCAACCCAAGAAATCTCTGACTTCCTTCTCAGAACGGGGAACTAGCATTTCTTGAATAGCTTTGACCTTTACATGATCCACTTCAAAACCTCTGCCACTGACAACAAAACCTAGGAGCTTTCCAGATCTTACCCCGAAGGTGCACTTGTTAGGATTTAGCCTTAGTTTGTACTTCCTCAACCTCTCAAACAGCTTGTGTAGGTGATCGAGGTGCTCTTCTTCACTTTGCAACCTAGCAATCATATCATCCAAATAGACCTTTGTAATACGGTAGGAGAACTGACTTGGTTGTTTTGCGTTTTATCGCAATTTTTGTGGATATCAAGAGTCGTGATCGACTTTTCTTTTATCCAATAAGGAAAGGGTGAAAAGAACAGGAAAGACCTTTGAGATATTTTCTTGAGTTCGGGGGGTAGATTATGAAAAGGGAAGGTGTTAGCACCCTTTTCATCCACAGTTATCTATGGGCTCTTAGTTGCTCGCTAGATCACTTGAAAACTGCTTTGTTTGAAAAGGTGTTTTGTGATGGGTGTATGTTTGAAAATATTTTTCAAAAATGCCTTTGTTGCGGATAACTTTGTAATGATTCTCGTCTCTATAAGAATGCATACAAAGTGTTGGTTTTTGAAAATAGTTCAAAGAGATATTTTTTTTTAAAGATGTTTTTGAAAGTGTAAGTGTGGAAATGGTTTTAGTTTGTGAGCAAGCAACTACGAGCATCCTACCTACTCAAAAGGTCTATGTTCTTTTCCTCCTCCTTTAGATGTTGTTATCTTACCATTGATTTGGTAAGAAGCCCTAGCGTTGGATGTGAAGGAACGGGCGTGGGTCAATTGTATAGTCATAGAAGGCAACCTATGAGACGTTTTTGCAATTTTCGTAAGGGCCTAGATCGTTTACCGGAGGCAACATCAAGGGACATCGAGGGACTATGATCTTTTTTATCAAGGGTCTTTGCTAAAACACCCATATTCGAGGGACATGACTATTTTTCGAGGCAACAAGTGAGATTATCCTAGAGGTGCACGTGTGTGAATAATGTGTTTGCTTGCATGCATTTTGTCTTTGAAATTAGGGTTGTCTAGGATTGATTTTAGTCTTGTCATGCACACCCTAATTTATTAGAATTTATGGAAGCGGTAAATTGCGGAAAGTAAATTTACTACGTTATTACATCACTTGGGGAAGGGGTGTACAAATTTACAAAGGAGGATTGCAAGAAATTAAATCCTAATCATCTATTACAACCATATTGAATTTGAATAAATGTACAAGAATTGAAAGAAATATAATGTACAAGACATGAATGAAAAGAAAATAAATTTTGTTTTGATTTTTTAAGGAATTTTAATTAAGTTAAAGAAAATAAATAGAAAAATGTTTTTGATCTTTTTCGTTGTAAGAAGTTAAATAAAATAAACTAAATAATTTAAATATATTTTTGGTGTTTTTATGTAGAAAACAGTTTTAGTGTTTTAAAACAGTTTTTGTATAGAGAACAGTTTTTATGTAGAAAACAGTTTTTTGTGTTTAAAACAATTTTTGTGTAGAAAATATTTTATGTGTAGAAAACGGTTTTTTGTGTAGAAAACAGTTTTTGTGTAGAAAAAAATTTTGTGTTTGGGCTCAGGGCCTGTTTGTTAGTTAGTAAGCATGTGGTGTAAAACTGTCGAAGCCCAACTGCGGAGGCACATGTGTACTTCCAGCAAATAACACAAAGTGAGAAAATATGAAAAATGAACAAAAGGTATCGTTGGGGCTTGAACCCAAGACCTTCTACATGGAAAGGCTTTTAGTGCACGTTGTTTGTACCACTGGGGTGGTTTGTTTCATCCGTTAGTTATACAGCTTGCACTAAATATAAAATGAATCCAGTTCTAAATGTTTAAACATGGCTTCATCTTATTCCTTCGAGCCCAGGGATGCGTGACTCCAATGTTTAAGCTTCGAAAGGCTTCGTTTCTCATCCAAATCGAAAGATGTAAGTATCAAGCCTGCCTAAAGTTTGAAAACGAATCTAACCACATAATTTCAAAAGTTATGGGTCGAAGGTTAGCATGAAATACCAAAACTAAGACCTAAATGTTCAGAGATGAAATTTTTAATGTAAAAGCAATGAATCAAAAATATGGACATGGTCAGCTTCTTAGACATGATATCTACATTTTTCCTTCACAAAGTATATACAAATGATGTTTGAATGAAGAGTTCTAAATTTTAGAAAACTTAATTCTTGGAGTGAGACTTGAGGTACTTCGACAGAACCTCCAGGAACGGTTTGATGATGGATTAAGCCTGCTTTGATCTCCCTTGAGCTAGTGGGATGACTACCTTGCTTTAAAAAAGTCACTGAATCAAAGGTTGGTATGTGGAAGTTAGGAGTGAATTGAAAGGCTCACTAACTTCCTTGAGTGGTTTTTTTGAGGGCTTTGGGAGTGTTCCAAGGGTGGTATATGGAAGCTAGGGGGTGAATCGAAAGGCTCACTAACGTATGAATCAATTTGAGATTTTTTGTGGGTAAGGTCAGGATGTGCCATGTTTTATGCTTGTGTGCAGGTCCGGAGTTTTTGAGAGTTTGAGGATTTTTTCAACACAACAAAAGTCTGGGCCCTTTTATTTGCAAATGGTCTCTATATTTATAGATAAAAGGTTTGGGAAGTTGGAGTAACCATATTTGTAAGATAACAAACTATGGTTTGGTTGAAAACGAAAAAACCAAGTAGAATGAATTTTCAAGTACAAGCGGGGCCTGATGTTTGTTGGGTGCAGGAGATTTGACTTATGATTTTGACATTGCTTGTGTTCAGATAAAATCAGGTTAGAAACTTAAAAAGATGACTTTGTGATTAAAGTAATCTTTATGAAAAGAGATACATAGCTTTTTGCCATTTCATCCAAAAATGGTATAAATCCAGTGGATAAAGCTTCGAATCTTTGTGTAATGCATCTCAAATTTGTGTAAACCTCTAATTATGTTAAGATTTAGAAGAAACATAGCCTAACAAGTGAGATTTGGAGGATAAGGTTATGAGATTTGATCAATGTTCGTCAACCAAGCTTGCGCGAAGGATTTAGAGTTGGATTTGAAGTATGTTGCTTCAAAGGAACCAATGCCCAAATCGAAGCTTGGGGATTAAACTTGCTCGAAGGAGGCCAAATGCCCCATCGAAGCTTGTGAACCAAGCTTGCATCGAAGGAGGCCAAATTCCCAATCGTAGCTAGTGAACCAAGCTTGCTCGAAGGAGGCCAAATGTCCAATCGAAGCTTGTGGATTAAACTTGCTCGAAGGAGGCCAAATGCCTAATCGAAGCTTGTGAGCCAAGCTTGCTTGAAGGAGGCCAAATGCCCAATTGAAGTTTGTGAACCAAAGCTTGCTAGAAGGAGGTCAAATGCCCAATCGATACTTGTGAACCAAGCTTACTCGAAGGAATATCCTGAACCAGGTTTTGAATTTAAACTGTTATCTGCAACCACTCCTTTCGATATTCTTTGAAAGCCCAATATGATTCATGGAAACTATATGGGGAATTAAAAGTCCAATTGTACTTTTACAAACCCAAACCTTAATTTGAGCCATCAATGTTGAGGAATTTTCTTAAGCTGATCAAACCTTGTGCAGTCTTGACCCAGTAGAAATCTTGTGAGAAATTTTTTGAGAAATGAGAGAATAAATTTTGCGGTGCAATAGCTTCCCCTGTTCAATTTTATTAAACCTGAAAAGCGAGAATGGCACGTTGTCGTTCGTAGCTTGAAGGTAGAAGATGATTGAACACTAGAGTGCCTAGAAATTTGCACTCGAATATGTGTCAGTTGATTGTGTAGGGAATGGGTTTAAGATGCCATTTGGAGAGATGATGGAGAGTTGTCGGAGATGGACTTATAGATGCCATCCAAAGGTGATTGTTAATAGAAATTAGACTAAGTCTAAGCTTTACTGTAACTGAAAGAAGTATCATAATAAATCTTTGGTTGATCTAACTCTGAATGATATGCTGGAATAGACCCGTGTTAAGCCGTGTCTAGAAATGTATTAGAAGGAATCTGTGTAAGATGGCTTCAGGATAAATCCGTAGGAAACTGTATCTGGAGAAAGAATTCGTGTAAGATTGCTTCAGGATGAATCCGTGCGAAACTGTGTCTGGAGGTATATGAAAAGGAATCTGTGTAAGATTTCTTTATGATGAGCCCGCGTGAAGCTGCATCTGGAAATTTATGAGAATGAATCTGTGTAAGATTGCTTTATGATGAACCTGTGTAGGGCTGATTTAGGAGATATATGAGAGGGAGCCTGGGTAGGACTGCTTCAGGATTAATCCGTGTGAAACTTCATCTGGAAATTATGAGAAGGAACCTGGGTAGGGCTGCTTCAGGATTAGTCCGTGTAAAACTTCATCTGGTAATATATGAGAAGGAACCTAGGTAGGGTTGCTTCAGGATAAGTTCGTGTAAAACTTCATCTGGAAATTCATGAGAAGGAACCTAGGTAGGGCTGCTTCAGGATGAGTCCGTGTAAAACTGCATCTGGAAATTCATGAGAAGGAACGTGGGTAGGGCTGCTTCAGGATGAGTCCGTGTAAAACTACATCTGAGAATTCATGAGAAGGAACCTGGGTAGGTTTGCTTCAGGATGAGTCCGTGTAAAACTTCATATGAAAATATATGAGAAGGAACTTGGGTAGGGTTTCTCCAGGATGAGTCTGTGTGAAACTTCATCTGGAAATATATGATAAGGAGCCAGGGTAGAGCTTCTTCAGGATGAGTCCGTGTGAAACTTCATCTAGAAATATGAGAAGGAACCTAGGTAGGTCTGCTTCAGGATAAGCCCGTGTAAAACTGCATCTGACAATTCATGAGAAGGAACCTGGGTAAGGTTGCTTCAGGATGAGTCTGTGTAAAACTGCATATGGGACTTCATGAGAAGGAACCTGGGTAGAGTTTCTTCAAGATGAGTCAGTGTGAAACTTCATCTGAACATATATAAGAAGGAGCTTGGGTAGGGCTGCTTCGGGATGGGGAGGAATCCGTGTAAGATTGTTTCACGATGAGTCTGTGTAAAGTTGCATTTGGAAATTGGAAGGAACCCATGTAAGATTGCTTCATAATGAGCCCTTGTAAAGTTGCGTCTGGAAATTTTGAGAAGGAATCCGTGTAAGATTACTTTAGGATGAGCCCGTGTAAAGCTGCATCTAGTCGCATAGGTAGCTGCTCTGTCTTGTTTCAGGAATTATTCTTGGGCCTGTTGAAAATTGTTAATGATAATTATCTGTTGGTTGATCTTTCCTGAAAAGGTAAAGAGTTAGTTGTATGTAATGTCATGTTCTATGAGATGCACTGTGTAATGGTGTTCTCAACATAAATGAGATTGTGCTATATGTGTTTCATATGCATATGCTATGAATGTTGTTGAGACGTATCTTTGTCTTGGAAAATAAATCCTTGACAAATGCTGGGGAGTTTTGGGAAATGAAATCCCAAACTGTTGTTGTGATTAAAGAGTATGCTCCTCTTTCGATCTTGTTTTAGGATATTTCCATTGGGGATTCCTATTATGTTATTGAGGATAATTCCACTAGGGAATGTTGACTTTGCTTGAAGGAAACTCTATGGAGAGTGTTTATTTTTGCTTGAGGGAAAGAGTTCAGGAGTTTTAGTTGTCAATCGCTCTACTGGGGAGTTATCTCTTGATTGGAGAGAATGGAAGTTAACAACTTGTTGGGGGTAAAGAAGTTAACTGCTATCTAGTCAAATTCTAGGCCTCGCAGTAACTCAACGAGGATAGTGGAAAACTCTACTGGGGAAGAGGATATTTTGACCTGTTATCTGGTCAGGTTCAGGCTTTGCAACAACTTTCGGAGATAGTAGTGACTCTGTTGACGACTTCACTGGGGACTAGGGGTTGTGGTCCCTTAATTTGTAATAGTCTGAGGGGTAAACTCAAGCTGGGGAATCTATAGTTTGTTGGGGAAATAAACCTTGTTGAAGAGAATATTTGACGAACTGCTGAAAAGGTGTTTTCTTTTGGCAGAACTCCTTGAGGATTCTTCTTGAGACCAACTCAGTTGGGGAGAGGTTTTCTGGAGACTAAAACTTTGGTTGGGGATTGCATGGATCCAATTTTATAGGGATATCCATGAATTTGGCCTTTAGGGGTTTGTACCCTTATCCGTGAGGATTATTCTGTGGGGATAACCTTATAGAGATGACTCTGGGGACTTGACTGGGGATCACCCTATGAAAAGGACTTAGTGGGAATTTGTTGTTGTACATAGTAGCAAGTGTTGTAGTGCTCCCAGAAAATGTTTGCTTGGTCGTATGTGACCCTTTGCTGGAATTCATGTTCAATGCCCCAAGTGATTCAGATGCAGACCTGCCCCTGGTTATTCATCATTTCTTGAGATATTTCTTAGAATCTCGACTTGACTGCCACAGATGAGTTAGACATTGAAATGTCATGCCCCCTTGCTTTTAGGAGATTTTTCATTGGAAGTGTCTTCCCATTTGAAGTGATTCTGTTTCTTGAGAGAATTTTCGTTCATTGGATATTCGTCGTGCGAATTTCTATGTTATCAAACAAATAGCCATATGTAAACCGCGGTATTCAAACAATGCAAAGTTTATGTTTGTCTTGAAGTTTTGAAAATTCATTTTATCAAATAAAAGAATTTTGTAAGAATATGAGTTCAACTTAGGATTTAAAGTAAGCCTTACAGGACTCAGAATACCTTTGGTAACAATATGCTTTCGAACTAACCCATGCTTCAATTAGGACTTTTAAAGGGTGTAACGTGGTCATGTTCATGGTTTAAGAAACAAAAGATAAGGCTCAAAGTGTATTTGTACCCACTCTTTCTTCATGATGTTGTTCAATCCTGAACTCAATTAATTGTTCGTTTGAATTCCTATTGAATCTGGAATGTTATTTTGGGTGATGGTTCAGATATTGGAAGTTTATTTGAGAAGGAAGTCATTTTTTAAACATTTTTCATGTTGTTGAGGGTTTGTAACGACCTCTTTTTTTATTTATTGTCCCTAATTTTTGCCTGACTGCTCTTGTTTTGAGGTTACAGCCAGCGGGATGCCCCGGTTTTCTCTTAAGTCTCCTTCGTAGGTTTTGACTTAGTGGGCTTTTCTTTTTAGAGATAATGAATTCCTATTTTATGGGGAACCATCGCTGTCTTTTGATTCAGATGTATGTTTTTTATTTCATTCATTGTGTACAAAGTGAAAGCTTGCGATCGAACGCGCATTTGAATTAACTGAGAAACTAACCTGCCCCAGGTTTTGATTAAAGGTTTCAATTTGTGTGAAAAGGAAAACTCTTACTTCTTTGGCTCAAAGGGGTTGACTAGGGATCATCTTCCTTATAATTCCAGTGTTTAGGGTTTGATGTACATCGTTAGCAAGGTTTGTTCAAAAGCATATTGTATGAGAATATGGCATTGTTTTGGTCATCCTCCCAATAAAGGCTTACAACTTTTAACGAGAGTTGAATGTCCCAAAAGGGAATAAAAATCACAGTTTAAATATAGTGAAAACTAATGGATTAATTCAAGACAAACATATGCAATGCATTAATGAAACAAAGTTTCACATAATAGATAAGTGTTCGAACAAACAAAAGAAATTACAATTCAAAATTCAAAATGAACTGGACGCTCTCAATGGTTTCGCAAGGCAGTGGTGATCATGTTGGGAGTCTCGGCAGGTCCGAACTCAATCTCCTTGGTTTCAATCATGTTTTGAATCTTGTATTTCAGCGCCCAACAATCGTTAGTATCATGCCCAGGACTGCCGGAATGATAGGCGCATATTGCATCAGGATTGTAGTTAGGAGAGGAAGTTTTGGGGTTTGGATGAGGTCTTATCAATGTAATCAGATTTATCCCCAACATGTGTTACAAAGCTTGAGACAGTGGCGTGTTGATTTTGGTAAATTGTCTCTTGGGCTCGTCTTGACTTCACTGATTTCCTCGTTGTTGTGGTCGCACTGATGCAGGACTAGAGATCAGGACTTTCCCCATATATTGATTACGGTTACTCTTGTTACGGCCCTTTTGGATGTACATAACATTGGACTCTTTATTCCCATTGTATGGATTCTTCTGAGTATCGAAGGATGTAGATCCTTGGATCTTCCCGCTTCTCATTCCATTTTAAACTCGTTCCCAAGTTAGAATCAGCTCAGTGAACCCAATTGAGGAGCTTCTGATTAGGTGATTGAAGAAAGGTCTTGTCAAAGTTCTGATAAAGATATAAATCATATCCCTCTCAGTTAAGGGTGGTTACACCCTTCCATCCAGGTCTCTCCACTTTTGGGCATATTCTTTGAAGCCTTCATTGGAACCCATGGTCATATTCTGCAACTGCACACGAGTTAGTGCAAGATCAGTGTTGTATTGGTACTTCTTGTAGAAAGCAGCAGCCAGATCCTCTCAGGTGTGGATGTGGGAACCCTCCAATTGATAAAACCACTCAAGTTGAGTCCCAGATAGACTTTCTTGGAAAAAGTGGACCCAGAGTTTTTTGTCAGTAGTGTGTGGCTGAATCTTACGGACATAAGATCTTAGATGAAGCTTCGGACAGGAGACCCCGTCATACTTGGAAAAATCAAGGATCTTGAATTTGTAGGGAATGACAACCCCAGGAACCAAACCCAAGTCTCCAAAGTCCAAGCCAGGAAAATCTTGGATCTCCACAGCCTTTAGTCTGTCTTCAAGTTGTTTGTATTTTTCATTCGCCGGTGGATACTGCTCCTCAGAATAGTCTTTGTCATCAGTAGCTTGGTTATCTCTAGTGCTTCTAGCTTCCTCTTATTGATTGTCTTCTTCTTCAAAAGAAGCATCTTCTTTTTGAGCTAATTGGGCTGGCCCCTTGAACCTTCTTCCTATGTTGAGGATGACATCCTTCTTCTTAGTCTTCTTCTTACTCTCTTTGGTGAAGAGTGTTTTCATATCTTCCTTCCCCTTGGCTAAGTTCAGGAGCATTTGTTGGAACTGGGCATTCTGAGCTTGGAGATCTTTAACTGTTTGCTCTAGAGCCATCTCTACTGAAATAAACAATAAGCAGATGAAAAAACCTGTATGGGGAGAACCTGTTATGATGACATGCATGATATGTGGATGCAATGTTTTCAAGGATCTCGGGGGGTAAACACGAGAAAATTTCAGAAGTTGAACTTTGATCACAACTTTGATTGGAGAACTCCGTATCATTGACTGTCCTTCCACGACAATCAAGCTCACCCTTGACTCAAGTTATTATGCTTTGGTCTTTGACGACATTTGGTTAGAAGAGAATAAATCCTCTTGCCCCTTGATAGACGTCTGGTTCAACATGACCCTGTATCATAGGCCCTTGAGATCCTTGAAATGGTTATTGAAAATTCTATGGTATGATGTCATGATGTTATGTACAAGTAATCATACACAAGCAAAAGCAAACAAGTCGTTATGTAAAAACAAAACAAACAAATCCTTAGGTTTAGGCTTGCGTGGAATAGCTAAGTACCCTCTTGAAGTTTAGTTGGCTCAACATGTCCTAGAAAGTAAACGTGTTCTAGGGGATCTCAATATCACTGACCTTTCTTTATCAAGCATTGTTTCAGCACAAGCCTCTTTATTGGCGACCGAAAGATCCCGAAAGTCCAATCTCAATGAGCGTAGCATCGAGTATCAACCAATCTTCGTTCGGAACCAAAGTCGGCTATCTCACTACTTCTTAATGGCCAAGTTGTTCAATTAAAGGTTCTAAGGTCACTTAGTGCTTCATTACACCACACGACGGCCCCGTATTCTCCTTGACTACTCAAGGTATACTGGTACCAACAAATGTTTCACATTAACGTAGCTATCGCTTCAACCATGTCGATATACCCCGCACAGTCCCCATGATCTATTGCTACTTACCTAAAAGGTGCCCCAGATTCGGGTAGAGGATCAAAACAAACCCAAACAAGGACCCAGAAAATGCAAAGCAAGCAAGTCAAACAAAGAAAGCAATTTAAAGATGATCTAGCCCTAAGATAACCCCAATTTTAAGTAATATCCCCAGTAGAGTCGCCATTTCTGTAATACGGTGGGATAACTGACTTGGTTGTTTTGTGTTTTATTGCAATTGTTACGGATAGCAAGAGTCACCACCGACTTTTCTTTTATCCAATAAGGAAAGGGTGAAAAGAACAGGAAAGACCTTTGAGATATTTTCTTGAGTTCAGGGGGTAGATTATGAAAAGGGAAAAAAGGTGTTTTATGATGGGTGTAAGTTTGAAAATATTTTGCAAAAATGCCTTTGTTGCGGCTAACTTTGTAATGATTCTCGTCTCTATAAGAATGTATACAGAGTGTTGGTTTTTGAAAATATTTTAAAGAGATGTTTGTTTTTGAAATATATTTTTGAAAGTGTAAGTGTGGAAATGTTTTTAGTTTGTGAGCAAGAAACTACGAGTGTCCTACCTACTCAAAAGGTCTATGTTCTTTTCCTCCTCCTTTAGATGTTGCTATCTTACCATTTATTTGGTAAGAAGGCCCATCGTTGGATGTGAAGGGACGGGCATGGGTTAATTGTATAGTCATAGAAGGTAACCTATGACAAGTTTTAGCAATTTTCGTAAGGGCCTAGATCGTTTACCGGAGGCAACATCAAGGGACATCGAGGGACTACGATCTTTTTTATCCAGGGTCTTTGCTAAAACGCCCATATTCGAGGGGCATGACTATTTTCTGAGGCAACAAGTGAGATTACCCTAGAGGTGCACGTGTGTGAATAGTGTGTTTAATTGCATGCATTTTGTCTTTGAAATTAGGGTTGTCTAGGATTGATTTTAGTCTTGTCATACACACCCTAATTTACTAGCATTTATGAAAGTGGTAAATTGCAGAAAGTAAATTTACTACGCTATTATATCACTTGGGGATGGGGTGTACAAATTTACAAATTGGGATTGAAAGAAATTAAATCCTAATAATATATTACAACCATATTGAATTTGAATAAATGTACAAGAATTGAAAGGAATATAATGTACAAGACATGAATGAAAAGAAAATACATTTTGTTTTGATTTTGTTAAGGAATTTTAATTAAGTTAAAGAAAATAAATGGGAAAATGTTTTTGGTCTTTTTCATTGTAAAAAGTTAAATAAAATAAACTAAATAATTTAAATATATTTTTGGTGTTTTTATGTAGAAAACAATTTTTGTGTTTTATCACAGTTTTTGTATACAAAACAGTTTTTGTGTAGAAAACAGTTTTTTGTGTTTAAAACAATTTTTATGTAGAAAACAGTTTGTGTAGAAAACAGTTTTTTATGTAGAAAACAGTTTTGTGTTTGGGCCCAGGGCCTGTTTGTTAGTTAGTAAGCATGAGGTATAAAAATGTCGAAGCCCAACTGCGGAGGCACATGTGTACTTCCTACAAATAAGACAAAGTGAGAAAATATGAAAAATGAACAAAAGGTCTCGCTGGGGCTTGAACCCAAGACCTTCTACATGGAAAGGCTTTTAGTGCACATTGTTTGTACCACTGGGGTGGTTTGTTTCATCCGTTAGTTATACAGCTTGCACTAAATATAAAATGAATTCAGTTCTAAATGTTTAAACACGGCTTCATCTTATTCCTTCGAGCCCAGGGATGCATGACTCCAATGTTTGATCTTTGAAAGGCTTCGTTTCTCAGCCAAATTAAAATATGTAAGTATCAAGCCTGCCTATATTTTGAAAACGAATCTAACCACATAATTTCAAAAGTTATGGGTCGAAGGTTAGCATGAAATACCAAAACTAAGACCTAACTGTTCAGAGATGAAATTTTTAATGTACAAGCAATGAATAAAAAATATGGACATGGTCAGCTTCTTAGACATGATATCTACATTTTTCCTTCACATAGTATATACAAATGATGTTTGAATGAATAGTTCGAAGTTTTAGAAAACTTACCTCTTGGAGTGAGACTTGAGGGACTTCGACAAAACCTCCTGGAACGGTTTGATGATGGATTAAGCCTGCTTCAATCTCCCTTGAGCTAGTGGGATCACTACCTTTCTTTAAAAAAGTCATTGAATCGAAGGTTGGTATATGGAAGTTAGGAGTGAATCGAAAGGCTCACTAACTTCCTTGAGTGGGTTTTTGAGGGCTTTGGGAGTGTTCCAAGGCTGGTATATGGAAACTAAGGGGTGAATCAAAAGGCTCACTAACGTATGAAGGTATTTGATATTTTTTGTGGGTAAGGCCGGGATGTGCCAATTTTTATGCTTGTGTGCAGGTCCTGAGTTTTTGAGAGTTTGGGAGTGTTTGAGGATTTTTTTCAACACAACAAAAGTCTGGGCCCTTTGATTTGCAAATGGTCTCTATATTTATAGAGAAAATGTTTCCGAAGTTTTAGTAACCAGATTTGTAAGATAACAAACTATGGTTTGGTTGAAAACAAAAAGATCAAGTTGAATGAATTTTCAAGTACAAGCGGCACCTGATGTTTGTTAGGTGCAAGAGATTTGACTTATGCTTTTGACATTGCTTGGGTTCAGATAAAATCGGGTTGGAAGCTCAAAAAGATGACTTTGTGATTAAAGTAATCTTTATGAAAAAAGATACGTAGCTTTTTACCATTTCATCCAAAAATGGTATAATCCAGTGGATAAAGCTTCGAATCTTTGTGTAATGCATCTCAAATTTGTGTAAACCTCTGATTATGTAAAGATTTAGAAGCAACATAGCCTGACAAGTGATATTTGGTGGATAAGGTTATGAGATTTGATCAAAGTTCTTCAACCAAGCTTGCTTCGAAGGAAACAATCAAAGCTTGTGGATTAAACTTGCTCGAAGGAGGCCAAATTCCCCCATTGAAGCTTGTGAACCAAGCTTGCATTGAAGAAGGCCAAATGACCAATCGAAGCTTGTGAACCAAGTTTTCTCGAAGGAGGCCAAATGTCCAATCGAAGCTTGTGGATTAAACTTGCTCGAAGGAGGAAAAATGCCCAATCGAAGCTTGTGAACCAAGCTTGCTCGAAGGAGGCCAAATGCCTAATCGAAGCTTGTGAACCAAATATTGCTCGAAGGAGGCCAAATACCCAATCGAATCTTGTGAACCAAGCTTGCTCGAAGGAATAGCCTGAACCATATTATAAATTCGAACTGTTATCTGCATCCACTCCTTTTGATATGCTTTGAGAGCCCAATACGATTCATGGAAACTATATGGGGCATTAAAAGTCCAATTGTACTTGTCCAAATCCAAACCTTAATTTGAGCCATCAGTGTTGAGGAAGTATCTTGAGCTGGTCAAACCTTGTGCAATCTTGACCCAGTAGAAATCTTGTGAGAAAATGTTTAAGAAATGAGAGGCCAAATTTTAGGGTACAACAACCTCTATTTCATGATGGATCATATCGCGAAATAAAGCTACCATTGCTCTTTGATATGTTTCCCCTGTATTCTTTAATCCGAACGGCAGAACTTTGTACCAAAAGGTGCCCCATTGCGTAACAAAGGTGGTCTTCTCCATGTCTTCGGGAGCCATCTTGATTTGAATGTAGCCAGAAAATCCATCCATGAAGGACAAGACTTTATGTTGAGCGTTATTGTCAACCAAGACGTCGATATGAGGTAGAGGGAAATCATCTTTGGGGTTTCCCTATTTAAATCCCTATAGTCTACACAGATATTAACCTTCCCATCTTTCTTCGGTACGGGAACCATGTTTGCAACCCATTGAGGATAAGATGTCACAGCCAGAAAACCTGCATCAAACTGCTTCATTACCTCAGCCTTTATATTTTTAGACATGTCTGCCTGCATACGACGAACTTTTTGTTTGACAAGAGGGCAATCCTCCTTTGTCGGTAGACAATGAACCAAAATGTCAATATCTAACCCTGGCATGTCTTCATAGGACCAAGTAAATACTTCAACGTAATCATGTAACAACTGAACCAACCTGCTCTTGATACTGTCTTCTAAATTGACGTCGATCTTGACCTCTTTCTTGTCTGTCTCAGTACCTAAGTTGATAACTTCGACTGACTCTTCATGAGGTTGAATAGATTTCTCTTCTTGTATTAGAAGTCTAGCTAGTTCCCTTCGTATTTCACAATCTTCCTCGCCTTCTGTTGTACCCCAAAATTTTCCCTCCCATATTCTTCAAGATTTGTCAAGATCAATCTCCAGATGGTTCAAAATCTCTCAAGGGTTGCACAGTCCAATTGCCTCCTAATACAGTCAAAATTAGAGTTTTGGTTCTTGCAATGAAATTGAGGTTTTCAAGGGTCCAATCAAGTCCCATATGCCTATATACATTGTCAAGCATCCATATGTTAAGTTTCAAGACTCACATCATCAAGTTGCACAGTCAAAAACCCTAATTGCTTCACAGTCAACTGTAGGGGCAAAATGGTCATTTGGCAGTCAAAAGTCAAAATTTTTGGTCAACATCTTATTTTGAAGCCACAATCATCATTTGATCAATTCTTGATCATGATTCCACAAGCATGGCTCAAAAAGTCTCAAGATGGAAAAGTTTCTATTTTTGGACAGCTGAAAAGTCAACTGCAAATTGACCAAGGCATAACTTTTTCATGGTTTATCAGAAAAATCCCATCCAAAGCTAATTTTGAAGGGGATGACATTTCCTACAAGTCATCTTCACACTCCAAGTCCAAGAAATGCTCCCACAAAAAGTTATCAATTTCAACATTATAGGTCATTTTTAAAAGTCAACAAAAAGGCACTTTAAGTCAAAGACCATAACTTGAGATTGGTAAATCAAAATGACATGGGACCAAAGGCATTGGTTATAGGACTTCAAGACCTTTCCAAAATGTCTAAGAACATGTTCATAGCTTCAAAATTGAGCAAGATATGCATTGGAGAATATGGGAAATTTTTGGGAACTTTCAAAAATCAACTTTGCCTAAAACACTTCAATTTTGCTAATGGGCCTCAAATTCTTTCTTGAATCATTACCCAAAGCCTATGCACGACCCATTAAGCTTAATTTGACTTATTTTCTTATTTTTTAATTAATTGAATTTATATTAATATTAATTCATTTAATTGGTTTTAATTATAGGAAAATTCAAAGATATGCTTCTTTAGATCTTTTTGTGCAGCAAATATGACTAGGGCAAGCTGGCAACTCGTTTCTCAATCAACAAGGCAAAATATCCATGATTGGCAAAGTTTCATGAAAGAAAAGATTGAAAAAAGATATGATTAGCAATCAAATATTCAAGTCATAATGCAATGGATTCATGGGCCTTATTTTGACCTAAATTCATTCACATACATATGCTGAGTGAAACCCTAAAGCTGGACACACGTGAAAGCTGCCATAGAATTCCATAGCCAAGTTGCAAAATTTCAAGAAATTTTTGAAAACTGATTTCCTATTTGCAGCATAATTCAAAGCTTCTATTTGATTCAAACGCATTGCCTGAGTCTCTAGGAAGCATTTGCTATCAAAAACCAATCCTAACACGGAAAGAATCAAAGAACACGAGTCATTCGGTTTGTCTTGTTTTTCAAAATTGCATAACACGATTCATGCGTTTTTAATCTCTTTTCTTGTTTGATTCATGCTAATAGGTACCTTCTGAAGCGATTGGTATAATCCAATTGAGTTATAACTTCCTGAATCAAAATCCACCATGAACAACATTTAGGGTTTCTGAAGCTTGCAATTAGGGCTTTAGGCATAAGGGAAAATTGGACCTTGAGACAAGCATGGTTGAATTCGTCAAGGCCAGACGAATTCAACCAGACCCTCGCGCCCTTTTTATGTGACCCATAGCTCTAATCGCTATTATTGGGACTTGTGTTTTGTGGGGATTTAAAACCCCCGCTATCTTGTTCATATTATTGCAGGAAAACGAAGAAGGAGATGGGCGTGGCATCATGTGATTGGGGAGTTCAAATCTGGCGCGCTTTCTTTTGTTCTATACCATTAATGTTTGTTTTCTTTATATAATATTTGTTGCCTATCAGTTTAACAAATGCGCTTCATAGCTCAGATGGTGGGAAACGTGGCCTGCAAGCACTGGGACCTGGGTTCGATTCCCAGGTCCCTCATATAATTCTTTCTATTTTTCCACAAAATATTCACATGCAGTACACGCTCAGAATTCCACCATGCATACCCACGCCTAGGCTTGCCAAGTGGTCTTGATGAACAATCTGAAGGCCAGGAGATGGAATCCATGGTGCACTCCAGTCAACCAACGTGCACACAACCAGAAAGTCAACCAGGCTTGGTCTTCAATGGGCCTGAATTGCTTCACAAACACCTCCACTTTGGGCCAGACACCCCCTTGGTTTGCTTTGTTTTTTATTTTATTTTCGTTTCTCTTAATTTCTTTTAATTGCTTTAATTATTATTATTATTTCACCTCAAATTAATTTTCCTAATAAAAAATCAGAAATCAAAAAAAAATTGTAAATATATTTAATTATTATTAATTTCACCATTAACCTATTTTTGTAAATAAAAATTAATTGATTAGTTTAAATTAGGTTTTAATTTTAATCCTTTTTCTTAACAAATAAAATTGCATAGAATTAGGTTTTGATGTCTTTTTTAATCATATTTTATTAATCATTATTATTACCATTATTAATTATTATTCTTTTGTAAATAACATGTAAATTAACTAATTAGCTTAAATTAGGTTAAACTTAATATTTTCTTTAATAATTAAAATAATCTAGAATTAGGGTTGTTTACTAACTTTTAAATTCTTTTATTTATTTTCATAATAAATACAAAAAAACATAAAAAACACTTTCTTTTCTTTAAATAATTAATTAGGTTTTGATTTAATTTAATTTCAAGCAAAGGGTCAAAACCCTCGGACGTCCTGATTTTCTTTTCGCGCATTATTTTTCTTATTGATTATTATGTAACTGTTCAAGGATGTAATAGTAATTAGGTTTATTGTTTTTTTTTACTTTCCGCATCTTTATCAAAAACGGGTCTTTGTATTTTGGCGATGTATAGACCCGCGCCTTGTAATAGCGTAGCTTTTATTTTTCCATCTTTTAATTTCCCGCACTCCTAACTGCTAAACTCGCATGAAAGAATGTATGTTAATTAAAAACAACTCGTAGGTCACAATGCCATGATCAAAGATAACTGTTAACATGAAAACAACACACAATACACACACCACTTCTAGGGTACGCCTCACTCGTTGCCTTCGAAACGTGGTCGTCAAGTATTGGACGTTTTAGCGGTCGCTCTTATGTCCAAGATCCAATTGCCTCGAAACAGTTGCCTCGAAACGGTTGCCTCGGATTAAAAAGGGTCTAGGACATTAGGGTTACTTCTAAGGTGTCCTACTATTGCTTCGGTGACCACACTGTCCCTACAATCGAATTGACCCGAACACCTCCAACGGTGGTGCTACCTTCCTCTCAATGGTGGGATGGCACTACCTTAAGGACTTTTACACAGCCTAATTCCTTAGGGTAGGTAGATGACTCATGGGTACTTGCTCTCTAAAAAATAAACCAAACCTCTTTTCACACTGACACTTTCTAAAAGTTTTCAAACAAATTTTTCATACACTCTTGAGGACAGATACAAGAGTCACTTAGAAATTTTTCAAACGAAACTTTTTCAAAACCCACACACACTCGAAAAGCAAACAAATTTTTGAAAACATAAGAGCAAGTACCTAAGAGCCCATGGATAACCATGGATAGAAAGGGTGCTAACACCTTCCCTTTCTATAAATCTGCCTCCCGAACCGAGAGACATTCTCAATAAGGAATTTTGCTGTGCTTTTGTCCTTTCCGTGTTGGAGAACATAAAAGACGGTGGCGACTCTTGCTTACCGCGACATTTCGCGAAACCAGCTAAAAACAGTCAGTTCTATTTCCACCGATCACAGAACTGGCGACTCTGCTGGGGATAATTTTAAGTGGGGTGTACCTTAGGACTAGATCATTCTATGTTTTCAATTGTATGTCTTGATTGCTTTTATATTGTGGGCTTGCATCGGAGTTTCATAGATCCTAACCCGGATCTGGGGAATACCCTTTAGGTAGCATAAGCTGTGAGGGACCTGTCCGGCGTAGACCGACACGGGTGAAGCAGTGGCTATGTTGGTGTGACACCTTGGTCTGTACCGATATCCCTTGTGTTGCAACAAGGAGAATATGGGTCTTCTGAGGAGTCATTAAGCACCAACCGACCTTAGAACCCTAAATTGACCCAACTTGGCCATAGAACAGTAGCAGTATGCTACACTCATTGAGGCTAAACTCTCGCGATGGTTCTGGCCGCAAGAAAAGATTGCGACGCTGGAGTTATGACCGATTGAGGGTAGTCAGTGATATTGAGATCCTCTAGAACCCGGTTACTATTTTCTAGGACAGGTCTTAACCAACGAAACTGAAAGAGGGTAGTACCTAAACTTCATGCTGGCCTAAACTCTAAGGGCTGTCTTGTGTGACTTGTGTGCCTTCAAACTTGAACTACTTGTTATCTGACACATCAGTTCTTTGCAGGTTTTGTTTACAGTCCTTAATTCGGGCTCATAACAGGGTTTACTTACATCACTCCATGCATAGCATAACATCATACCATCATACCATTGCATACATCCTGCATAAGGACTAATCCATTTCAAGGATCTCAAGGGTCTGTGATGCAGGTCATGATGAATCAAAATGTCTAGCAAGGGGCAAAGGGGATTTATTTTCCTCTAGCCAAGGTTGTTTGGAGATCAAAACATGATACCTTGAGTCAGGGGCTATGACCCACTCGATATGGTGAGCTTTGACTCTTGAAGAAGGACTCTCAACGATATGAAGTTCCTTCAATCAAGCAACCGGATTCAAATTCTAACAAGTTTCTCTGTTTACCCCGCGAGATCCTTGAAAACATTGCATACATATATCATACATATCATTGCATTACATGTACCCTTGCTACAGGTCACTTACCTTCTTCGCTGTTTATTTCAGCAATGGCTTCCCAACAAAACAACTGGTATCTTCATGCTCAAGAGACCCAATTCGGGGAAATCCTCCTAAATCTATCCAAGGGGCAGGAAGAGCTGAGAACACTCCTCATGAGGACTGTGGTCAGGAACAGTCCAGAAGACAGTAAGGATGAACGGCTGAAACATCTGCAAGCTGAGGTGGATACAATGCGAACCCAGATGCTGGGGCAGATGACTCTCATTCAAAACTTAGCTCAAAGACAAGAAGAGCTCAGGGTTCTCGTCAACCAACTGCTTCGGGATAACCAACTGGGGAAAACATCTAAGGTTGAAGAGCCACTCATCATTAAAATCCCTTTGAGACAAGAAGACAAGGGAAAAGCTCCTCAACTTGCTTCAGGGTCACAAAATCAGCATCAATCTCACCAGCTTCAACAAGACAGTATGAAGCAAGTAGTCAGGGTTGGGGACCAGACCGGTAATCAGCCCCCAAGAAGTCAAAGGTTTGGTTTGATGAATAGACCTCTCCAAGCTGCTACCACTTCACAGGTCTAACCACAACCTCGCCCAGAGCAACGGGTTGATCAGAGTAAGCCCCGAAGGCAATTTACAAAGCTCAACACGTCGCTGTCCCAAGCTTTACAACACCTGTTGAGGTTGAATTTGGTAACTCTAAGGGCTCCTCCCCGGAATCCCAACATCTCTGCTCCTACTTATCATCCCAATAGAAGATGTGCATACCACTCTGATGGTCCGGGACTTGACACAAACGACTACTGGTCTCTGAAGAACAAGATCCAGGACCTGATTGATGAAGGAGCAGTGGAATTCACCCAAGATGGCCAGGCTGAGTTCTTCTACTATCCCTGCAAGATTCACCATTTGAAGTGACAAGTCCTAGGATTGAAAAAAAAAACTTTTGTTCATTCGAATGTTCAAGTTGTATTTTTCTTTGTTTGTTCAAACAATCATTGTCATAGCAAACTTTCTTATTTCATCAATGCATCGCATATGTCTATTTTGAATCAATATATTCACATTCGCTATATTCAAAATTGCTTTCACTTTTATGATGTTCAAACTCTCGATTAAAAATTCTAAGCCTCTTGAGGGAGGATGACGAAAACGATACCACAATCTACAGTATGCTTTTGAACAAACCCCACTGATGAGGTACAGGCATTGTTTCAATTCTTAAACACTGGAGTTATAAGGAAGATAATCCCTTGTCAACCCCTCTGAGCCAAAGAAGTAGGAGTTTTTCTTTTCGAAAATTAAAACCCTTAATCATAACCTGGGGCAGGGTAGTTCTCTCAGTTGATCCAAGTGCACAACGAATGGCACCAAAGAAGTCCTTACAAAACAAAAGACGGTGATGGTTCCGAATGATCATAAAGACAGGCAGTCATCATTTCTCAAAATAAAAGCCCATTAAGTCAAAACCTATGAAGGAGACTTGCAAAACTAGGGCATCCCGCTGACTGTAATCACAAAAGAAACAGTTCAGGCAAAAGACAGGGATAATAAAATATAAAAAAAAAGAGGTCCTACAAACCCTCGACAAAAAAAGAAATGACTGCCTACCCAAAATAAACTGTCAACATCCGAACCATCACTGGAATATCAGAGCAAAGACTTAAACAAGGTCTAACGCACGATTAACTGAGTTTAGGTTTGAAGAACATCACGAAGAGCGGGTGGGTACAAATAAAATTTGAGCCTTTATCCTTTGTTTCTTAAACCGTGAACCATGCCACGTTATAACCCTTAAAAGTCCTAGCTGAAGCATGGGTTAGTTCGAAAGCATATTGTTACAAAGGTATCCTGACTCCTTAAGGCTTGCGGTAAAATAACGAGTTGACATCACATTGTACAAAATTTGTTTGTTTTACTGAAAGACGCATTTTCAAAAAATTTAAAGACAGACATAAGCTTTGCATTTTTGAAATAATATTGTTTGCATATGACTTTTTGTTCGAACAACAGAGAAATTCGCACGACGAATACCTAGTGAACAAAAAACCTTCTCAAGGGTCATCTCAAGTGAAACAAAAGCACCTCCAATCAAGGGGCACGACATGAGCATTGTCCATAATCTGGGGCAGTCAAGTCAAGATTCAGAAAATCTCTCAAATTCCAAAATAACCAGGGGCAAATCTTCGCCTGAGTCACTTAGGGCATTGGACATGAATTCCAGCTATGAATCTTACCTGATCAAACGAAGATCTTCTGGTCACATGGCAACACAATAACAGGGGCACCTCCCTACATCCTGAGAGCGTGGACATAGTCGAAAAAATACTACGCATAATCAAAGACCCGCTAGGTTGACACACCTAGGCAAAAATAAGGGCTTCCCGGCGAACCAAAAGGGTTCGGGCAAAAATAAGGGATGAAAATGAAAAAATCTGTACACCTGGCAAGTCGAAAACCTAAAAAGGCGGCTTGGGCAAAAATGGGTATCCCGGTGGACTGAAAACCCGAAAGGGCGGTCCAGGCAAAAATTAGGGAACAAAGCGTATGACTATGTCCCGTCATCTCGTCACTTGTCTACCAAAAGAAGATTTGTCCATCGACGGTTATTAAGCACCTCATAGGCCTTCTTCTCCCGCAGAAACTGGGGCGATAAGAATTGTCTGAACTGTGCAGTTGCTCTGTCCTCCAGGTACAAGGTAGATTCAGCTGAAGAACATAACCAGGATACCTTCACTCCCCAGAAGTAGGACAAATCAACAATACTCTCCCCCGAGCAGATTTGGTCTCCCATCAGCCCTGAAAAGGCACAGTATCTCCAGCAAGTCAGTAACACTCTCCCCAAGCAGAGCTAGCCTGCAGTAAGCCTTAAGTAAGTTGGGTATCCCCAGAAGATCTCAATATTCCCCAGCGGAGTATACAGATATTCCTAAGCAAGCATCCCCGGCAGTCTCAATATAAGATTGTTCCCCGGCGGAATACCAGACACCCCAGTGGAGCCACTTCCCCAGTACAGTCCAAAAGTTTCCCCAGGAGAGTTGAATCAATCTCCCCAGTAGATTCTGGAAGCTTATCCCCTGCAAAGTACGAACACGTCTCTCGGACTTTTTATTCAAAGGTTATTCTCCACCAGAGCTTATAACTGGGTTATCCTCAGCTAAAAACCACGGAAAGATCGTCTTCGGCGAAGTTCTTCCTATCCCCCAGTGGAGTTCATCAAATCCTCACCATAACATGTCAACAGTATCCCCAACGGAGTTATCATCAATTTCAAAACCTCAGCGAAGTATCTCTTTCCCACAGAGCAATTCCCCGCAGAGTAATCTCTCCAGCAAGTTCATTCCCCAACGGAGTCATCTTCTCCTATCGGTTTATTCTTACAACCATCATCCCCAGCGGAAACGAAGAACTCCACTCTTCAACATCAGCCCAGGATTCAGTTTCCCAGCATTCGTCAAAGATTTATTTTCCTAGACAAAAATACATTCATAAACATTACATTATCATACATTACAATGCATGCACATACGCATCATATCACACAACCTCACTTATTTTGAGAACATCATGACAACATGCATTTCATACATCATGACATTGCATACAACTGACGTTTTGCCTTTTCAGAAAAAAGTTCAATACAAAGATAATTATTATCAATTGTCGCATTTCCAGTCTCAATTACTGTATCCTGCCAGGGCACGTCTGAAGAGTTTGAAGATTCGATTCCTGTATCTGGCAAGGGCATATCTGTTGACGACTATTTCTGGACTCGATTCCTGTATCCTGCCAGGGCACGTCTGAAGAGTTTGAAGATTCGATTCCTGTATTCGGCCAGGGCATATCTGTTGACGACTAATTCCAGACTCGATTCCTGTATCCTGCCAGGGCACGTCTGAAGAGTTTGAAGATTTGATTCCTGTATCCGGCCAGGGCATATCTATTGACGACTAATTCCAGACTCGATTCTTGTATCCTGCCAGGGCACGTCTGAAGAGTTTGAAGATTCGATTCCTGTATCCGGCCAGGGAATATCTGATGATGACTAATTCCAGACTCGATTCCTGTATCCTACCAGGGCACGTCTGAAGAGTTTGAAGATTCGATTCCTGTAGCCAGCCAGGGCATATCTGTTGACGACTAATTCCAGACTCGATTCCTGTATCCTGCCAGGGCATGTCTGAAGAGTTTGAAGATTCGATTCCTGTAGCCAGCCAGGGTATATCTGTTGACGACTAATTCCAGACTCGATTCCTGTAACCAGCCAGGGCACGTCTGAAGAGTTTGAAGATTCGATTCCTGTAGCCAGCCAGGGCATATCTGTTGACGACTAATTCCAGAGTCGATTCCTGTATCCTTCTAGGGCACGTCTGAAGAGTTCGAAGGTTCGATTCTTGTATCTAGCCAGGGCATGTCTACAAAAAGAGTTTGAAGATCAACCCCTGTAACAGGCCAGGTAAATATCTTTCTTTCTCAGATACGCAAGTTCTCGCTAAGGAATCTCTTACGCGATCGACACCTACATGGCATCTATAAGCCCATCCACCTACCCACAGTCTCCAAATGGCATCTATAAGCCCATTCCCGACAAGATTCTGTTACATCTCCAGATGGCATCTATAAGCCCATCTTCTTACCTATCATACCTCCAAATGGCATCTGTAAGCCCATTCCCTACATCACACTACTAACACTCTACTATGTGAGTGTAAATTTCTGGGCACTTTAGTGTTCAATCATCTTCCACCTTCGGATTACGAAAGGCACGCCAGCCAATCTACATCCTCAGGTATAAGAAGATTGAACAGGGGCAACTGTTGTACCCCAAAATTTGCCCTCCCATATTCTTCAAGATTTGTCAAGATCAATCTCCAGATGGTTCAAAATCTCTCAAGGGTTGCACAGTCCAATTGCCTCCTAATACAGTCAAAATTAGGGTTTTGGTTCTTGCAAAGAAATTGAGGTTTTCAAGGGTCCAATCAAGTCCCATATGCCTATATACATTGTCAAGCATCCATATGTCAAGTTTCAAGACTCACAGCATCAAGTTGCACAGTCAAAAACCCTAATTGCTTCACAGTCAACTGCAGGGGCAAAATGGTCATTTGGCAGTCAAAAGTCAAAATTTTTGGTCAACATCTTATTTTGAAGCTACAATCATCATTTGATCAAATCTTGATCATGATTCCACAAGCATGGCTCAAAAAGTCTCAAGATGCAAAATTTTCTATTTTTGGACAGCTGAAAAGTCAACTGCAAATAGACCAAGGTATAACTTTTTCATGGTTTATCAGAAAAATCCCATCCAAAGCTCATTTTGAAGGGGATGACATTTCCTACAAGTCATCTTCACACTCCAAGTCCAAGAAATGCTCCTACAAAAAGTTATCAATTTCAACATTATAGGTCATTTTTAAAAGTCAACAAAAAGGCACTTTAAGTCAAAGACCATAACTTGAGATTGGTAAATCAAAATGCCATGGGACCAAAGGCATTGGTTAGAGGACTTCAAGACCTTTCCAAAATGTCCAAGAACATGTTCATAGCTTCAAAATTGAGCAAGATATGCATTGGAGAAGTTGGGAAATTTTTGGGAACTTTCAAAAATCAACTTTGCCTAAAACACTTCAATTTTGCTAATGGGCCTCAAATTCTTTCTTGAATCATTACCCAAAGCCTATGCACGACCCATTAAGCTTAATTTGACTTATTTTCTTATTTTTTAATTAATTGAATTTATATTAATATTAATTCATTTAATTGGTTTTAATTATAGGAAAATTCAAAGATATGCTTCTTTAGATCTTTTTGTGCAGCAAATATGACTAGGGCAAGCTGGCAACTCGTTTCTCAATCAACAAGGCAAAATATCCATGATTGGCAAAGTTTCATGAAAGAAAAGATTGAAAAAAGATATGATTAGCAATCAAATATTCAAGTCATAATGCAATGGATTCATGGGCCTTATTTTGACCTAAATTCATTCACATACATATGCTGAGTGAAACCCTAAAGTTGGACACACGTGAAAGCTGCCATAGAATTCCATAGCCAAGTTGCAAAATTTCAAGAAATTTTTGAAAACTGATTTCCTATTTGCAGCATAATTCAAAGCTTCTATTTGATTCAAACGCATTGCCTGAGTCTCCAGGAAGCATTTGCTATAAAAAACCAATCCTAACACGCAAAGAATCAAAGAACACGAGTCATTCGGTTTGTCTTGTTTTTCAAATTTGCATAACACGATTCATGCGTTTTTAATCTCTTTTCTTGTTTGATTCATGCTAATAGGTACCTTCTGAAGCGATTGGTATAATCCAATTGAGTTATAACTGCCTGAATCAAAATCCACCATGAACGACATTTAGGGTTTCTGAAGCTTGTAATTAGGGCTTTAGGCATAAGGGAAAATTGGACCTTGAGACAAGCATGGTTGAATTCGTTAAGGCCAGACGAATTCAACCAGACCCTCGCGCCCTTTTTATGTGACCCATAGCTCTAATCGCTATTATTGGGACTTGTGTTTTGTGGGGGTTTAAAACCCCCGTTATCTTGTTCATATTATTGCAGGAAAACGAAGAAGGAGACGGGTGTGGCATCATGTGATTGGGGAGTTCAAATCTGGCGCGCTTTCTTTTGTTCTATACCATTAATGTTTGTTTTTTTATATAATATTTGTTGCCTATCAGTTTAACAAATGCGCTTCATAGCTCAGATGGTGGGAAACGTGGCCTGCAAGCACCGGGACCTGGGTTCGATTCCCAGGTCCCTCATATAATTCTTTCTATTTTTCCACAAAATATTCACATGCAGTACACGCTCAGAATTCCACCATGCATACCCACGCCTAGGCTTGCCAAGTGGCCTTGATGAACAATCTGAAGGCCAGGAGATGGAATCCATGGTGCACTCCATTCAACCAACGTGCACACAACCAGAAAGTCAACCAGGCTTGGTCTTCAATGGGCCTGAATTGCTTCACAAACACCTCCACTTTGGGCTAGACACCCCCTTGGTTTGCTTTGTTTTTTATTTTATTTTCGTTTCTCTTAATTTCTTTTAATTGCTTTAATTATTATTATTATTATTTCACCTCAAATTAATTTTCCTAATAAAAAATCAGAAATCAAAAAAAATTTGTAAATATATTTAATTATTATTAATTTCACCATTAACCTATTTTTGTAAATAAAAATTAATTGATTAGTTTAAATTAGGTTTTAATTTTAATCCTTTTTCTTAACAAATAAAATTGCATAGAATTAGGTTTTGATGTCTTTTTTAATCATATTTTATTAATCATTATTATTACCATTATTAATTATTATTCTTTTGTAAATAACATGTAAATTAACTAATTAGCTTAAATTAGGTTAAACTTAATATTTTCTTTAATAATTAAAATAATCTAGAATTAGGGTTGTTTACTAACTTTTAAATTCTTTTCTTTATTTCCATAATAAATACAAAAAAACATAAAAAACACTTTCTTTTCTTTAAATAATTAATTAGGTTTTGATTTAATTTAATTTCAAGCAAAGGGTCAAAACCCTCGGACGTCCTGATTTTCTTTTCGCGCATTATTTTTCTTATTGATTATTATGTAACTGTTCAAGGATGTAATAGTAATTAGGTTTATTGTTTTTTTTACTTTCCGCATCTTTATCAAAAACGGGTCTTTGTATTTTGGCGATGTATAGACCCGCGCCTTGTAATAGCGTAGCTTTTATTATTCCGTCTTTTAATTTTCCGCACTCCTAACTGCTAAACTCGCATGAAAGAATGTATGTTAATTAAAAACAACTCGTAGCTCACAATGCCATGATCAAAGATAACTGTTAACATGAAAACAACACACAATACACACACCACTTCTAGGGTACGCCTCACTCGTTGCCTTCGAAACGTGGTCGTCAAGTATAGGATAATTTAGCGGTCGCTCTTATGTCCAAGATCCAGTTGCCTCGAAACGGTTGCCTCGGATTAAAAAGGGTCTAGGACATTAGGGTTACTTCTAAGGTGTCCTACTATTGCTTCGGTGACCACACTGTCCCTACAATCGAATTGACCCGAACACCTCCAACGGTGGTGCTACCTACCTCTCAATGGTGGGATGGCACTACCTTAAGGACTTTTACACAGCCTAATTCCTTAGGGTAGGTAGATGACTCATGGGTACTTGCTCTCTAAAAAATAAACCAAACCTCTTTTCACATTGACACTTTCTAAAAGTTTTCAAACAAATTTTTCATACACTCTTGAGGACAGATACAAGAGTCACTTAGAAATTTTTCAAACGAAACTTTTTCAAAACCCACACACACTCGAAAAGCAAACAAATTTTTGAAAACATAAGAGCAAGTACCTAAGAGCCCATGGATAACCATGGATAGAAAGGGTGCTAACACCTTCCCTTTCTATAAATCTGCCTCCCGAACCGAGAGACATTCTCAATAAGGAATTTTGCTGTGCTTTTGTCCTTTCTGTGTTGGAGAACATAAAAGACGGTGGTGACTCTTGCTTACCGCGACATTTCGCGAAACCAGCTAAAAACAGTCAGTTCTATTTCCACCGATCACACCTTCGTCTTCGGCTTGATTAATTGGATGTTTGAAGTTATAACTGGAAATAGTAGAGTCGTTGGCAATGAGATCCAGAGTGGATGAGGATCTTTAAGTGTGTGTGTGTGTGTGTGTGTGTGTGTGTGTGTGTGTGTGTGTGTGTGTGTGTGTGTGTGTGTGTGTGTGTGTGTTTGTGCATGTAAGATACATGGCTATTTGAAAAAATGCAAATAAATAAAAAGAAAGACAATGAGCACAAAAATTGAATGAAAGGTCCAATGTTTTCCATTAAATGATCATATGATAAATGAACATGAACAAAACCCTTAACAAATGGACCATGGTTCTCCGGGAAAGGCACATGGCTTAAAAGTCATTGTTTGGAATTTAAAATTACATACAAAAGTTCTTGAATTGATAGAAAACAGTAATTACTCCTCAAAGAATGAGATGGGAGCGAAATCCTTTGCATGCCAGTTGTTGAGCTTTCCTCCATCAGTAGGGTAGATCTATTTTTCAAAATCGCATTCATCATCATAATCTTCCACAACGTTTACTTCATTATTTCCGATGCGGAGAGGTGGTATTCTCACGCGAGCGCACCTGGCTTCTTTCTGAGTTTCAATGGTGAAACCCAACCTGAATTTGTCTACTTTAAACGGAATGTGGGGAGTTATCCCCAGATAGTACAACTTCCATCTTCGACCACGACATGGATATCCTTAAGTGAAACCATTCTTGGTACAACTTCATCAGCTTTTGATATGTCAGAGGAGATTTTGGTGGCGGGAACCATAGAAGGAACAACTTCGAAAGCCTGGCACGGAATTTCTATGAATTCACCATCCATTTCCACATACTTGAAGGAATTGAGTTGTCTCACCATAAATTCTTCTTTGCCGTAAACATTAATGATCTTTCCTTTGACTGGATATTTTAATTTTTGATGAAGGGTGGATGTTATTGCCCCTGTCTCATGGATCCAAGGGCTCCCAAGCAAACAGGAGTAGGCGGGACGTATGTCCATTATATAAAAGGTGGAGTTGAAAACTTGTGATCCCACTTTAGTGGGGAGATCCACCTCTCCATGCACCATCCTTCTAGACCCATCAAAAGCCCTTACAACTATATCACTTGGTTTCAACCCCATGCCTTCACAATCTAGTTGGTCTAAAGCACCTTTAGGTAGAACATTTAGAGAGGAATCAGTATCAATCAAGACATGAGCCAGGGTAGTTCCCTTGCATTCAATAGAGACATGCAAGGCCTTGTTATGATTACTTCCAACTGGTGTCAAGTCAGCGTCAGAGAAACCTAATCCATTGTCAGACGTTAAACTCGTCACACAATTCTCGAACTGGTCAGCTGTAGTTTCTTGGGGCACATGAGCTTTCTTCCAGAACTTGATTAAGCTTAGGCATGAGCATCGGAACAGAGTAGCAATGACATCATGGAGACTTATGGAGGGGGTTTTCCCCAATTGTTCGACTATTTTGAAATCACTCTTCTTTATAATTTTCAGGATTTCCTCCATATCTCGAGTGGAGGGCTCTTCAGCATCAACATCTTTGGCAGGTGCCTCTATCTCCATAGGCTCGCTTAATTTTTATTTGCCTCTAGTGTTGGCATTAGGCTTGTTATTGGTTATGTGAACAGGAGTTGTTGTAGTAGTCGGAGGTGAGATGTCAGGGGAGAAGATCCTCCCTGTTCTTGTTACCTTACTAGAACCTGCAATATTGGTAACATCGTTGGTCTTGTCTTCATTTATCCATGAATCTTGATTTATTCCATGATAGTAAACTTCAACACCATAGTTCCATGGAACTGCTTTGTCGGAGGAGTAAGGAATCGGTCCAGGGGCAGTGATTATTAAAGGAGCAATTTTTGATTCATTTGAAATCCTAATAGGACCCTTTGAGGAGATCCTAAGAGGCTTATTGGATATTTTTATTATGGAAAGGTCTTCATCTTTGTTGGTCAAACTCTTTATGGTAGGAACTTTTCAAACAGGATCTCGTGACATCTATCAAGCGTTGAACACCTTGTTTCAGCCAATTGCATCCATTTATTTGTTCAGCACAGCAATCACAGTCTTTTAAACAGCCAAGGAACACCCCAACTCTCAGCAAATTTTCCTTTACAGTAGTCAAAGGAGTAGTCAAATCCTCAACTGAGGAAATAAAAGTAGTGTCATCAATCTCATTGACACCTTTGCCATGATTCGGCATTGGTGAAATTATCACATTTGGAGTTGTAGGTGGATCAAACTCAATAGTTTTGTTGTCTATCAAGTCTTGAATCGTATTCTTCAGAGCCCAACATTGATCAGTTTCATGCCCATGGCTGTTGGAATGATACGCGCACTTGGCATTTGGATTGTAATTCGATGATGTAATATTTGGATTTGATGGCGGATCACGCAATGTCACCAAGTTAGCCTTCAAAATGTGTTGCAAGGCTTGGGATAGTGACATTCTAATCCTTGTGAACTTTCTTCGAGGAATTTTGGATCGTTGATGGTTGGATGACAGTCTTTGAGTAGATGGAGGGTTGGAGATCAAAACAGCATTAACATATGGACAATGACCCTTCTTGGTATGGCTCCTTGATCCATAAACAACATTGGCTTCTTTCTTTCCAGTGAAGGGTTTCTTTATCGTTCTTGATGTAGAAGCAGATGCCATGAGAATTTTTCCACTCTTGATTCCACTCTCAACACTTTCACCAGTCATAATTAACTCAATGAAACCGGAAGATGAGCTACCAATTAGCAAGTTGAAATATGGTCCCGTTAGTGTTCCCATGAACATGTCCACCAACTCCCTATCAGTTAGTGGTGGTTGAAATCTACCAGCAAGATCCCTCCATTTTTGTGAGTAATCTTTAAACCCTTCATTAGTATCCATTGTCATTCCTTGAAGTTGAACTCTTGTCGACACTAAATCAGCATTGTATTGATATTGAGGATAAAAAGCAGTGGTCAGATCTTCCCATGTGTGAATGCGGGAATCCTCCAATTGGTAAAACCATTTTAACTGAGTCCCAGCCAGACTCTCTTGGAAGAAATGGACCCAAAGCTTCTTGTCAATAGGATGTGTTTGTATCTTGCGGACGTAGGACCTCAGATGAAGTTTTGGGCATGAAACTTCGTCATATTTAGCAAATACCAGAATTTTGAACTTATGGGGAATGACGACCCCAGGTATTAAGCCCAAATCACCAAAATCCAACCCAGGTACGACTTGAATTTCAACAACTTTCAGTTTATCCTCTAACTTCTTGTATTTATCCCCGGCCGGTGGATACTATTCATAAAAGTAGTCTTCATCCTCGGAAGCTTGATCATTTGCACCCCCTAGCACGGGTGCTCCTTGCCTCTTCCACCTAGTTCTCGTCTTCCTCGGATGACTCTTCGACTATCTACACCTGACGGACTGGGCCTTTAAACCTTTTCCCCATTTTAATGAGGGCCTTCTTCTTAGTCTTCTTTTTGGCTGCTAGCAGTGTCATCAGCTCTTGTTGTCCCTTGGCTGGGTCAGCAAGGTCGTTTGGAACTGGGAGTTATGTACTTGCAAATCATTCACGGTCTGCTCGATATCCATCTTACTGAAATAAATAGTAGAAAGATGAGTAAACTTGTTGTGGAAAGCTTGCTTATGTTATGATGCATGAAATGCATATGCAAATGATTTCAAGGACTTAGAAGATTTAAATTCGTTTAGACAAAGAAGTAAGAAACGTTAATTGCATTAATAAGTTCATAATGATTACAACATGCCTCTTGGGCTTACAATGAAAAAAGAAAAAGTACAAAATAAACTCCTAAAACAAGAAAAAGAATCATGCTTCCCATGAGTGCATCCTCTTTGGTGTAATGTAGGCGTTCAAACTTTATTCTTCATGAAGCTGTCTCGTAAGCTCCAAAACCTTCTTCTCACTTGCATAGAACTGGGTTTCAAAGGTGTCTTGCTCCTCTTTGAGTTAAATCCAAGATCTTTGCAACTCCTCGAGAGTAGTCGGCATGTCAGGTGAAGAATAGTGTAAGGAACATCCCCCTCGATAATAGGCTCCATGATGATTGGTAAGATGGCAGGGTAAGGAATCACGATACTTTGACCACAAGTTCATACCCACTTAAGGTAAGGCTCAAGGGGGATGGAATTTTTATGTCCCAATGTCTTACTATCCACATTTTTTATCATTCTCCAAGCTCGTATGAACCATTAACGATAGCCTTGGTCGTCGCCCTCGTAGTCAAATACCAAACCTTGAATGAGTGTATTATGGGGACCATCTCTTCGTGCATACCCAAACTGCCGTAATGCAAGAGATGGGTTATAGGTGATACCTCCCCTAATGCCTAAAAGTGGGATATTAGGTAACTCCCCACAACGGTCAATAATAGTAATGTCCTCAAAGGATCGAGAACACCAATGAATATCAGAATGCGTGAGTGACATCATCCTTTGAGACCATGTCAAGCCTTGCTAATTCTTCAATGTCGATCAAGATAGGTGCGAAATAAACCACCTAGACAGTAATGGAATGCAACACAAAAGAGTACCCCTTTTCTTCATGGTGCGAGTGTGGAAACAATGTAGAATGTCTCTAAGCAAAGTAGGTACAGGATTACAAGAGAGAAAAACCTTGATGGCATTCTCATCAATGAGTTGGTCCGAATTGGGAAATAGAACCAAACCATAGATTAGAAGGGCAAAGACATCCTCAAAAGATTGAAAATCCATATCTTCCCAGAACAAACGAGCCTTCTCCACCAGAAATTTGGCTAAGAAACCTGTTGTACCCCAAAATTTTCCATCTCATTTATCAAGTATTTTTTCACAATATCTCCTTTGGTTCAAGATTGCACAAGGGTTGATCAGCTCAAGACACCTCCTTAAGCACTGATGACTGAAATTAGGGTTTGAGATTGCACAAGGATAATTGAACTTTTAATGCCTCATATGACTTTCATGGATCATTATGGACCCAAAAAATTGCTCATGTCAAGTTTCAAGTCTTAGATCACATTTTTACTCAGTCAATTGATAAGTTGACCTAAAAATCAGTTGTATTGGGGAAAAAGTCAACTGTGGCCAATTTACAGTCAAACTTCATAATTTTTTATCCATATCAACATTATTAACTCATATATGTCATTTTATCAAGTTTGGACCATAATTCCTCAAGAAATTTGATCAGATCATCAAAAGGGCAAAATGGTCAAAATTAGGGTTATGATTGAGAAAGGGCAATTTCTGATTTTTGACCTAGCAAATAGTTAATTGGTTTGAGACATGATCTCAAGAGTTCAATTGCATCATTTTAACCTAATGTCATGACTCAAAACATTTCTCAAGGTCATTTGATTGAAAGTTGATTTTTCAGTCAACTGATCAAAAGTCAACTGTACACTGAAAAGTCAAACTTTGACTTTTTGGTCAAAATCAAGTGTCAAAGATCACAATTCATCAAAACATGTCAAAATAGGAAACTTTTTCATCAAGAAATCAAAAATTCAAGATTTCATTTTGAAAAGTCAAAGTTTCCAAACTTAGAAATTTTTCTAAGTGTTGAAAACTACATATTTTTTCACAACTTTGAGCCAATTTTTTACCATGATGCAAGATGATTCGAAGGAAACTTTCAAAATGAAAGTTGTAGATCTCAATGAGGTCTAAAACTTTGATTTATACAACTCCTCCTAGAAATGCTTGGATCTCAAGTTATTAATCCATGAAGTCATGGTCATGAAACTAAAACACTTAGTGAAATTTTGAGCATTTTTGGTCAAGATTTTGACCTAACTTCTGGGCCAAGTTTCATATAGTTCCATTCAGATTTTGCAAAAGTAATTCAAAGAGGGGTTCTATAGCATATTACAAGATTTCAAAAATGTCCAAGAACTCCTTGAGATCATTTGTGAGCAAGGAGAATCGAAGGCCATAAGTCAGGGTTTCAAGTTGTTTTGTAAGGCAAAATTTGTGATGCAACATGAACCAAATCCATATTCATGCTGCATAATATTCACTTTACAGGCGTCAAACTTGTTTTTCACTCCTTAATTTAATATTTACACAACTGATTGATCAATTGTCCAATTGATTCAAGCACTGTCCAAAGCATTTTGCCATTTTTGGGAGAAAGTCACCATTTCCATTCTTGTAAAGCAAGCTTTATGCACAAAGTCAGCTTCTTGAGCTCCTAACTTGTTCTCTTTAAGTACACTCCATCTAAAAAGTTAGAAGCGAGTGTTTTTAAAGCATAACCACTCTATCTTAGCAAGTACACAAGACTTTGAAACTTGGATTTTCTCAAAAAATCACATGTTATGCTTAAACTTGTGATTTTGAATTTTGATTAACAACAAGCTTCCAAACTTGTTGATTATAAGTAGAGGAACTATTTGTGAGCTAGGACACGATCTTAAGCACCCTGAAACACACCAAAACTCCCTCAAGCTAGAATTTGCACAAGAAAGTCCATTGACGCACAGTTTTGACCTTAAACTTATATCTCTCATTTCCATCGTGTGTTTTCCTTCCTAATCAATCCTAAAGCTTCTAAGCATCAAATACAACTCATCCCTGATCCTGTTTCATAACTGTAACTCCATCTTCATCAACCTCCATAACCAAAAATAGAGCTCTGCAAGTTGACTTCTCCAGAGCTCCTTAACCACTTTCAGCTCAAGCCAAGCATCACATTAGCTTCCTGGGAACTTGAGGAAGCTAACCCAATCACTAGAACTCATCAAAAGCTGCTTAAACTCAAAACACGATACCCTCTTGCAAGGTGAGTTTTATGACTTTTGAACTCTTCATATAGGCATCATTAATGTTTAATTTGTGAATGAAAAATGTAGATATCATTGCCCTGAATCTAACCATGTCCATAGTTTTCATTTATGTTGCTTGAGCTTAGAGAATTTTAAAATTGAAGTTTCTGGAAAAGTTAGGGTTCAGATTAGGGCCAATAAAATTCATGTTTGTCTTTGATCTATAGTTTTAATGCTTTACATTTTTGAAATCATGAGGAAATTTGCCACAAGATTCATGTTTACACTTTTGCAAATGGATGAGAAATGAAATAGATGCAGGTGGTCTGGCTAGGCGCGAGGTTGAAGATGAAGTTGTCTTCAGGAAGCAATTTCTAATATATATTTATGCTTTTATTATATGAACGGATGAAACAGGCCACCCTAGTGGTACAAGAAGCGCACATGTATTAGAAGGTCCTGGGTTCGAGCCCCAGTGAGACCTTTTGCAATTTTCACATTTTTTTCATTTTTTCTTTTTTTGTTGAATCAGGCGCTTGGGCCTCACCCCTCTGGGCCTAGCATTTTTGCTTATCATCACCTCCTTGTTTCACTTTCATACATCCTGACCCATTTTATTTTATTTTTATTTTTATTATCTTTATTATTATTATTAGTAGTATTATTATTAATATTATTTTTTATTATTATTAATAAAAACCAAAAAATATATTTTATTTATTATTTTTTACACTTATTTATTTTATTTTGTTTTATAAAATCAAAAGAACAAAAACATTTCTTAATAAATAAATTTCTTTCTTAATAATTAATATTTAGGTTTAATTATTATATTATATTATTTTTCTTGTAAATTAAAATCAATTTAGAACTTAAGACTTTTATTTGATTAATTTTATTTACTAATTTAATTAAATTCACAAAAAACCTAAAAAACTTGTTTTCTTTAATAAATTAATTTCTTTTATTAACTTAATTTAAATTTTCTTATTTTAGTCAATTATCTTATTTTAATTTAATTAGGTCAAAAACCTTTAATAACAAAAAATACATTCCTTATCCATACTTGTACATTATATTCATTTCATTTCTTGTGCATTTATTCAAATTCAATATGGTTGTAATAGATAATTAGGGTTTTAATTTCTTGCAATTTCCCCCATTTTGTAATTTGTACACCCCCTCCCCTAATGATGTAATAGCTTAGTATTTTTATTTTCCGCAATTTAATGCTTTATATACAAATGCTAGTAATTATGGTTTGTATGGAAAGATAAAATCAATGCTTAGAAAACCCTAATTCAAAGACAAATCAAGCATGTAAACCAATACACTTGGACACTTACACCCTTAGGGTAAATCCACTTTGTTGCCTTATAAAATGGTCATATTATGCATGTGTGGTGTCTTAGCAAAAAAATAAATCAAAATACAAGATCATAGTCCCTCAATGACGCTATCAAAGTTGCCTTTCAAAAATGATCTTAGTCCCTTAAAGAAAATGCTCAGATATCTTACAACATTGCTAATCATGGCTATACGATGACCCACGCTCGTCCCTTTTAAATCCAAAGATAGGGTTACTTACCAAATCAATGGTAAGATAACAATGTCAAAGGAAAGAGGAAATAAACATGAAAGAATTTTGAGTAGGTAGATTGTTCCTAGTTGCTTGCTCATTTTCAAACCAAAACATCCTTGCTATTTTCAAAAACATCTTTCAAACTTGAAAACATTTTCAAAAGATTAACACTTTGTATACATTCTAACGAACGAGAATCATTACAAAGTTTGCCTAAACGATCTAGAACAATTTCAAACAAAAGCAAGTGATCTAGCAAGCAACTAAGAGCCCATGGAAAACCATGGATGGAAAGGGTGCTAACACCTTCCCTTTTCATAATCTACCCCCCGAACTCAAGAAAATATCTCAAAGGTCTTTCCTGTTCTTTTCAGCCTATCCTTTTGGATAAAAGAAAAGTCGGTGGCGACTCTTGCTAACTGCAACAATTGCAATAAAACGCAAAACAACCAAGTCAGTTCTCCCGCCGTGTTACAGAACTGGCGACTCTGTTGGGGAATATTTTAAAAGTGGGGTTACCTTAGGGCTAGATCAATTTTATTTTCATTCATTGTTTGACTTGTATGCTTTACATTTTGGTTCTTTGTTTGGGTTTAAATCCTCTACTCGGATTTGGGATACCTTATAGATAAGTAGTGTAACGCCCGTAATTTAATTAATTATTTAATTAAATTATTTTTGGAATGATTGTGAAGAAGTGTTTTTAAATTGGATTCATTTTATTAAATGGAGAAATAATAATATATTTGAGGTATTATATTATTATGTGAAATAATGTTAGAAGCTAATATTATTTAATGTGGGCCTAAATGGTGTGAGTGGAAGTAATAAGGGGGTGTAGGTTTTGAGCCCAATAAGGAATAATGTAATAATATTAGGTTATTTTATTATTTGTTGTTAGAATAGAAGGAAGAAGCAGTAAGAAGAGAAATAAGGATTGTGAAGAACGTGAAACTGCTGGATTTTGAAGGAGACGGCAAGAGCAAAGATTCAACCCGGAAATTGTAGAGTAACCTTCGATCCAAGGTAAGGGTGGGGTTCTGGCTTTATAATTGGGTTCATGATGTTTGATATATGGGGTTAGATGTAATTGTTGTTTGTTCTTGAATTAGATATGTTATGAATGATGTATGGTGAATACTGATGAATTCTCGATGGATAAATGATGTTATGACGTTGTGTAATCGATGTTGTATTATAAGTTAATGTTAAGTGATGAATTATCATGGTTAGGATGAGGTTTGTAGGACTGTAATTAGATTCTCGTAGTGAAAATATAGTAGAAAATGCAGAAATTAAGCAGAAAATCGCAGGATGCGTCGACCCCAAACTGGATGTGTCGATACATGAAGGATGTTGGACTCAGGATGAGTAGATGCATGCAGGTCTTGCATCGATGCATGTTAAGTATAAGACTCGGGATGAGTCGACGTGAAGAGAGGATGTGTCGATGCGTGATGAGTATAAGACTCAGGATGAGTCGACACGAAGAGTGCATGTGTCGATACATGCTGGGATTTGAAGCAGAATAAGTCGATCCATAAGGAGGATGCGTCGACTCATAGTATGCAAGAGAAGCAGGATGTGTCGATCCAAGGTGTTTTGTGTCGATACATAATGTCTGGTTTTTGACAGAATTGACTTCTAATTGCTGTAACTTGAGTTTTAGGATGATGTTTGAGATGCCATTCAAAGCATTGATTAGCTAACGCGATGAATATTATTCTAGATGATTTAAATGATGATTAAGAGGTGTAATTCCAGTAACTAATTTAGGATTTAGAAATAATTCCCGTAGATGACATTTATGCTGGATTTTGGACAGAATGATGAATTTTGAGATGTTAGAGACTGCTGTTAGAAATATGACAGTAGGACTTAGTGATAATAATGATGTACAGTAGCAGAATAACAGTATGGCTTACTGTAGTATTGATATACAACTAAGATATTAGTGAGATGTGATTATTAAAGTGATGTTTGATAATTTATGATGAACAAATGACGTTTGATAAATAAATGATGTTTAATAAATTATTCTGAGATGTTTATGAGATGTTGTTGTTTGAGATGACTGAAATGTTGTCGTTTTGAGATGATTGAGATGTTGTTGTTTGAGATGACTGAAATGTTGTTATTTTGAGATGATTGAGATGTTGTTTTTGAGATGTGTTTTGAGATGTTGTTAACTGAGTGTGTTATTACATTCATGTTGAGTCACATACATTGCATTTTTTTGAGATGGAGCTTATGCTCGTTGAGATGGCCTGGATTGGCAAATTTTGAGATGAAGGCTATGCCTTGTTGATGCCTCTATTAATTGCAGATTAGATTTTTTGAGATGGGAGTTCTGCTCCAATGGTACCACATGAATTTGCATAGTTTTGAGTCGCATTTTATGATTGAATAATGAAGTGTATTGGATGTTGATGAATGAGTATATATGCTGTAATTATTGTTGATTTTGAGATGAGAAGTGGTGATATGATTGATTTAATTTAATATATTATTTATCATGCGCTTTATTATATTGTTAGATATCTCACCCCTTCTGTTTGAATGTTGCCCTTATGTTGGTAACGTGCAGGTAATCGAGAGTGAAGGTCGTATACCTTCAATAGATCGAGTCGGTGTCATTGCTCTGATATGTAACACTCGGGGGGATGAACGCTTGCTGATTTTTGATTGCTGATTTTTAGTTATTGAACTTTAAATTGTTTATTTACTAAATATGAGATGTTTCGAAGTTGTTGTTTTATTTAAAGATGTTATTGAAGAATTCCGCTGTGTAGTTGTTGAATATTTTTGAAAGATGTTATGTTGTTGGTTCATCCGATGTTTTGAAAAAGTGTTATATATCCATGATGAATGCAATAAATTTATTAGAAGAATTTGTGACGTCCCGATTCTTTTGTATGAATGAAATTTTATAACTTTGATTTATTTTGCATAATTTGCTTGGGGTAGAATTGAGGTGTTACAAAGTTGGTATCAAAGCAAAAGGTTGGTCTGACCTTGTCGTCGAGTCTTAGTTGTCTAACAATCGAGTATTGTTATTTTGAGTTCTAACAGTTGTTTGTGTTGTAGTGAGAAGTTGAGATGGCTGGAAGGAATGATGCTGCTCTTGCTGCTGCTCTGCAAGCAATGGCTCATGCGATGGAAAATCAGCCGAATGCTGACGAGAATGCTGGATCTCGTAGCTTCGCGACCTTCCAGAGAGAGAATCCACCTACGTTCAAGGGAAAGTATGATCTTTGCGGAGCATTGGAGTGGTTGAAAGAGATTGAGAGGATCTTTTGCGTGATGGACTGCACTCCAGCGCAGAAGGTTCGTTATGGGACTCATATGCTAGAAGTTGAGGCTGATGACTGGTGGCTAGAGACTTGCCAAAAGTTGGAAGCTACAGGTGAGGATGTCACTTGGGCTGTGTTTCGTAGGGAATTCCTGAGAAAGTATTTTCCTGAAGATGTCCGTGGAAAGAAGGAAATTGAGTTCCTTGAGCTGAAGCAAGGGAATCTGTCAGTTGTTGAGTATGCTACCAAGTTTGCTGAGTTGGCCAAGTTTTATCCGCATTACGCTGAGGAAAATGCTGAATTTTCGAAGTGTATTAAGTTTGAGAATGGGTTGCGCCCGGAAATTAAGAAGGCAGTTGGATATCAGAAAATCCATGTCTTTGCTGATTTGGTTGATAGTTGTAGAATTTATGAGGAAGATAATAATGCTCATTACAGGATTATTAGTGAGAAGAGGGGTAAGCACCCGCAGAGTCGTGGTAAGCCTTATGATTCCCCAGCTGGTAAGGGTAAGCAGAGAGTTGCTCATGGTCAGAGGACTAGTGGGGGAGATGCTCCTGCTGGTGTGATTTTCTTTAAGTGTGGGAAACCTGGACACAAGAGTAATGTATGCACTGCTTAAGTGAAGAGATGTCACTGTTGTGGTAAGAACGAACATATTGTATCTGAGTGCGAGCATAAGAATATGGTTTGTTTCAATTGTAAGGAAGAATGGCACATTGGTAGCCAGTGTCCGAAGCCGAAGAAGGCTCAGTCTAGTGGTAAAGTGTTTGCTTTGGTGGAGGATCAGATAGCTTCCGAGGACAGACTTATTAGAGGTACATGTTTCATTAATAGTACTCCTTTAATTACTATTATTGATACTGGTGCTACGCATTGTTTTATTGCTGCTGATTGTGTTTAAAGATTGGGTCTTGTGTTGTCTTCTTTGACTGGAGAAATGGTCGTCGATACTCCAGCCAAGGGATCGGTGACTACTTATTTTGTGTGTGCTAAGTGTCCCTTGTCGATCTTCGACAGATACTTTTTTGTTGATTTGGTTTACTTGCCGTTAAGAGGTTTGGATGTGATTCTTGGTATGAACTGGTTAGAGCATAACTGTGTTCATATTAACTGTTATGACAAGTCAGTGAAGTTTTCTACTCCTGAAGAAGAGGAAGATGGTTTTTTGTCTGCTAGACAGTTGAGAAAGTTGATGCAAGAGGAAGCACAGATGTTTTCGTTGATGGCATCGTTATCTGTAGAGACTCAAGTTATAATTGAGAAATTGCAGGTGATGTGTGAATTTCCTGAAGTTTTCCCTGATGATATTCCTGATGTACCTCCAGAGAGGGAAGTTGAATTTGTAATTGATCTTGTACCTGGTACCAGACCTGTGTCTATGGCACCATACAGGATGTCTGCGTCTGAGTTGTCAGAGTTGAAGAAGCAATTGGAAGAGTTACTTGAGAAGAGGTTTGTAAGACCAAGTGTATCGCCGTGGGGAGCTCCAGTGTTGTTAGTGAAGAAGAAAGATGGAAGCATGAGGCTTTGTGTTGATTATAGACAGTTGAACAAGGTGACGATTAAGAACAAGTATCTGCTTCCAAGAATAGATGACTTGATGGACCAATTAGTGGATTCTCGTGTGTTTAGTAAGATTAATTTGAGGTCGGGTTACCATCAGATTAAAGTGAAGGATGAAGATATTCAAAAGACGGTTTTCAGAATGCGTTATGGACATTACGAGTATTCGGGGATGCCTTTCGATGTTAATAATGCGCCGGGAGTATTCATGGAATATATGAATCGTATCTTCCATACTTATTTGGATTGGTTTGTAGTGATGTTAATTGATGATATTTTGATTTACTCTAAGTCAAAAGAAGAGCATGCTGAACATTTAAGAGTAGTATTGCAGATTCTGAAAGAGAAGAAGTTGTATGCAAAGTTGTCCAAGTGTGAATTCTGGTTGAAAGAGGTTAGTTTTCTTGGTCATGTGATTTCAGGTAGTGGTATTGCTGTAGATCCATCGAAGGTTGATGTTGTGTTGCAATGGGAAACTCCAAAGTCAGCTACTGAGATTAGAAGCTTCTTGGGATTAGCTGGTTACTATAGAAGGTTTATCGAAGGGTTTTCTAAGTTGTCACTTCCATTGACTAAGTTGACTTGTAAAGGTAGATCTTTTGTTTGGGATGTTCAGTGCGAAGAAAGTTTTACGGAATTGAAGAAGAGGTTGACGTCGGCCCCGATTTTGAGGTTGCCTAATCCAGGAGAGTCTTTTGTGGTTTATTGTGATGCTTCCAAGATGGGTTTAGGAGGTGTGCTTATGCAGAATGGTAAGGTAGTTTCTTATGCGTCGAGGCAGTTAAGGACTCATGAGAAGAACTATCCTACGCATGATTTAGAGCTTGCTGCATTTGTTTTTGTGTTGAAGATTTGGAGGCATTATCTTTATTGTTCTAGATTTGAAGTGTTTAGTGACCATAAGAGCTTAAAGTATTTATTTGATCAGAAAGAGTTGAATATGAGGCAACGAAGATGGTTGGAATTGATAAAGGATTATGATTTCAGTTTGAATTATCATCCAGGAAAAGCGAATGTGGTAGCTGATAAATTGAGTCGAAAGACTTTACATATGTCAGAAATGATGATTAAAGAGTTGGAATTGATTGAGCAGTTCAGAGATATGAGATTAGTTTGAGAGGTTACTCTGCAGAGTGTTATGTTGGGTATGTTGAAGATTAATAATGAATTTTTAGACAGTATCAAAGAAGCTCAGAAGTTGGATGTGAAACTGGTAGATTCGATGGTTGGGATCGATCAATCTGAGAACAATGATTTGAAGTTAGATGAGAAAGGTGTGTTGAGGTTTCGTATTCGGATTTGTATTCCTAATGATGCTGAGATGAACAAAGTGATACTTGAAGAGAGTCATAGAAGTAAGTTGAGTATTCATCCAGGAGCTACAAAGATGTATCAAGATTTGAAAGGTTTGTTTTGGTGGCCTGGGATGAAGAGTGATGTGGCTCTATTTGTGTATGCATGCTTGACTTGTCAGAAGTCGAAAGTTGAACATCAGAAGCCTTCAGGACTGATGCAACCGTTGAAAGTTCCAGAATGGAAATGGGATAACATTTCAATGGACCTTGTGACGGGGTTTCCTAGTACTTCAAGAGGACATGATTCGATTTGGGTGATTGTGGATAGGCTTACGAAGTCAGCTCATTTTATTCCTATTAACATCAGTTTTCTAGTGTCGAAGTTGGCTGAGATTTATGTTAGTGTGATTGTGAAACTGCATGGTGTTCCTTTGTGCATTGTGTCAGATAGAGATCCAAGATTTACTTCTGATTTTTGGAAGATTTTGCGAGAAGCGTTGGGTTCTAAGTTGAGGTTGAGTTCAGCGTATCATCCTCAGACAGATGGTCAGACGGAACGGACGATTCAATCGTTAGAAGACTTGTTGAGAGCATGTGTTCTCGAGCAGGGAGGTTCGTGGGATACTTATCTTCTGTTGATAGAGTTCACATATAATAACAGTTACCATTCTAGTATTGGTATGGCACCTTTTGAAGCATTGTATGGCCGGAGATGTAGAACTCCATTATGTTGGCATGAATCTTGTAAAAGTGCAGTACTTGGACCTGAACTTATTCGTGAGACTACTGAGAAGGTGAAGTTGATTCGAGAAAAGATGAAAGCTTCACATAGTAGACAGAAGAGTTATTATGACAAGCGAAGGAAAGATTTAGAATTTCAAGCCGGTGATCATGTGTTTTTGAGAGTTACACTTGTGACTGGTGTTGGGCGAGCATTGAAGTCTAAGAAGCTCACTTCTCGTTTTATTGGACTGTATCAGATTTCAGAGAGAGTGGGGAATGTTGCTTACAGAGTGGCTTTACCACCTAATCTTTCGAATTTGCGTGATGTGTTTCATGTGTCGCAACTTCGGAAGTATATTTCAGACCCATATCATGTGATTCATATGGATGATGTGCAAGTACGGGATAATCATATGGTGGAGACGATGCCTGTATGGCGCGGATCGTGAAATGAAGACTCTTAGGGGCAAGGAGATTTACTTGGTTAAAGTGGTTTGGCTAGGAGCTGCTGGTGAAAGCATGACTTGGGAATTGGAGAGCAAGATGCGAGACTCCTATCCTGAATTGTTTGATTGAGGTAAATTTTCGAGGACGAAAATATTCTTAGTGGGGGAGAGTTGTAACGCCCGTAATTTAATTAATTATTTAATTAAATTATTTTTGGAATAATTGTGAAGAAGTGTTATTAAATTGGATTTATTTTATTAAATGGAGAAATAATAATATATTTGAGGTATTATATTATTATGTGAAATAATGTTAGAAGCTAATATTATTTAATGTGGGCCTATATGGTGTGAGTGGAAGTAATAAGGGGGTGTAGGTTTTGAGACCAATAAGGAATAATGTAATAATATTAGGTTATTTTATTATTTGTTGTTAGAATAGAAGGAAGAAGCAGTATGAAGAGAAATAAGGATTGTGAAGAACGTGAAACTGTTGGATTTTGAAGGAGACGGCAAGAACAAAGATTCAACCCAAAAATTGTAGAGAAACCTTCGATCCAAGGTAAGGGTGGGGTTATGGCTTTATAATTGGGTTCATGATGTTTGATATATGGGGTTAGATGTAATTGCTGTTTGTTCTTGAATTAGATGTGTTATGAATGATGTATGGTGAATACTGATGAATTCTTGATGGATAAATGATGTTATGACGTTGTGTAATCGATGTTGTATTATAAGTTAATGTTAAGTGATGAATTATCATGGTTAGGATGAGGTTTGTAGGACTGTAATTAGATTCCCGTAGTGAAAATACAGTAGAAAACACAGAATTTATGCAGAAAATCGCAGGATGCGTCGACCCCAAACTGGATGTGTCGATATATGAAGGATGTTGGACTCAGGATGAGTCGATGCATGCAGGGCTTGCATCGATGCATGTTAAGTATAAGACTCAGGATGAGTCGACGCAAAGAGAGGATGTGTCGATGCATGATGAGTACAAGACTCAGGATGAGTCGACACGAAGAGTGCATGTGTCGATACATGCTTGGATTTTAAGCAGAATGAGTCGATCCATAAGGAGGATGCGTCGACTCATAGTATGCAGGAGAAGTAGGATGTGTCGATCCAAGGTGTTTTGTGTCGATACATAATGTCTGGTTTTTGACAGAATTGACTTCTAATTGTTGTAACTTGAGTTTTAGGATGTTGTTTGAGATGCCATTCGAAGCATTGATTAGCTAACGCGGTGAATATTATTATAGATGATTTAGATGATGATTAAGAGGTGTAATTCCAGTAACTAATTTAGGATTTAGAATTAATTCCCGTAGATGACAGTTATGCTGGATTTTGGACAGAATGATGAATTTTGAGATGTTAGAGACTGCTGTTAGAAATATGATAGTAGGACTTAGTGATAATAATGATGTACAGTAGTAGAATAACAGTATGGCTTACTGTAGTATTGATATACAGTTGAGATATTAGTGAGATGTCATTATTAAAGTGATGTTTGATAATTTATGATGAACAAATGATGTTTGATAAATAAATGATGTTTAATAAATTATTCTGAGATATTTATGAGATGTTGTTGTTTGAGATGACTGAAATGTTGTCGTTTTGAGATGATTGAGATGTTGTTGTTTGAGATGACTGGAATGTTGTCGTTTTGAGATGATTGACATGTTGTTGTTTTGAGATGTGTTTTGAGATGTTGTTAACTGAGTGTGTTATTACATTCATGTTGAGTCGCATACATTGCATTTTTTTGAGATGCAGCTTATGCTCGTTGAGATGGCCTGGATTGGCAAATTTTGAGATGAAGGCTATGCCTTATTGATGCCTTTATTAATTGGCAGATTAGATTTTTTGAGATGGGAGTTCTGCTCAAATGGTACCACATGCATTTGCATAGTTTTGAGTCGCATTTTATGATTAAATAATGAAGTGTATTTGATGTTGATGAATGAGTATATATGTTGTAATTATTGTTGATTTTGAGATGAGAAGTGGTGATATGATTGATCTAATTTAATATATTATTTATCATGAGCTTTATTATATTGTTAGATATCTCACCCCTTTTGTTTGAATGTTGCCCCTATGTTGGTAACGTGCAGGTAATCGAGAGTGAAGGCAGTATACCTTCAATAGATCAAGTCGGTGTCATTGCTCTGATATGTAACACTCAGGGGGATGAACGCTTGCTGATTTTTGATTGCTGATTTTTAGTTGTTGAACTTTAAATTGTTTATTTACTAAATATGAGATGTTTCGAAGTTGCTGTTTTATTTAAAGATGTTATTGAAGAATTCCGCTGCGTAGTTGTTGAATATTTTATGAAATATGTTATGTTGTTGGTTCATCCGATGTTTTGAAAAAGTGTTATATATCCATGATGAATGCAATGAATTTATTAGAAGAATTTGTGACGTCCCGATTCGTTTGTATGAATGAAATTTTATAAATCTGGTTTATTTTGCATAATTTTCTTGGGGTAGAATTGGGGTGTTACAAGTAGCAATATGTTGTGGAAATTGTGTGGGGTATACCGACATGGTCTAAGGCAATAGCTACGTTAGGTTGACATATTTGTGGATATCGGTATCCCTTGAGTAGTCAAGGAGAATATGGGGCTGATGAGTGATGTCATGAAGCACTAACTAACTTCTAGAACCTTTAATTGACCAACTTGGCCATTAGGACGTAGTGAGATGACCGGCTTTGGTGCAGTCCGAAGTTGGTAGATTCTCGATACTACATTCATTGAGGTTTGTTTTTTTGGGATATTTCGGTCGCCATTAAAGAGGCTTGCGCTGAAACAATGCCCGAGAAAACAAACTAGTGATATTGAGCTCCCTTAGAACCCAGTTACTATTGCTAGGACAGGTTCGAGCCAACTAAACTTCAAGAGGGTACTTACCTATGAGACTCCATGCAAGCCTAAACCTAAGTACTTGTTTGTTTTGCTTTTATATATCTACTTGTACATAACATCATAAACACCATAACATCATACTCATACTCACTAACCATTTCAAGGATTTTTGGGATTTATCTTTGTTCTGTTTTGTAGGACATGGATTCTATTCGCAGGAAAACCATTCAAGTCAATCTTGTGAGGATCCCTCCTCAACTTAATGAGTTAGCATCAAGGGTTCCTGAGAATTCTCCATTTACCGAGAGACATGGTCACCTCCTAAACTTGGTTACCTCCAACACTGATAAGGACATGATGAAGGTGCTCTTCCAGTTCTTTGATCCTCTACACCATTGCTTCACATTTCCCGATTATTAACTTGTGCCAACTTTGGAAGAATTCTCCCAACTCTTAAGGATTCCCATTCTTAATCAACTACCTTTCAACGGTATAGAAAGAGATCCAAAACCAGAAGAGATTGCTCAAGCCCTACACTTGCAACCATCTGATGTCACAATTAATTGGGAAACAAGGAGTGGTGTCAAAGGTTTCTTATCCAAATTCTTGTTTGAGAAAGCTCAAAACTGTTGGAACTCCTTGGACTTGCAAGATTTTGAGGAAATTGTGGCTCTCCTCATCTATGGGATGTTTTTGTTTCCAAATCCTGACCAACTCATAGATGTAAAAACCGTCAAAATCTTCATGTCGCGTAACCCGGTGCCTACTTTGTTAGGAGACATCCTACATTCCTTTCACACTCACACTATGAGGAAAATGGGTATTCTCATGTGTTGTAATCCTCTCTTGGAAATATGGTTTATCTCGCATCTTCCCCAATCTGTATTGAAGAACGAGCAAGGTTCAAGGTGGTCACATAGGTTGATGACGCTCAAACATTCAGACATTCATTAGTGTTCCCGATCTGTAGAGAATGTTACTATCGTCGACCGTTGTGGAGAATTACCTAATGTCCCCTTACTTGGAATTAGAGGAGGTATCACCTACAACCCCTGCTTAGCCTTAGGACAGTTTGGTTACACCCAAAGGGATGGCCCACATGAGATGCTTATTCAAGGGTTGGTATTTGACTACGAGAATGACGATCAAGGTCACCGCCAGAGGTTTATCCGAGCTTGGAGAATGTTGAACAAGGTAGATAACAAGACATTGGGGCATAAGAATTCCATCCCTCTTGAGCCTTATCTCAAATGGGTACGAACCTGTGCTCAAAGTCTTATGATGCCTTACCTTTCTATTCTCCCGGTAATCAAAGAGCCTGTTGTGGAAGGAGATGTCACATACACTATCCTGCATCCTGACAGGCCCACCTTTCTTGAAGACTTACAAAGGGATTGGATACAGCTTAAGGGGGAGCGAGACACCTTCGAGCCCAATTCTACGCCAGCGAGAAGAAAGTTCTGGAACTCACTAAATAGCTTCATGAGGAGCGGAGTCTGAACGCCTACATCGCACCAAAGAGGATGCGTTCAACTTTTTTATCTTAGAGTTTTTGTATTTATTTGTAAGCCCAAAGAGGCATGATGTACTCAAACTTTGATTATCGAAGAAAAGAAGAAGAGGCATGATTAACGTGTGTTCCTTTTTGTCTAAAGAAAATTTAAATCTCTAATTTCCTTGAAATCATTTCATATGCATCTTCATTCATCATAACATAAGCAGGCTTCTTACAACAGGTATCCTCATCTTTCTACTGTTTATTTCAGTAAGATGGACATGGAACAGACAGTAAAAGATCTCCAGGCGAAGAATGCTCAGTTTCAACAAATGTTATTGACTTTGGCAAAAGGACAAGAGGATTTGAAAACTTTGATTATCGAAGAAAAGAAGAAGAAAGCAAAGAAATTAATCGGTGTTTTGAATCAGGGAAGAAGGTTCCCACGGCCAGCCAGGCGGACCCTATACTTCACAACCTCATCTGGTGAGAAGGATAATCAAGAAGGGAAAAACAAGGAAGTGATTGACCATACATAATCTGAAGAGGAAGAAGACAATGATTACTCTGAAGAGCAGTATCCTCCGGCTGACGAAAAATACAAACATCTGGAAGAACATCTAAGTGCAATGGAGATTCAGAAAGTACCCGGGCTGAACTTTGAAGAGTTGGGTTTAGTGTTAGGGATTGTTATTCCACCAAAGTTCAAGGCACCAGTGTTTTCTAAGTACGACGGGGTTTCGTGTCCCAAGATGCACCTCCGATCTTATGTGAGGAAGATACAGCCTCACACTGCTGACAGAGATTTATGGGTCCACTTCTTTCTGGATAGTCTGTCCGGGACTCAGCTAGATTGGTTCTATCAACTGGAGAGGGCCAATGTCCATAATTGGGAAGACCTGGCCACTTCTTTTTATAAACAGTATCAATACAACGCAGACCTTGCTCCCACCCGTACTCAACTCCAGAGTATGGCTATGGGTTCAAGCGAAGGTTTCAAAGACTACACTAAGAAATGGAGGGACTTAGTAGGAAGAGTCCAGCCTCCTCTATCTGACAGAGAGCTAGTGGACATGTTTCTGGGTACCCTGTCCGGTCCTTTCTTTAATCATCTAATTGAAAGCTCCTCAGCATGCTTTACTGAATTAATCTTGACCGGGGAAAGAGTGGAAGTTGGGATTAAGAGTGGGAAGATCCAAAAGGACGCATCCTCCAGTGCCGTGAGAAAACCATTTATTGGGAAGAAAGAGGTTGGTGATGTGTACCCTCAAAGGAATCAGGACAAAACTGAACGCCGTCCAAAGGTAGGGGCCGTCATAATCCCTAAGCCTGCACCTACTCAACAAAGGAATAACCATCCTAGAACAGAAAGACCGGTAAGACAATTTACCCGGATAAATATGATGTTGTCTCAAGTCCTGCCACATTTATTAAGATCTAATTTGGTAACTTTGAAGGAAGCCCCGAAGAATCCCAACATTGCCTCTCCTCATTTCCACCCTAATTCTCGTTGTGCTTACCATTCAGAAAGTCCAGGCCATGATACCAACAACTGCCGGGCTTTGAAAAACAAGGTGCAAGACCTTCTCGAGGTAAAAGAAATTGAATTTGATGCTCCTGAGATCACAAATGTTATCAACGCTCCTATGCCTAAGCATGGTCGTGATGTTAACGTTGTTGAAGATGATGTGTTTGTTACTATTGTTGATGAACTTGTTACTCCTCTCCTGACCGTCAAGAGGAACCTGTTGAAGGCCGGTTTATTTCCGGGTTGTGGCAAAGGTTGTCACCTCTGTTTATCCCTACCAACTGGTTGTCATTTATTGAAAGCAGGTGTCCAACTCCTAATGGATGGCAAAGAGATTTTGTTTGAGAAGACTTCCGTTCCCACCATTTCTTACAAAGATGTTTCAATAGTAACCATTTCCGCCAATCCTTCCAGGGTCTCCACCAAAAGACCCGTTAGGATTACATTTGTTCCTAAGGTGACTCCACTGATAATTACTATGCTAGGACCAATCTCGACTCATCATATAAAACTGTCCCCTGGAACTATGGGGGTGACGTCTACTATCATGGTGTTAAGCAGGATTGGCTGGCTGATGAAGACTCGATTTTTGAGAAGGTTAACCCCGACATCGACAACATTGTGGGAACCAGCAAAATAACCCTAAGTGGAAGAGTATTCTCCCCTAAGATTGCTCCTCCAAAAACTGTTACTGGTCCTGTGATCATCCATGCTTTTGTTCTTGTTGACACTACTACTACAATCCCTATGGTTTCCCTTACTGACACCCCTATCGCTAAGTCGACCGAGACTCGGGGCAAAGGAATTTTGGTTGAGCTTGTCCGAATGAAGGTGCAATAAGTATCTATCCCAGAAGCCTCCAAGAAGGAGATGGAAGAAATTCTGAAAATTATAAAGAGAAGTGACTACAATGTAGTCGAACAGCTAGGGCAGACTCCTTCAAAGATCTCTATGTTGGCGTTATTGTTATGCTCTGAGGCTCATGCGAAGGCCTTGGTGAAATATCTTAAAACTGCCCATGTGCCACAGGAAACCTCTGCTGACCAATTCCAAGACTGTGTGTCCAGTTTGACTGCTGATAATGGTTTAGGCTTTTCTGATGCTGACCTAACACCTAGTGGGAGGAAACACAACGAGGCGTTGCATGTATCTGTCGAATGCAGGGGCACAACTTTGGCCCATGTCCTGGTTGATACTGGTTCATCTTTGAATGTGCTGCCTAAGAAGGCTCTTGATAGACTAGACTGTGAAGGTCTGACCTTAAAACCCAGCAACATAGTAGTAAGGGCCTTCGACGGTTCAAAGAGAATGATTCATAGGGAGGTGGACATCCCCATTAAAGTTGGAACCCAAATCTTTGATTTAACTTTCTACATGATGGACATTCGCCCTTACTATTCCTATTTATTAGGCCGACCTTCGATTCACAATGTTGGTGATGTCACCTTTATATTACATCAGATGCTGAAATACCCAACCAAGGGAAAAATCATCACTATCCATGGAGGAGAGGAATATATGGTCAGTCGCTTGAACTCCTTCAGATACGTAGAAATGGATGGTGAATTCATCGAAACTCCGGTAAAGCATTTTGAGGAAGTCCCACAAACAGTGAGAGCTACCAAGAATGTTTCCTAATTCCCGAAGATTACCAGACCTCCGCTAAAGATGTCTTCACTGAAAGATGCCAGGGCAGTAGTCGAAGAAGATGGGTGTACTATTTGGGGACAACTCCTGGATATCCCATACAAATCTGACAAATTTGGTTTGGGTTTCACTTCAGGAGCCCAGAAAGTTGTTCGTCGTGCTCGTGCTGGGGGATAACCTTTGCGGATCAGCAACCATGGAGTCAACGTAATGGAGGATAGTGACGACAGTTGTGACCTAGAAGAATGGATTTTCCCAACTATCGACGGAGGACTCACCAACTGGGAAGCCAAAGATTTTGTCCTAATTACTTTTATCCAACAGTAATTGTCTTTAAATTTTTGTCGGATTTGTAATAATTAAACATTTGAGACTTTTAAAACCTTGTGTCTTACCCGAGGCACAACAACCCATTTGTAAGGGTTGTTACTTCATTTTCATATGTCATCAATGAATCATGGACATTTTTGCATGCAAACTTTACGCTCTTTGTTTTTATTTTTCTACATGTTTACTTTTTCAATAATAGATATGCTCTTACACACACTCACATATCAAAATGCAGATCTACATCCACTCAGGATCCCATGGGTAACGATTATGCTATGGCCTATTGTGACTTTGAAAATCTAATCTACCAAGCCGAAGACAAAGGTGAGGAAGATTGTGAAGTGCCAGGGGAACTAGCCAGGTTACTAAAACAGGAAGAAAGGACCATATAGCCCCATGAAGAACCAGTGGACACAGTTAACTTAGGTACCGAAGAAGACAAGAAAGAAGTTAAGGTAGGAGCCAATCTGGAACCTAGTGTCAAGAAGCGCTTAACTCAGTTACTACATGACTATGTTGAGGTTTTTCCCGGTCGTACAAAGACATGCCAGGACTTGATGCTGATATCGTGGTCCATCGTCTACCGACAAAAGAAGACTGCCCTCCGGTAAAACAGAAAGTCCGTTGCATGCGGCTAGACATGTCAGAGAAGATCAAGACTGAAGTCATGAAACAATTCAACACCGGATTCTTAGCCGTCACCTCCTATCCATAATGGGTCTCCAATGTTGTTCCAGCGCCTAAAAAGGACGGCAAAGTACGCATGTGTGTGGATTACCGAGATTTGAATAGGGTAAGCCCTAAGGATGATTTCCCACTTCCCCATATCAATATTTTGGTTGACAGTACCACACAGCATAAAATGTTCACATTTATGGGTGGTTTCTCAAGCTCCAATCAAATCAAAATGGCACCTGAGGACATGGAGAAAATGACCTTCGTCATACAGTGGGGCACTTTCTGTTACAAAGTTATGCCATTCGGGTTAAAGAACGTTGGGGCAACTTATCAGCGTGCCATGATAGCTCTATTTCCTGACATGATCCATCACGAAATAGAGGTCTATGTGGACGACATGATAGCTAGATCTCAAACTGAAGGGGAACATCTTGACCATTTGCAGAAACTGTTTGAAAGGCTAAATAAATACAAGCTAAGGTTAAACCGAATAAATGCACATTTGGGGTAAGGTCTGGTAAACTCCTAGGCTTCATCGTCAGCGGTAAAGGTATCGAAGTGGACTCTGCCAAGGTGAAAGAAATACAAGAAATGCCTGCTCCTTGCATCGAGAAGGAAGTCAGAGGATTCTTAGGACGGCTTAACTACATTGCGAGATTCATTTCTCACCTAACTGCTACTTGTGAACCAATCTTCAAATTACTAAAGAAATATCAAGTAGTCAAATGGAATGATGAATTCTAAGCTGCCTTCGACAAGATCAAAGATTACCTATAAGAGCCTCCTATTTTGATGTCGCCAGTCGAGGAAAGACCTTTGATCATGTATCTAACTGTTTTGGAAAATTCAATGGGGTGTGTGTTGGGGCAGCATGACGAGTCTGGCCAAAAAGAGCATGCTATTTACTACTTGAGCAAAAAGTTTACCGACTGTGAAACAAGATATTCAATGCTCAAGAAAACTTGTTGCGCTCTGGCATGGGATGCTCGCCGGCTAAGACAGTATATGATGACCCATAATACCTTATTGATATCCAAGATGGATCCAATTAAATACATATTCGAGAAGCCTTGCCTCTCTGGGAGAATAGCAAGATGGCAGATGATCCTGACTGAATACGAAATTCAGTACACTACCCAAAAAGCAATAAAGGGCAGTGTGCTAGCCGATCACCTTGCTCATCAAGCTGTGGAAGATAATCAGTCAATGAAATTCGAGTTCCCAGATGAAGACATCATGATGGTAAACAATTGTGAAGAACTCAGACCATATGACGGACCTGAACAAGGATCCCGATTGACCTTGGTTTTTGACGGAGCCTCCAACGCACTCTGCAATGGCATAGGTGCCGTAATCATATCCCCTGAAGGATGTCATACTCCCTTCAATGCAAGACTTTGTTTTAACTGTACTAATAATATGGCCGAATATGAAGCGTGTATTTTTGGTCTCAAAGTTGCCATAGATTTGGGAATCGAATCCTTAAGTGTATTTGGAGATTCAACCTTGGTCATCATTCAGATCAAAGGAGAATGGGACACGAAGCACCCTGATCTCATACCCTACAGAGAACATGTGTTGACATTAATCCCACATTTAGAGGAGATTACCTTTGAGCATTTTCCACGAGAAGAAAATCAACTAGCAGATATGCTAGCCACTATGTCATCCATGTTTAAACTCAAGTGGGGTAACGAGGCTCCCCAGATCACCATTGAGCGGATGGACGAACCAGCTTACTGTCACAAGAGTATCTGGAAGGAGCTTTAGTCAATGATAAGAAGTTCTTGAGAAGATTCTCTGCTAAGTTCTTCCTCAGTAATGGCATTCTCTACAAGAGCAACCACAAATCGGTTTTGCTTTGTTGCACAGACAAGGTTGAGGTAAAAAAGATCATGGTTGATCTACATAAATGAACTTTTGGCACCCACTCTAGTGGGCACACGATGGCTAAAAAGATCCTACGAGCAGGGTATTACTGGTCAACCGTGGAAGCAGATTGCTACCAGCATTCACGGACCTGTCACAAGTGTCGGATCTACGCTGACAAAGTACATGTGCCTCTAGTTCCTCTAAAAGTCCTGATTGATCCCTAGCCATTCGCGATGTGGGTCATCGATATGATTGGAGAAGTCAAACCTACAGCTTCTAATGGACACCACTTCATCTTGGTGGCCATTGACTATTTCACGAAGTGGGTTGAGGCAGCTTCTTTCGCTTCCGTTACCAAGAATGTTGTAGCCCGATTCATCAAACAGAATCTCATTTGTCGGTATGATATCCTAGAAAGAATCATCACAGGCAATGGTACGAATATCAATAATACTATGATCATTTCCCTATGCGCGCAATTCAAGATCCAGCACCATAACTCTTCCCCTTACCGGCCAAAAATGAATGGCGATGTCGAAGCCTCAAATAAGAAAATCAAGAATATCATACAAAAAATGACAGTAACCTATAAAGACTGGCATGAGATACTACCATTTGCTCTCCACGGTTACTGTACCACGGCGCGCACATCAACATGGGAAACTCCCTTCTCCTTGGTATACGGCATGGAAGTTGTTCTACCAATTGAAGTACAAATACCTTCTCTGAGAATCATAAAAGATGCAGGGCTGAATAAAGATGATTGGATCCAAACTCGGCTTGACCAGTTGAATTTGATTGATGAGAAGAGGCTTACGGTTGTCTGTCATGGTCAGATGTACCAAAAATGTATGATCAAGGCTTTTAACAATCAGGTCAGACGTCAGGTATATCAGGTTGGTGACTTGGTAATCAAGCGTATCATATTACCACAAGGTGATCCCAGGGGAAATGGACTCCTACATACGAGGGACCATTTGTGATCAAAAGCATATTTTCTGGTGGAGCAATGATCCTAACCATTATGGATGGCGACGACCTTCCGCACCCTGTGAACACGGACATAGTCAAAAGATACTACGCATAAGAGACCCGCTAGGTTGACACACCTAGGCAAAACAAGGGCATCCCGGTGAACCACAAAGATTCGGGCAAAAATTAGGGATAAAATACAACAAAAAAATCTATAAACCCGACAATCTGAAAACCTAAAAAGGCTGCTTGGGAAAAAAAGGGTATCCCGGTGGACTGAAAACCCGAAAGGGAGGTCTAGGAAAAAGTTAGGGAATTAAAGCGTATGACTATGTCTCGTTAGATCACCTTACAGACAACCTTTAACATCGACTGACAAACTCAACGGTTCTGATCAATCCAATCAGCTTCGGACAAGGCAGCAAGTGGATGAGACGCTCAGAGACATGAAGGCTATAGCAGAATGGGAACCCCATGGGATTATTTCACATGGCTATATTTTATTTGTATCAATTTTCATTTTCTACGACGATATTCTCTTACTATAATGTTCATCTCATTGTACAAAAATACTTATTCAAGTTAATACAAAGACATCCCTTTGAAAGTGTAAAACTATCTGGTTTTTTTCTTTCTTTTTCCGTGTTTTGTTTGCGAAAACGTCCAATGAATATTTTTGAACATATGCATTTGAACATAACTACTGTTTACAAATGAACAAAAAAGAGGAACAAAAAATAGAAATACAATCACTAATGTCTTTAATAAATAGGATAATATCTTTAGACTATTCCATAAAATCTCCTGCAGGTACCTTTTCTAACAAGAACAGAAATCCGGGACATCCCACTACAGGATCACTAACGTATCTTCAGTTTGCAGCGTAATGATATCAAGCTCTCTCACATACGAGACAGAACAAAGCTTCCAGTTACCACTCCTAATATTCCTCAGTAAAAGTCGCCCAATTTCTCAGGTTTCCCCAACAGGATTTCACAAGGTCCACAGGCAATGCACGGCGTTTCCCCTTACACAATGGAGTTTATTTCTCTAAACAAATGGAAGCTCATCAACACTTCAACTTCAAAACATGAAGACTTACACTCCTTATACCCAGCAGTACTCGGGGATTTATTTTCCCCGACTCCAGCAACACTGCGGCATAACAATTAATGTGTCCATACACTGCATCCATACTGTTGTACCCCAAAATTTTCCCTCCCATATTTCTCAAAACATTTCAAGTGAGGTCCTCAAATTGCTCAAGGAAGTCCAAGGGTTGACCACACAAACTCTCTCCTAAGTCAGACTATCAAAAGGTCTCAAATGCTCACCATTGTCCTAATATGTTCTCAAGATCATCCATGTCAAGTTTCAAGCCTTGCAGAGGAAGTTTGCTTAGTCAATTGCTCAAAGGCCTGAAAATCGATTATGTTAGGGCAAAAGTCAACTGTCGCCCACATAAAGTCAAACATCAAGTTTTTTGGTCAACATCCTCATTTTGAAGTATTATTCATCATTTGATCAAAGTTTGATCATGATTTCTCAAGGATTGCTCACAATTCATCAAAATCCAAAAGTTGCTAAATTAGGGTTTTGTAGGAAAAGTCAACTCAACTTTGACCAAGCATAACTTTCTCATACTTTATCAGAAATGACCCATCCAAATATAATTTTGAAGAGGATTAAATTCCAAACAATTCATCTTCACCTCCCAAGTTCAAAATATGCACTCACAAAAATATATAAATTTGGACATTATAGGTCATTTTGAAAAGTCAACAAAAACCCCTTTTTTTGTCAAAGCTTCATACATGAACATGGTAGATTCAATTTAGATGACACCAAAAGGGTTGCTTATAGGACATCTTAAGCTTTCTAAAAAGTCCAAGAACACATCTCTAGGGTCAAAATTGAAGGAGTTATGCATTGGCAAAGTTGACCTTTTTTGCAAAATTGCCAAAAGTCAAATATGGCCAAAATTTCAATTTTTGCTAAATGGGGCCAACTTTTTATGCTTGTATTGAATTTGTAACATGACCCACGACCCATGATCCTTCCCATCTGTCATTATTTTATTTTTGTCATTTATTTTGATTTTATTTCAATTAAATCAAATAAAATCAAAATAAAATCATGAAAATATCAAAACTAATCAAAGCTTGAGATTTTGTGCATGTTTAGGCCTATTACACAGCTGGAAAGAGAATAAAATCGTGCAAGATTCATTTGGACACAAAAAGATTGGATTTGGCTTGATTTGGAAATATTTGCATAAGGATCAAATCTTGAATCAATGATCTTAATTGAAGAAGATTTGATTCAAGTTTGCAACCCTAATTCATTCTAGGGTACATGAGGAAGCAAAGAAGACCAGAAGCACAAGAATTGGAGGAGTGTAAACAAGAGAGCAAGTTTCAAAAAATTGGAAAAAAATGGCACACTGATTTCTAGGTTGTAGACCAATTCAAAGCGTTCTAAGCATCTCAAACATTTGCTGGACATCCTAGGAACGTGTTGCAATCATTAACAAGCCTCCTAACGTCCAGAATTACACTGTAAGTACCACACAGTTTTCACATTTTCTTGAAATTGTATATCATGATTCTAGCACTTTCAGCGTGATTTATTTGCATATTCTTAATCCTTGAGTCATTTGCAAGCTAATGATTGTATTTAATTTCATTTTTGCTGACTATACATCAAGATGCCATAGCTAGGGTTCTTGTTGCGTTTTTGGGGTTTTTATGTACATGTACAATTGGCCATAGATAAGGGTACCATGATGCTCGTGAGGTTGCCACGAGTTAATTGGTACCATCGTTTTGCATTTATCATGCCTGTATGGAATTCTGGAGAAACACGGGGTTGTACCTACGCCCACTTGTCTGTAGGTAAAAGTTTATGATCTTTTAGCAACAGAGGGAGGAAGAAAATGATGGTGTGGCGCCCCATGAATGGCCCATTCAAATTTTCGCGCGTGGGATAATTGATATTTTGTGTTTTCCATATAATATTTATTTGTTATGATTCATACAACTAACAAAGCCAGCCCAGCTGTCAAGCGTGCAATGGATAGAAGCCAAAGGGCCTGGGTTCGATCCCCGGGTCCCCATATTGTTCAATATTATTTTTCTTTGAGCAATCAGGTGTACAAGCGTCCAGAAAGTCCACCATACACCATCGATATCCAGCCAACAGGTCATCCACATGCCAGATCCAAGGTTTCCCAATGATGGTTCACAGTACACCCTAGTTAAGCAAGCGCATGAGATCATGAAAAGTCCAAATGGACCAAGGTTTATTGGGCCCAGAAATTGCTATTGGCACCCCCTGTTTGCTAGCACACCCCCAGGCCCATTTTATTTCTTTTTTAATTTCGTTATTTCAATTTCTTTTATTTAATTATTTTCTAACCACAAAATTAATTTCCTTTTTATAAAAAAAAAATCATAAAATAAATTTTCACAAATGTAGGTTTAGGTTTTATTTTTATTTTCATCAAATTTAATTTAATATTGGTTAAATTTCATTTTTGGGTAATTCTAACCTTTTTGTAAATAATTTAAAATCAATTAGAAAATTAGGGTTTGTTCTTGATTTAATTTTTATTTCTTTTCTCAATAAAACAAAATCCAAAAATAGGTTAACTCAATTTTTTTTCTTAATTTAAATTAATTAGTAATTAGGTTTATTTATTCAAGAAAAATCTTATTTTTTTCAAAATAATCAAAAACAACAAAAAAATGATTTTTTTTTCTTTTTAAGTTTTAATTAGGGTTAGATGGGGTCAAAACCCTAATTGTTTCTTTCCATTCGATTCATCGCGCGCGTTTATTACTTTATTATTTTTGCGATATTAATGTAACTGCTTATAATGTGTAATAGTTTAATTAGGATTTTCTTTCATTTATCGGTTTACGGGTTTTTTTGGCTATGTAATTAATCCCCTACCCTGAAGCCTTGTAATAGCGTAGTTTTATTTCTCGTATTTTAAATTTCGCAAATATTAACTGTTAGATGTATGTTAATAGGATTGTATGACAAGACTGCATGACAATTTAAAATGGCTAGCAAACCCTAATGTGCAAAGATAATAACTTGAAAAACAAATCACTCGCACATGCGCACTCTTAGGGTATATTCTCACTTCGGGTTCCTTCGGTAAACGATCATTAAGTATAGGGTGTTTTAGTGGTGACCCTCTTGTCTAACAAAGATCAAAAGTCTCGTTCAGAAATGTTGCCTCGGAAATGTTGCCTCGAATATGATCTTAAGACATTAGGGTTATTACTAAAACATCCTAAAATTACTTTAGTGATCGCATGTCCCTTTCGAATTGACCCTTATAACTCCAACGATGATGCTACCTACTTATCAATAGTAGGATAGCGTTATCTAAAGGAAATAAGAACTTAAATAATCTTTTTTCGAGTAGGTAGATGCTAGTAGGTACTTGCTCAAAATCAAACTTTTCACACCAAACACTTTTTAAACAAAGTTTTCAAAAACACTTCGTAACACTCTTGGAGACAGAAGCAAGGGTTAAAACGAAGTAAAACAAAAATTTTCAAAACAAACACACACAAGCAATTTTAAAAGATGAGCTAGTACCTAAGAGCCCGTAGAAAACTACGGATATAAAGGGTGCTAATACCTTCCCTTTCTATAATCTACCCCCCGTACTCAAAATCTCGGAAAAGGATTTTTTTTCTGTACTTTTTTCCTTTTCGGTTGGATAAAATAAAAGTCGGTGGCGACTCTTGCTTACCGCGACATTTTGCGAACAAAAAATGCAAACTAGTTTAACAGTCAGTTCTGCCACCGTATCACAGAACTGGCGACTCTGCTGGGGATTTATAAGCGGGGTATACCTTAGGATCTAGTTCATCATAATTGCTTCTCTTGTTTGTTTTGGTTGCTTTACTTTCAAGGGTTTTGTATTGGGAGTTACTATAGATCCTAACCCGGATATGGGGACATCTTTTAGGTAAGTAGCAATAAACTGTGAGGGAACTGTACGACATAGACCGATACGGTTGAAGCAGTAGCTACGTTGATATGGAACATTGGTTGGTACCGGTATCCCTTGTGGAGAAACGAGGAGAATACGGGTCCACTGCCTGGTGTCGTTAAGCATCAACTGACCTTAGAACCTTTAATTGACCAACTTGGCCATTAGAAAGTAGTGAGATAGCCGGCCTCGGTATAAAGCTGAGAACTGGTTGATACTCGATGTTACACTCATTGATACCATACTCTAGAGATAGTTCCGGCCGTAAGAAAAGATTATGTGAGCTGAAACCTTGACCGGTGGAGGATGGTCAGTGATATTGAGAACCTCTAGAACCCGGTTACTTTTGCTAGGACAGGTTGAAACCAACTGAACTTCAAGAGGGTAATACCTTTGACTCCATGCAAGCCTTAAACTCAAGGGCTTTTATGTGACTTGTTTTCCTTTACCCTGCCTATTATCTATTATACTTGTTGTTTGTTCTACCATGACATCATGCATCATAACATAGCATGCATACTTCATTACACTAACCATTTCAAAGACCGAGGGGATTTATCTTTTTTATGTTTTGCATATTATGGCTTTCGTGCGCAGAAATACCATTCGAGTTAACTTTGCGCAAATACCTGCTCATCTCAAGGAGTTAGCCTCAAGAGTTTCTGAGACTTCTAGGTTCATTAAGAGACATGGTCAGCTTCTTAGCCTGGTTACTTCAAAGTTTGATGAGCAGATGATGAGTGTGCTTTTCCAGTTCTTCGATCCTGTGCATCATTGCTTCACCTTTCCGGATTATCAGCTGGTTCCCACTTTGGAAGAGTTCTCTCACTTATTGGGCATATCCATCCTTGAGCAGATGCCTTTCACAGGTATGGAAGAGACTCCAAGACCAGAAGACATTGCCTCAGCTCTGCATCTAAAACGGGCTGATGTAATATCTAATTGGGAAACATGAAGCGGGGTTGAAGGTTTCTTAGCCATGTTTCTAATAGATCAAGCTCAGCTATTCTGGGATAGTTTGGACTTTCAGGCTTTTGAAGATATCTTGGCTCTCCTTATCTAAGGTTTGGTTCTCTTCCCAAACCCAAATTCCTTTATAGATATGAATGCAATTAAGATCTTCCTGTCTCGTAATCCTGTGCCTACTCTACTGGGTGATATCTTGCATTCCCTCTACACTCGTACTTCACGAAGAAGAAGGAATCTTATGTGTTGTATGCCATTGCTGTCGAGGTGGTTTATTTCGCACCTCCCTAAGTATGTGCTGAAGAACGAAGAAGGTTTGGGTTGGTCCTACAGGATAATGTCACTTGCCCATACAGACATTCTTTGGTGCTCCCAGGCTATGGAGGATACTGCTGTCATTGATCGTTGTGGGGGATATCCTAATGTCTCATTGCTTGGAATCAGAGGGGGTATAACCTACAGTCCTTGTTTAGCTTTGCGATCATTTGTTCGTGCTCGGAGAGACGGTCCCCATGAGCTACTTCTTTAGGATATTGCCTTTGACTACAAGGAAGACATTAAGGAGCATCGATGAAGGTTCATACGATCTTGGGGCATGGTGAACAGATCTGACCCTCAAGAGTTGGGACCAAGGACTTCCCTTCCTATGCAGCCTTACCTCCAATGGGTCCGAGCTCGTGCCCAGAAGCTTGGGATGCCTTATGAAGTCGTATTGCCTGTGATTGTGGAGCCCACTAATGAAGAAGGTGTTCCTTACACTGTTCTTTATCCTTACATGCCTACAGATCTTGGGGAATTGAAGAGATCTTGGATTCAACTGAAAGAGGAAAGGGATACTTACCGGGAAAAGTACCATGAGCAAGAAAGGAAGATTTTGAAGCTCACCAGGCAGCTCGAGAATGAAAAAGTGATCAATGACTACGTCAGCACGAAGGGGAAGCGTCCATGGGATTTTTGATTTCTGCTTTTCTAAGTTTTAGATTTGTTTTTTTATTTACTTCTTTGTAATGCCTCAAAGGCATTGTTGAACCTTTTACAAGTTATTCTAATAAAGTTTGTTAAATTTTTTTTGGTTTGCAAATTTAAATCTCCCAAAGTCTTTGAAATCATTACATACGCATCCCATTATCATGCACATCATTAGAGGTACCATTACAGGTTTCTCATCTCCTTCGTTGTTTATTTCAGCAGAAATTTCTTTTGAAATGTCTTCCGATCAACCCATCAAAGCTCTTCAGGCACAGAATGCCCAATTCCAAGAGATGTTCTTGAGTTTGGATAAAGGGCAAGAAGATTTGAAAACTCTCATTCTAAAGGAGCAGAAGAAAAAGAAGAAGAAGGTGATTCTTCTGAGTATGGGCAAAAGATTTGGGAATAGGTTGGGACAGGAAGCTGATCTGATCTCTTTGTCCAAGGACGGGGAAAACAAAGAAGAAGAAAAGGGCTCCAGTCATGTAGTTTCTGATAATGATACTGATTTTGATGATGAGCAATATCCTCCTGCCGAGGATCGGTACAAGCAACTAGAAGACCGGCTGAGTGCTATGGAGGTTCAAAAGATCCCTGTTTTGGATTTTGGAGAACTGGGATTGGTATCAGGAGTGGTGATCCCTCATAAGTTCAAAGCTCTGGTTTTTTGCTAAGTATGATGGAGTGTCTTGTCCAAAACTCCATCTCCGCTCGTATGTCAGGAAAATCCAACCCCACACTGCTGATAGAATTTTATGGGTGCATTTCTTTCAAGATAGTCTGTCAGGGACTCAACTTGAATGGTTTTATCAGTTGGAAGGAGCCAATGTCCGAAATTGGGAAGACCTCGCTGCTGCTTTTTATAGACAATATCAGTATAATACCGACCTTGCTCCCACTCGTACTCAGCTCCAGAGTATGTCAATGGGTGCAAGTGAAGGTTTTAAGGACTATGCTCAAAAGTGGAGAGATTTGGCTGGTAGGGTTCAACCTCCTTTATCTGATCGAGAGTTAGTTGATATATTCTTGGGGATGCTATCTGGTCTATTATTCAATCATCTGATAGGCAGTTCGTCATCTGGGTTTACTGAATTGATTTTGACTGGAGAGAGAGTAGAAGCTGGTATCCGAAGTGGTAAAATACAAAAGGATACTTCATCAAGTGCAGTGAAGAATCCTTTCACCGGTAAGAAAGAAGCTAGTGCAGTCTATGACCCGAGGGGCCAAAGCAGACCTGAACACCATCAAACGGTAAATGCGGTAGTAATATCAAGACCCGCCGTTGCTCCACAATGCAACAATCAACAGGGGGTGGAAATACCACAGAGACAGTACACTCGGCTCAATATGACCTTGTCTCAAATTCTACCACAGTTATTGAAGACCAACCTAGTAACCCTGAGGGAAGCCCCGAAGAACCCCAACACCACTTCTCCTCAATATAACCCAAATGCCCGTTGCGCCTATCACTCTAAAATCCCAGGTCATGATACAAACAACTGTTGGGCCTTGAAAAACAAGGTGCAAGATTTGATCAAAGCCAGAGAGATTGAGTTTGACGCTCTGGAGAAGCCCAACGTCATAACTTCTCCCATGCCCAAACATGGTCATGGAATAAATGTTGTGGACGACGATTTATTTGTGACCTCTATGGAAGAAATTTTTACTACTTTGATGACAGTTAAGAAGAATTTGCTGTTAGCCGGTTTATTTCCAGGCTATGGTAAAGATTGCCACATGTGTTCAATATTGCATGCTGGTTGTCATTTATTGAAATCAGGTGTTCAGCGCCTGATGGACAACAAAGAGATCCTTTTCGAAAAGACTTTGATTCCGTTAGTTCCAATTCAAGATGTTGCCATCATAACCATTTCCGCCAATCCTTTCAAGGCTTCCTCGAGAAAGCCTGTTAGGATTACATTCGTCCCAAGAATTGCTCTGTTAATAATTAATGTTCCCGGTCCCATCCCGTACACTTCCGACAAGGCTGTCCCATGGCACTGTGGTGCTGATGTGTATTATTGTGGAGTTAAACAAGACTTTAAAAGTGAGGAAGTTGATGCTGATGTCAGCAATATCACCGGGGCTAGCAAGGTCACCAGAAGCAGAAGACTCTTCTGTCCTGAGATTTCTCCTCCGACTGTCCACAAACCTATTGTCATTCCATTTGCTACTACATCAACTATTGTTCCAGTTCTTACTCCAGTTATCACTCCGGTCGCCGAGCCTTCTGAGACTCGGGGCAAAGAAATCACAGGTGAGCCTTCCCGGACGGAGGCGCCTAGAAAAATTGTGTTGGAAGCCTCTAAACAAGAGATAGAAAAAATTCTAAAGATTATCAAGAAGAGCGACTACAACGTAGTCGAGCAGCTGGGGCAAACCCCGTCGAAAATCTCCATGTTGTCCTTGTTGTTATGTTCTGAAGCCCATGCAAGGGCTCTAATTGCATTCCTCAAGACTGCGCATGTGCCGCAGGAAAATTCAGCCGACCAATTCAAAGACTGCGTAGCTAGTTTGACTGCCGACAATGGGTTGGGTTTCTCATATGCAGATCTGACTGCTAAAGGAAGAAATCACAATGATGCTCTGCACGTCTCGATCGAGTGAAGGGACACTACTATGGCCCTTGTACTAGTGGATATCGGGTCCTCATTGAATGTCTTGCCAAAGAAAGCATTAGACCGTTTGGACTGTGAAAGTTTCATTCTAAAGCCGAGCAATATTGTGGCCAGGGCTTTCGACGGGTCAAAAAGGATGGTGCACGGGGAGGTGGACATCCCTGTTAAAGTTGGATCTCAGACTTTTGGGTCCACCTTCTATGTAATGGACATCAGACCATCATATTCTTACTTGCTGGGTCGTCCTTAGATCCATAAGGTTGGGGCAGTGACTTCAACGCTCCATCAAAAGTTGAAATATCCGGTAAAAGGGAAGATTGTCACGGTACAAGGTGAAGAGGAGTACATGGTGAGTCATCTCAATTCCTTTCGCTATATGGAGATGGATGGGGAGTTCATCGAAACCCCTTGTCAGAACTTTGAAGAGGTCCCCCAGACTTTAGCGTCAACTGAAGTTGCTACTGACAAACCTCCGATGAAGATGGCTTCCCTCAAGGATGCCATGGCTGTAATTGAAGAAGGTGGGTATACCAATTGGGGTCGGCTCCCGGATTTCACTTACAAAAATGACAAATTTGGTTTGGGCTTTACTACAGGAGCTCAAAGGGATGTTAGGTGCACACGGATTGGAAGACCTCCTCTGCACATCAGCAATCAGGGAGTTAATGCAATTGAAGATGATGGAGAGGATTCAGATATCGACAGCTGGATCTACCCAACAACCAATGGTGGATTGAACAATTGGACGACGAAGGACTTCATATCTATTTCTTTTATTCCACAGTAATTGACTTTTATTTAGAGAATTGTAATAAACAGTTTGAAACTTTACGGCCTGGTGCCTTTCCCGAGGCACCTTGGCCTTGCTTGTGAGGGCTTATTATTTGTCATTTTCATATATCATTAATAAGGCATTGGACGTTTTTTGCATTACAAATTTTGCGCTCCTTATTTTTCTTTTCTGTCTCTCACTCTATTAAAATAGCTATGCTCTTACACACACTCACGTATCATAATGTAGATCCATATCCACTCTGGATCCCATTGATAACAACTCTTCTACTTCCAGTTATGACTTCGGAAATTTGATCAACCAAGCTGAGGACGAAGGTAAGGATGATTGTGAGATTCCTAGAGAACTTGCTAGACTGTTACTGCAGGAAGAAAGGGCCATACAGCCTCATGAAGAGCCATTTGAATCATTGAATTTGGGTACAGAGGAAGACAGGAAAGAGGTTAAGATATGTGCGAATCTGGTGCCTAGTGTCAAGCAAAGGTTGATACAAATGCTGCGCGACTATGTTGAGATCTTCGCTTGGTCTTATAAAGATATGCCTGGTTTGGACACCGATATTGTGGTACACTGTCTGCCAACCAAAGAAGATTGTCCTCCGGTAAATCAGAAGGTTCGCCGCATGCGCCCTGAGATGTTTGAGAAAATTAAAGTTGAGGTCATGAAATAGTTCGATGCGGGATTTTTAGCTGCCACTTCTTATCCGTAGTGGGTTGCCAACGTTGTTCTGGTACCTAAGAAGGACGGTAAGGTAAGGATGTGTGTGGACTATAGAGATCTGAACAGGGCGAGCCCCAAAGATGACTTCCCACTTCCTCACATCTATGTTCTAGTCGACAACACCGCGCAACACAAGATCTTCTCCTTCATGGATGGTTTTTCTGGTTACAATCAGATCAAAATGGCTCCCGAAGACATGGAGAAGACGACCTTCGTTACATAGTGGGGCACCTTCTGTTACAAGGTAATGTATTTCGGGTTGAAGAATGTTGGGGCAACTTATCAGCGCGCCATGGTCGCTTTGTTCCACGACATGATTCACCATGAGATCGAGGTTTATGTTGATGACATGTTCGCAAGGTCCCAGACTGAGGAAGAACACCTTGACCATCTCCAGAAGCTATTTGACAGGTTGAAGATGTACAAGCTAAGGTTAAACCCGAACAAGTGCACCTTCGGGGTAAGGTCTGGTAAGCTGCTGGGTTTCATCGTCAGCGAAAAGGGTATTTAGGTGGACCTGCCAAGGTAAAAGCCATACAGAAGATGCCGGCTCCCTGCATAGAAAAGTAAGTTAGGGGCTTTTTGGGACGTCTGAATTACATTGCCAGGTTCATTTCATATTTGACTGCTACTTGTGAGCCAATCTTCAAGCTGCTGAAGAAAGATCAAGTGGTAAAGTGGAATGACGAGTGCTAGACCGCTTTTGAGAGAATCAAGGAATATCTCCAAGAACCGCTGATTCGGATGCCTCCAGTTGAAGGAAGACCTTTTATCTTATACTTGACAGTATTGGATAGTTCAATGGGGTGCGTGCTGGGGCAGCATGACGAGTCAGGCCGAAAAGAGCATGCTATTTACTACCTTAGCAAAAAGTTTACGGACTGTGAGACCTGATACTCATTGCTCGAGAAAACTTGTTGCGCTTTGGCATGGGCTGCTCGCCGGCTGAGACAGTATATGCTGACTCACACCACCTTATTGATATCAAAGATGGATCCAATCAAGTATATCTTCGAAAATCCTGACTTATCCGGAAGAATAGAAAGATGGCAGATGATCTTAACCGAGTATGACATCCAGTACACAACCCAAAAGGAAATTAAGGGGAGTGTATTGGCGGATCATCTGGCGCATCAGGCTGTGGATGACTACCAATCCATGAATTTCGAGTTCCCGGATGAGAACATCATGTTGGTGACCGACTGTGAAGAACCTGGACCGGATGAAGGACCTGAGGAAGGATCCCGATGGTCTATGTATTTTAATGGAGCATCAAACGGGTTGGGTAATGGAATTGGCACTATGATCATATCTCCTGAGGGTTGTCATACTCCGTTCACTGCCCGATTTTGTTTTAACTACACCCACAATATGGCAGAGTATGAAGCATGTATCATGGGTCTTCGAGCTGCTATCGACCTAAGGATTAATTTCTTGAGTGTATTCGGAGATTCTGCTTTAGTAATCAGTCAGATCAAAGGAGAGTGGGATACGAAGCACCCAAATCTTATCCCTTACAAAGAGTATATACTGACATTACTCCCACACTTTAAGGAGATAGCCTTTAAACACTTCCCAAGAGAAGAAAACCAGTTAGCGGACGCGCTACCTACCATGTCTTCTATGTTCAAAGTCAGGTGGGACAACGAGGCTCTCCAGATAACCATCGAGAGGTTGGACAAACCCACGCATTGTTGTGACATTGAGACTGAAGAGGTAGCCGATAAACCCTGGTTTCACGAGGTAAAGATGGTATCTTGAGACTCAAGAGTACTCTGAGGGTGTGTCTGTTAATGATAAGAAGTTCTTAAGAAGGTTCACCGCAAAGTTCTTCGTCAGCAATGGTATCCTTTACAAGCGTAGCCATGATTCAACTTTATTGCGATGTGTAGACAAAAGCGAGGCGGAAAGGATCATGGCAGAGTTACATGAAGGTACCTTCGGAACTCATTCCAGTGGACATACCATGGCAAAGAAGATCTTACGGGCTGGATATTATTGGTCCATTATGGAAGCCGATTGTTATCAGCATTCTCGAACTTGTCATAAGTGCCAAGTCTATGCTGATAAAGTGCATGTACCTCCAGTTCCTCTGAATGTTTTGACAGCTCCTTGGCCCTTTGCAACGTAGGGCATCGACATGATTGGCGAGATCAGACCTACTGCGTCTAACAGGCATCACTTCATTCTGGTAGCAATTGATTATTTCACAAAATAGGTTGAGGCAGCTTCCTTCGCTACAGTAACCAAGAATGTCGTGGCATGGTTTATCCGACATAATCTAATTTGTCGATACGGTGTACCAGAGAGGATCATTACGGACAATGGTACAAATCTCAACAATACGATGATCACCGAGCTCTACAAACAGTTCAAGATACAACATCACAACTCTTCTCCCTACCGGCCGAAGATGAATGGGGTTGTTGAAGCGGCTAACAAGAACATCAAGAAGATTGTGCAGAAGATGACGGTGACATACAAATACTGGCACGAGATGCTACCATTCGCTCTTCATGGATATCGCACCTCAGCACGGACTTCGACAGGGGCAACACCCTACTCTTTGGTGTATGGCATGGAGGCAGTCTTACCCATTGAGGTCCAGATACCCTCTCTCCGGATTATGAAGGATACGGGTTTGAGCAAGGACGATTGGATCCAGACCCGGCTTTATCAGTTGAACTTAATCGATGAAAAGAGACTTACTTCTATTTGTCATGGTCAGACATATCAAAAGTGAATGATCAATGCTTTTAACAAGAAAGTCAGACGACAAGAATATCAAGTTGGGGATTTGGTGATCAAACGCATCATTCTACCGCAAGGTGATCCCAGGGGAAAATGGACCCCCATATACGAAGGGCCATTTGTGGTTAAGAACATTTTCTCGGGAGGAGCTATGATTCTAACCACCATGGATGGTGACGACCTTCCTCACCCCGTCAATGCAGACATAGTGAAAAGATATTACGCATAATCAAAGACCCGCTAGGTTGACTGGCCTAGGCAAAAGTAAGGGCTTCCCGGCGAACCAAAATGGTTCGAGCAAAAATAAGGGATGAAATGAAAAAACTGTACACCCGGCAAGTCGAAAACCTGAAAAGGCGGCTTGGGCAAAAAAGGGTATCCTGGTGGACTGAAAACCCGAAAGGGAGGTCCAGGAAAAAATTAGGGATCAAAGCGTAACACTATGTCTCATTGGATCACCTTGCAACCAGATTTCGGTATCGACTATCAAGCTCGGACAGCGCCAATAAATATGATCTACCTTCGACCTAGTAGCAAAGTGATGAGACGCTCGAAGATATAAAGGCAATAGCAGAGTTGGAACCCGATGGGATTGTTTCACATAGCTGTTTTTCTTTCTTTTACACAAATTGTATAACTCTATTCTCTCGGCGGTGTTCTCTTACTAGGACGTCAACCTCTTTGTACAAAAAGCCTGCTACAGGCCAACTTCGAAATCAATACAATTAATTTCCACGAGAAATTTCAACTTGTTTTTCTTTTTCTGTTTTGTTTTGCAAGCACGTCCAATGATTCATTTTTGATATATGCATTTGAAAATAATTGTTGCTCATAAATATTTGCATGCGGAACAAAAGACAATTACTCGTAATTCCAGGAACAGGGGAAAAGAAGAAATGTCCAAACCTTACAGTTGCTCTACCCACCAGGTACAGGGATAGAGCCAGCTCGAGAAAATAACTGAGAGTGCATACACTCCCCACAGAGAAGGAAATATCTAAAGACAATGGTGTTAATTTTCCCCAAGTAGAGTTTATTTATCATCAGCAATAGAAGTTCACCATCAGTTGAGTTTAGTTCTTCCACAAGCAGAAACTCAATCCCCAGCAGGGTTCATTATCACTAGCAATGGTAATTCATCCCCCAGTTGAGTTATTTCTCTAAATCAGCAGATCTTCTAGTAGAATATCTCTCTTCCCCATAGAGTCATTCTCTCACCAATTTATTCTCCAGCAGAGTCTCCCCTGATGGAACATTCTCGAGCAGAACAGGCGCAAGTCTCCAGCTAATCATCTTCGGTCGTTATCCCCAGCGAGCGCGAAGAACTCAACTCCTTGAACTCTTTAACAACAGTCTGGGATTTATTCTCCCCAGCTAGAGAACATCACAAGAACATTGAATATCCATACATCATGGCATATGCATATGCATCATACAACACAATATCATTTATTTTGAGAACATCATTACTCAATACATGTCATACATCATGACATTACATACGACTAACTCTTTTCCTTTCAGGGAAAGATACAATTAAATTCTCACAAGTTTTCTATGGTTCAGTCAAATCAATGCTAAGATTTTTGTTCCAGTTCAAGTTATGAAGCCCGGATTCGACCGGATAATATCTTGATTTCTCCAAATACTACGAAGCAAGGAATCGACCAGATAGTGGTATATCTCAAATTCGAGCTATGAAGCCCGGAAATCGACCAGAAAATAGTTGAATCCCCAGCAAGTATTATGAAGCCTGGAAATCGACCAGATAGCAATACAAGATGCCATGAAGCCTGGACTCGACCAGATAATGGTATAAGACACCGTGAAGCCTGGATTACGACCAGATAGCGGCAAAGGATACTGAAGCCTGGGACACGACCAGGTAACAGTATAAGACATTACGAAGCTTGGATTTCGACCAAATAGCAGTTTACCTGGCCAATTACTAAGAAGCCCGGAATCGACTGGATATCAGTATTGCCTTAAATTCAAGTGGAAGCCCAGATGCGGCCGGATAACCAATTAATTTATTCTGAAGCCTGGATCACGACCAGATAAGAAGTGAGAAATTATGAAGCCTGGAAAACGACCATATAGCAAGTTTAATCTCTTCCCCCCAGTAAGTCGCTGTGAAGCCTGGAGCACGACCAGATAGCAATCGATCTTATTTTCCTCAGCAAATCACTATGAAGCCTGGAGCACGACCAGATAACAGTTCATTTTCACCTCCTCGACTAAGAGATGACTCCCCAGTAGAGTAACGGACAACTAAAGTTCCTAAAAGTCTATTTCTCCCAAGACAAAGATCAACATTCCCCAGCGTAGTCCTCCTCGACAACAGGTATACGGACTCTCACAAAGGAATCTCTTATGCGATCGACACTTCTACTGATGGCATATTTAAGCCCATCTTTCGACATCAACCTCCAAATGGCATCTATAAGCCCATTCCTGATATCACAAGACAAGTACCACTTTAAGCGAGTGCAAATTTTTGGGCACTCTAGTGTTCAATCATCTTCCACCTTCGGATCACGAAAGGCAGACAAGCCAATCTACATCCTCAGGTTTAAGAAGATTGAACATGGGCAGCTATCGTACCCTAAAATTTTCCCTCCCGTATTTCTCAAAACATTTCAAGTGAGGTCCTCAAATTGCTCAAGGAAGTCCAAGGGTTGACCAGACTAACTCTCTCCTAAGGAAGTCTACCTCAAGTTAGGGTTTCAGTTTGAATCAAGATGTTTGAGTACCAAAAGGTCTCAAATGCTCACCATTGTCCTAATATGTTCTCAAGATCATCCATGACAAGTTTCAAGCCTTGCAGAGGAAGTTTGCTCAGTCAATTGCTCAAAGGCCTGAAAATCGACTGTGCTAGGGCAAAAGTCAATTGTGGCCCACATACAGTCAAACTTCAAGATTTTTGGTTAACATCCTCATTTTGAAGTATTATTCATCATTTGATCAAGGTTTATCATGATTCCTCAAGGATTGCTCACAATTCATCAAAACCCAAAAGTTGCTAAATTAGGGTTTTGTAGGAAAAGTCAACTCAACTTTGACCAAGCATAACTTTCTCACACTTTATCAGAAATGACCCATCCCAAGCTCATTTTGAAGAGGATGAAATTCCATACAGTTCATCTTCATCTCCCAAGTTCAAAATATACACTCACAAAAAGATATAAATTTGTACATTATAGGTCATTTTGAAAAGTCAACAAAAATCCCTTTTTTGTCAAAGCTTCATACATGAACATGGAAGATTCAATTGAGATGAGACCAAAAAGGTTGCTTATAGGACATCTTAAGCTTTCTAAAAAGTCCAAGAACACATCTCTAGGGTAAAAATTGAAGGAGTTATGCATTGGCAAAGTTGACATTTTTTGCAAAATTGCCAAAAGTCAAATGTGGCCAAAATTACAATTTTTGCTAAATGGGACCAACTTTTTATGCTTGCATTGAATTTGTAACATGACCCACGACCCATGATCCTTCCCATCTGTCATTCTTTTATTTTTGTCATTTATTTTGATTTTATTTCAATTAAATCAAATAAAATCAAAATAAAATCAAAATAAAATCATGAAAATATCAAAACTAATTAAAGCTTGAGATTTTGTGCATGTTTAGGCCTATTACACAGCTGGAAAGAGAATCAAATCGTGCAAGCTTCATTTGGACACAAAAAGATTGGATTTGGCTTGATTTGGAAATATTTGCATAAGGATCAAATCTTGAATCAATGATCTTAATTGAAGAAGATTTGATTCAAGTTTGCAACCCTAATTCGTTCTAGGGTACATGTGATCGGTGGATCTGGAACTGACTGTTTAACGCCGGTTCACGAAATGTCGCGGAAGCAAGAGTCGCCACCGTCTTTTATTTTCTCCAACATGGACAGGACAAAAGCACAGCAAAATTCCTTATGAGATAGTTTCTCGGTTCGGGAGGTAGATTTATAGAAAGGGAAGGTGTTAGCACCCTTTCTATCCATGGTTATCCATGGGCTCTTAGATACTTGCTCATTTGTGTTTTCAAAATGTGTTTGCTTTTCAAAGTGTGAGTGGGTTTGAAAAAGTTTCATTTAAAGATTTCAGAGCGACTCTTGTATCAGTCCTCAAGAGTGTTTGAAAAGTTGTTTTGAAAGCTTTTTGAAAGTGTCGGTGTGAAAAGAGTTTTTGATTTGTTTTTGAGAGAGCAAGTATCTATGAGTCATCTACCTACCCTAAGGAATTAGGCTGTGTAAATGTCCTTAAGGTAGTGCCATCCCACCATTGAGAGGTAGGTAGCACCACCGTTGGAGGTGTTCGGGTCAATTCGAGGGTTCGGGACAGTGTGGTCACCAGAGCAATGGGAAGACACCTTAGAAGCTACCCTCATTCCATGTTCATGGACATGAGGACTTACTAAAACATCCTCTACTCGACGACCATGTTTCGAGGGGCAAGGCAACAATGCGACGTACCCTAGGAGTGGTGTGTGATTTGTGTGTCATTTTCAATTATGTTTATCTTGTCATGCATTGGTGATCTACGCTTTGTTTTTATTTTTGGCATTCATTCTTTCAGGCAAATTAATTAACAGTTAAAAGGTGCGGAATTAAAAGTCCTACGCTATTACAAAGGCGCGGGTCTACATCGCCAAATTAGTCCAAGACCCGATTTAAAATAAAATAAAATAAAAGGCGGAAAGATAAACGTCTAATTAATCTATTACACGGCTTTGGGGAAATTACATTATATTCACAAAAAAGAAATGAAAGTAAATGCGAAAAGAAATAAAGTCGGGAATGCGAGGGCATTGGACCCTTTTAAGGAAATTAAATTACAATTAATAAATTAATTAAGTTACATGAGAAAAAAGGAAATTATTTTTGAGTTTTTGTATTTATGGAATTAGTAAGAAAATTAAATGAAATTAAAACCCTAATTCTAAACTATTTTTAATTTATTAAAAAAAATGTTTAAATCTAACCTAGTTTTAACCTAATTATTTAATGGCAAATTTATTTACAACTAATAATTAATTATTAATAATGGTAAAAGAAAAGAAAAAAGGATAAAAGTATTTAAAACCCTAATTCTACATTTTTTTAGTTTATTAAAAAAACATTAGAATTAAACCTAGAATTAAAACTAAATCAATTGTTAAATTTATTTACAAAACTATTAAATAAAATATTTTTGTTTTTGTCTTTTCTGATTTTTTTGTATTTTTTTTATGTTATAAAAAATTAATTTGGAAAATTAAAAGAAAGTAATTAAAACAAAAAAAAGAAGAAAAAAAAGCAAAAGGAATGAAAGAGGGAAATACAAACAGGAGGGGGTGGTTATCCCAAATTGGAGGTTTGTTCCAGTAATTAGGCCCATTAGAACCTTGGCCTTTTTTGACTTTTCATGGATGCGTGTGACCTTGTTGACCAATGAGTATAGTGTTCTTCAGATCATGGCCATTGGATTGATGTTATGGGACGCGTGGCCAGCTTAAGCGTAGAGTGCATGGTGGACTTCTGAAGGGAGCGCTGCATGGAAACATGGAAAGAAAAACAATATTGAGAAGGGAGGGGACCTGGGAATCGAACCCAGGTCCCAGTGCTTACCAAGCCTTTTGTCCACCAACTGAGCTGTTTGAACGCGTTGCACATAGAATGAAGAACAAATAATATAAAACAAAATTGACGTTAATGATATAGAAATAAAAAAAAGCGCGCTGGAATTCAAACCATCCAACCAGGTCTCGCCACATGATCTTCTTCTCCACTCGTTTGCTTTGGCCTGGAAAAAAAAACAGATGGATAGCGGGGGTTTTAAACCCCCACTAAATGAAGAACATGATAATAGCGATTAGGCCACCGTTGCTCATAAATTGAGCGCGACATGTGTAATCAATTCGTATGAAGGTCACGAGTCTAATGGTCCAGGTCTTGTGGTTCAATTTTCCCATATGAGTGAAGCCCTAATTTTTGACCTCTGAAAACCTAATGAGCTTCCATGGCAACTTTGCATATAGGCTATAAAAACTTAATTAAAATACACCATTAGCTTCAGGGAGTGCATATTAGTACAAAACGATTATTAGAATGCATGAATATGGCATATATATTAAAACACGGTTATGAGAAAAATTTGAGAAAATTGGACTTCTATATACCAATTCTTGATGCGTGAGGACTGGAAAAAGATTGAATCACGTTCAGGAAAGCCTCAGGAAGCTTTTGGAATTGGTTATAAGCTTTGAATCACGCTCTATGTGTGAAATCAGTTTTGAAAAAACTTGACAAAAAATGCAAAGTGTGTATCCTTTTCTGGGCGCAGCTTCAAGGTTGTTAGCATTAGGGTTGTGATCTGCTTATGTATGCCAATGGATTAGGGTAAGAATTCAAGCCAAAAAATTAATGTTTTGATGAATCAAATATTTGATTTTTAATGAAATCTTTTCAAATCTTTTCCATGTGCTTTTGATACCAATCATGGCCAAATCTTTCCAAATTGAGGGTGCACGAAATCTTGAGGTTTTATGGAGAGAATATGCTGCAAAAAGGGATTAAAAAAAACATGGTTTTCTATTTTTGTCATATTTTATTTCATTAAATGAATTAATAGTGATAAAAATTCAAATAAATAATAAAAAATGATGACATAAATTCCCTTTGGGTCAAATGGTCGTGCATAACCTTTGGATGATGATTCTTGGAAGAAAATGTGGCCCATTAGCAATTTTGAGGCATTTGAAGCAAAGTTGACTTTTCAAAATTCCCAAAAATTTCCCAACTTCCACAAGGCATAGCTTGCTCAATTTTTAAGCTTTGATCATGTTCTTGGACATTTTGGAAAGGTCTTGAAGTCCTCTAACCAATGCCTTTGGTCCCATGTCATTTTGATTTACCAATCTCAAGTTATGGTCTTTGACTTAAAGTCCCTTTTTGTTGACTTTTGAAAATGACCTATAATGTTGAAATTGATAACTTTTTGTGAGAGCATTTCTTGGACTTGAAGTGTGAAGAGGAGTTGTAGGAAATGTCTTTCTCTTCAAAATGAGCTTTGGATGGAATTTTTCTGATAAACCATGTGGAAGTTATGCCTTGGTCAAGTTACAGTTGACTTTTTCAACTGTCCAAATATGGAAACTTTTGCATCTTGAGACTCTTTGAGCCATGCCTTGAGAATCATGATCAAGAATTGATCAAATGATGTTTGTGGCTTCAAAATAAGATGTTGACCAAAAATTTGAACTTTTGACTGTCAAATGACCATTTTGCCTCTGTAGTTGACTGTTGAGCAATTAGGGTTTTTGACTGTGCAATTTTGTGTTGTAAGTCTTGAAACTTGGCATGTGGATGCTTGACCATGTTTGTAGGCATGTGGGACTTGATTGGACCCTTGAAAACTTCAATTTCTTTGCAAGACCCAAAACCCTAGTTTTTGACTGTTAGGAGGTCTTTGAACTGTGCAACCCTTGGGGAGATTTTGAAGCATGCTCTTTGCAAATCTTGAAGAATATGGGAGGGCAAATTTTGGGGTACAACAGTTGCCCCCTGTTCAATCTTCTTAGACCTGAGGATGCAGATTGGCTGACGTGCCTTTCGTAATCCGAAGGTGGAAGATGATTGAACACTAGAGTGCCCAGAAATTTGCGCTCACATGTTAGCAGTGTGATGGTGGGAATGGGCTTATGGATGCCATTTTGGAGATTGATGGATGGGATGATGGGCTTATAGATGCCATGCTAAGAGATGATGGAAGGTGGATGGGCTTATATATGCCATCTGGTTGTCAATCGCGTAAGAGATTCATTAGCGAGAACTTACGTACCTGAAAAAGAAAATGAGTACCTGGCCTGTTACAGGAGCTGGTCTTCAAACTCTTTATGTAGATGTGCCCTGACTGGTTACAGGAATTGAATCTGGAGCTTCAAAAAGGTGATGAATGAACCAGTGATGGTTACTACCTCAACGGGACGGTGAGAGAACCTTGGACGATTACTACCTCAACAGGAACGCTGAGAGAACCTTGGATGTCTTCTACTGGGATAAGAATCAGGGAGATCTTAGGGTCGATCTGACTGAACCAGAGAAGGCCTTTGACTGGATAAGAATCAGGAAAATCTTAGGGTCGATTTAACTGAACTGGACAAGGTCTGGAAATCTTCAACTGGATAAGCATCAGGGAGATCTTAGGGTCGATCTGACTGAACCAGAGAAGGCCTTTGACTGGATAAGAATCAGGAAAATCTTAGGGTCGATTTAACTGAACCGGGCAAGGTCTTGGAATCTTCAACTGGATAAGAATCAGGGAGATCTTAGGGTCTATCTGACTGAACCAGAGAAGGCCTTTGACTGGATAAGAATCAGGAAAATCTTAGGGTCGATTTAACTGAACCGGACAAGGTCTTGGAATATCTTCAACTGGATAAGAATCAGGGAGATCTTAGGGTCGATCTGACTGAACCAGAGAAGGCCTTTGACTGGATAAGAATCAGAAAAATCTTATGGTCAATTTAACTGAACCGGACAAGGTCTTGGAATATCTTCAACTGGATAAGAATCAGGGAGATCTTAGGGTTGATCTGACTGAACCAGAGAAGGCCTTTGACTGGATAAGAATCAGAAAAATCTTAGGGTCGATTTAACTGAACCGAACAAGGTCTTGGAATATCTTCAACTGGATAAGAATCAGGGAGATCTTAGGGTCGATCTGACTGAACCAGAGAAGGCCTTTGACTGGATAAGAATCAGAAAAATCTTAGGGTCGATTTAACTGAACCGGACAAGGTCTTGGAATATCTTCAACTGGATAAGAATCAGGGAGATCTTAGGGTCGATCTGACTGAACCAGAGAAGGCCTTTGACTGGATAAGAATCAGAAAAATCTTAGGGTCGATTTAACTGAACCGGGCAAAGTCTTGGAATCTTCAACTGGATAAGAATCAGGGAGATCTTAGGGTCGATCTGACTGAACCAGAGAAGGCCTTTGACTGGATAGGAATCAGGAAAATCTTAGGGTCGATTTAACTGAACCAGACTAAAGTCTTGAAATATAGTTGAGAACTTGACTGGATCTTTTCCTGAAAGGTAAAGGTCAGTCATATGCAATGCATGATATGGATCAAGCAATGATGTTCTCAATATGAATGAGATTGTAAGGTATGATGCGTATATGCATGCTATAATGTATGGAAATGTGATGTTTATGAATGTATCTTTTTGTCTAGGAAAATGAATCCTTGACGGGTGCCGGGAAGTTAAATCCTGGACTGATGTTGGAGAACAATGCTTTGTTGTTTCCGCTGGGGATGATAGTTGCAAGAATACCGGTAGGAGAAGATAACTCCGTTGGGGAATAAACTTGGCGAATAGAAAACTCTGCGGGGAGAAAAATTACTCTAGCGATCTTGCTGGGGAACAATACTCTGTGGGGAGAGAGGTACTTTGCTGAAATGTTGATGGTAACTTCGCTGGGGATACCATTGTTGTGTTGGAAGTGTTAATAGACTTCGCTGGGGATAAGAAGACTTCGCCGAGAACGATCTTTCCGTGGCTTTTGGCTGAGGATAACCCAGTTATATCCTGGTAGGGAAATAACCTTTGAATAAAGCCGGGAGACGCGTTCGTGCTCTACGGGGATAAGCTTCCAGAATCTACTGGGGATAAGCTTATTTTTCGGGGAAATGGATTCCACCTCTCCTGGGGAAACTGGATTGGACTCTCCTGGGGAGGTTTTGAACTGTATCGGGGAAGTGACTCCATTGAATGTTTGATATACCGCCGGGGAACAATCTTTAGGTCAAGACTGCCGGGGATGCTTGTTAAGAATGTATGTATATCGCTGGGGAATGTTGAGATCTGCTGGAGGATGCCCAGCTTCCTTAAGGCTGATATTATAGCTTTGCTTGGGGAGAGTGTATTGACTTGCTGACACACTCTCTGTGGAATTAAGATATACTGGTTATGTTCTTCAGTCGAACTTACCTTGGTACCTTGGTGGATAGGGCAATTAGATCGCTTAGACAACTCATTATTGCCCCTGTTTCTAATGTTACCTGTAATTAATCCTTTGTTTCGTATGCAAATATTCATGAGTTAGCAAATTATTGTCAATGCATATATCACAAATTGAACCTTGGACGTTCTTCGCAAAACAAAACAGAAAAAGAAAAAAACACTTGGCAATTTTAGCTGAAAAGTATATTTGTATTGATTTTTGAATTTGCCTGTAAATAGGCGTTTATGTACAAGAGGCTGACGTCCTAGTAAGAGAACGCCGCCGAACCAAAGAGTTTATACAAATTTGTACAAAGGAAAATAAAACAGCTGTGTGAATAGAATGATCCACTGGGTTTCAACTCTGCTATTGCCTTTATATCTCCGAGCGTCTCATCACTTGATGACCTAACCGAAGATGAAGCTGATTGATCAATGCCGTCTGAACTTGATGTAGATACCGGATTCTGGATGCAAAGTGATCCAATGAGACATAGTATTATGCTTTATCCCTAACTTTTGCCTGGACCGCCCTTTCGGGTTTTCAGTCCACCGGGATACCCATTTTTGCCCAAGCCGCCTTTTCAGGTTTTCGACTTGCCGGGTGTACAGATTTTTTTTTCATTTCATCCCTTCATTTTGCCCGAACCCTTTTGGTTCGCCGGGAAGCCCTAATTTTTGCCTAGGTATGTCAACCTAGCGGGTCTTTTTCATGTGTAGTATCTTTTTACTATGTCTGCATTAGCGGGGTGAGGAAGGTCGTCACCATCCATGTTGGTTAGAATCATGGCTCCTCCTGAGAACACATGTTTAACCATAAATGGCCCTTCGTACGTAGGGGTCCATTTGCCCCTTGGATCACTCTGAGGAAGGATGATACGTTTGATTACCAGATCCCCAACTTGATATTCTTGTGGTCTGACCTTTTTGTTAAATGCCCCGATCATTCATTTTTGGTACGTCTGACCATGACAAATAGCAGCAAGTCTCTTTTCGTCAATTAAGTTTAGCTGATCAAGTTGTATCTGGATCCAATCATCTTCACTCAGGTCTGCATCCTTCATTATCTGGAGAGAGGGTATCTGCACTTCGATCGGTAAGACTGCCTCCATGCTGTAGACCAAGGAGAAAGGAGTTTCCCTGGTTGACGTCCTTGCTGAGGTACGGTACCCATGTAGAGCAAACGGTAACATCTCGTGCCAATCTTTGTATGTCACCGTCATCTTCTGCACGATTTTCTTAATGTTCTTATTTGCTGCTTCTACAACCCCATTCATCTTCGGTCTGTAAGGAGAAGAGTTGTGGTGCTGTATCTTAAACCGCTCGTAGAGCTCAGTGATCATCTTGTTATTGAGATTGGTACCGTTGTCTGTAATGATTCTTTCAGGGACCCCGTAGCGACAGATCAGGTTATGCCGAATGAACCGTGCCACAACGTTCTTGGTTACCGTAGCGTAGGAAGCTGCTTCAACCCACTTCGTGAAGTAATCAATCGCTACCAGGATGAAGCGATGCCCATTGGATGCCGTAGGTTTAATCTCACCGGTCATATCTATGCCCCACATTGCGAACGGCCAAGGTGCTGTCAAGACATTCAGAGGAACTGGAAGAACATGCACCTTGTCTGCATATATTTGGCACTTATGGCATGTCCGAGAATGTTGGTAGCAGTCAGCTTCCATTGTGGACCAGAAATACCCTGCCCGAAGGATCTTCTTTGCCATAGTGTGTCCACTAGAATGTGTTCCGAAGGTACCCTCATGTAGCTCTTCCATGATCCTTTCTGCTTCTGTCTTGTCCACACAACGTAGTAAGGTCGAATCATGGTTTCGCTTATACAGGATGCAGTTGCTAAGGAAGAACTTCGCTATGAACCTTCTCAGAAACTTCTTATCATTGACAGATGCACCTTCAGGATACTCCTGAGCTTCCAAGTATCTCTTCACCTCATGGTACCAAGGCTTCTCAGTTACCAATTCAGTCTCAAGGTCACAACAGTATGCTGGTTCGTCCAGTTTCCAGATAATGATCCGGGGAGCCTCATTGTCCCATTTGACCTTGAACATAGAAGACATTGTAGCTAACGCGTCCGCTAACTGATTCTCCTCTCTCGGAAAGTGTTCAAAGGTTATCTCCGTGAAATGGGGGATCAATGTCAACACACATTCTCTGTAAGGAATAAGATTCGGATGTTTCGTATCCCACTCTCCTTTGATCTGATTGATCACGAGAGCGGAATCTCTGAAGACACTCAGAAACTTGATCCTTAAGTCGATCGCAACTTGGAGACCCATGATGCTTGCCTCATACTCCGCCATGTTGTTGGTGCAGTTGAAACATAGTCGGGCAGTGATTGGAGTATGAGTGGCTTGGGGGGATATTATCACAACGCCGATACCGTTACCCAAAGCATTGGAGGCTCCGTCAAAGTGCATAGACCATCGGGATCCTTCCTCAGGTCCTTCATCCGGTCCGGGTACTTCACAATCAGTCACTATCATGATGCTCTCGTCTGGAAACTCAAAGTTCATTGACTGATAGTCGTCTACTGCCTGATGTGCCAAGTGGTCTGCCAATACACTTCCTTTGATGGCTTTCTGAGTCGTGTACTGGATGTCATATTCTGTCAAGATCATTTGCCATATTGCTATTCTCCCAGACAGAGCAGGCTTTTCAAATATATACTTTATAGGATCCATCTTTGAGATCAACAAGGTAGTGTGAGTCAGCATATACTGTCTCAGCCGGCGAGCAGCCCATACCAAAGCGCAGCAAGTTTTCTCGAGCAGTGAGTATCGGGTCTCACAGTCGGTAAACTTTTTGCTAAGGTAATAAATGGCGTGCTCTTTTCGGACAGACTCGTCATGCTGCCCCAGCACACACCCCATTGAGTTGTCAAGTACTGTTAAGTATAGTATCAGAGGTCTCCCTTCAACTGGTGGCATAAGAATGGGTGGTTCTTGGAGATACTCTTTGATTCTGTCAAAAGCGGCCTGACATTCATCATTCCAACGTACTACCTGATCCTTCTTCAGCAGCTTGAAGATTGGCTCACAGGTAGCAGTTAGGTGCGAGATGAATCGAGCAATGTAATTCAGGCGTCCTAGAAAACCTCTGACCTCTTTCTCTGTCTTGGGAATTGGCATCTCTTGAATGGCTTTAACCTTGGCAGGGTCCACTTGAATACCCTTATCACTTACAACGAAGCCTAGCAACTTTCCAGATCTTACCCCGAAGGTGCACTTGTCCGGGTTCAACCTCAGCTTATACAGTTTCAGACGGTCAAACAGCTTCTGTAGATGATCAAGGTGTTCTTCCTCAGTTTGGGACCTTGCAATCATGTCGTCAACATACACTTCTATCTCATGATGGATCATGTCATGAAATAAAGCAACCATGGCACGTTGGTAGGTTGCCCCAGCATTCTTCAGTCCAAAAGGCATGACCTTGTAGCAGAAGGTGCCCCACTGAGTAACAAATGTAGTCTTTTCCATGTCCTCAGGTGCCATCTTGATCTGATTATAGCCTGAAAAACCATCCATGAAAGAGAACACCTTATGCTGAGCAGTATTGTCAACCAGAACATCAATGTGAGGTAGAGGGAAGTCATCCTTGGGGCTGGCCCTGTTCAGATCCCTGTAGTCAACACACATTCTGACCTTTCCATCCTTCTTCGGTACCGGCACCACATTAGCGACCCACTGAGGGTAAGAAGTCACTGCAAGAAATCCGGCATCAAACTGCTTCATAACCTCGGCTTTGATCTTCTCAGACATCTCTGGACGCATACGGCGGACCTTTTGCTTAACCGGAGGGCAGTCTTCCTTAGTAGGCAAATGATAGACCACAATGTCAGTATCCAACCCGGGCATGTCTTCGTAGGACCAGGCAAAGATCTCCACATAATCATGTAACATCTGAGTCATCCGTTGCTTCACGCTGAGCTCTAGGTTGGCACCAATCTTAACCTCCTTTCTGTCCATCTCAGTACCCAGATTTATTGTTTCCACCGGCTCTTCATGTGGTTGAATTGCCCTCTCTTCCTGGAGTAACAGTCTTGCAAGCTCGCCAGGCACTTCGCAATCATCTTCACCTTCATCTTCGGCTAAGTTGATCGGATTTTCGAAGTCATAACTGGCAGTAGCAGAGTCGTTACCAGTGAGATCCAGAGTGGATTGAAACCTGTATGAGTGAGTGTGTGTAAATACAGCTGTTTTGCAATATATAAAGAAAGGAAAGAAAGAAAAGGAGCATAAGATTTGAAATGCGAGAAAACGTCCAAGATCTTTATTCATGATATATGAAATGACAATTAATATACCCTCACAAATGAAGCCAAGGTGCCCCGGGTAAGACACCGGGCCATAGAGTTTTAATTCATTGTTTATTACAAATAACAAAACAAAGGAGTTTATTACTGCGTAACAAAAGTAACAGGAGTATGATCTTTAGCAATCCAATTGGTCAATCCACCATCAGTCGTCGGGTAGATCCAGCTATCGAACTCTGATTCTTCCACCTCATCTTCATCCCCAATAGCATTCACTCATGGGTTGGTAATGAGCACAGGAGGTCTTCTGGTCTTTGCCTTGCGCACAACCTTCTGACCCTCTGCAGTAAAACCCAGTCCAAACTTGTCGGTTTTTTGTGTAAAATCAGGGAGCCTGCCCCAGTTAGCACATTCACCTTTCTTGATCACAGCCCGGGCATCCTTCAAGGAAGCCATTTTCAAGGGAACATCCTCTTCAACCACTGTTTCCGCTGCTGCCAATGTTGGAGGTACCTCTTCAAAATGCTGAAAGGGACCTCTTCAATGTACCTGAAGGAATTCAAGTGGCTCACCATATACTCCTCCTCTCCCTGCACAGTGACAATCTTCCCTCTGACGGGATACTTGAGCTTCTGGTGTAGGGTAGAGGTCACTGCCCCAGCTTTGTGGATCCAAGGTCGACCCAGTAGACAAGAATACGATGGACGGATATCCATCACATAGAAAGTAGAGTCGAATACTTGAGAACCCACGCGAATAGGAATGTCTACTTCTCCATGGACCATCCTTTGAGAACCGTCAAAGGCTCTGACAATGATGTTGCTAGGTTTCAGCTCCAGGCCCTCACAATCCAACCGGTCTAAGGCCTTTTTGGGTAGCACATTTAAGGAAGAACCGGTGTCCACCAACACATGCGCAAGAGTAGTGCCCCTGCATTCAATAGAGACATGCAGGGCGTCATTGTGGTCCTTTCCCTTAGCAGTAAGGTCAGCATCCGAGAAACCCAAACCATTGTCGGCTGTCAAATTGGCTACGCAATCAGTAAACTGGACTGCAGATATCTCCTGTGGCACATGGGCCGTCTTGAGAAATGAAATCAGGGCCTTAGCATGGGCCTCGGAGCACAGCAGCAAGGAGAGCATAAAGATCTTGGAGGGGGTATGCCCCAGCTGCTCGACAACATTGAAGTCACTCTTCTTGATTATTTTAAGAATTTCCTCCATCTCTTGTTGGGAGGCCTCAGCATTCACAGATTTTGGCGCCTCCATCTGGGCAGGCTCATCTTCAATCCCTTTGCCCCGAGCATTAGACGACTCGGCGGCATGGGAAACAACTTGATCAGAAATGGGAACAGGTGTACTTGCAGGTGTTATAGTGAGGGGTCTTCGAATAGCTGGTGGCGCAATGTCAGGCAAGAAGAGCCTGCCACTGCGGGTAACTTTTGATGGACCAGTGATATTGCTGATGCTGGTGCCAGTGTTGAACTCTTGTTTTATTCCATGTACGTATACATCTGCCCCATAGTGCCATGGGACAGCCTTATCAGATTCATAGGGGAGAGGCCCCGGAACAGTAATCACAATGGGTGCGACAGTCATGATTTTAACCGGCTTCCTCGGGAGAGCCTTGATCGGATTATTAAAGATTGTAACAACAGAAACTTCTTCCACCGAAACAAGCTGAACATCAGTCTTCTTGAACAGAATCTCTTTGCTGTCCATCAGGCTTTGGATGCCCAACTTCAGCAAAGGACAACCAGAAAGGGAAACAGCACAGAAAAGGCAACCTTCACTACAACCCGGAAATAAACTGGCCAACAGTAGGTTCCTCTTAACAGTCATCAAGGGAGTAGCTACATCATTCACAGAAACGGCATATACATCTTCATCAACGACATTCACTCCATGCTGGGGCATAGGAGCAGTCACCACATTTAGCCTTTCAGGCGCTTCAAATTGTATCTCCTTTGCGTCAATAAGGTCTTGCACCTTATTCCTCAAGGCCCAACAGTCATCAGTGGAATGCCCCGGGCTATCGGAGTGATAAGCACAACGGGCATTTGGATTGTATTTGGGGGAGGCAGTGTTCACAACCTTCAGGGCCTCTCTAACAGTCACCAAATTGGTGGATAGCAACTGCGGCAAGATTTGCGATAAGGTCATACTTAGACGGGTAAACTCTCTTCTGGGTCTTTCACCCCTTTGTGGATTGGTTTGCCGGGGAGCGGCAGCAGGCTTAGCAATCATCACCGCATTGACAAATTGGCGGCGCTCAGGTTTATCATGTCTTTTAGGCCCATACACAGCACTGGCCTCCTTTTTAAAGGGTTTCTTCTCAGAGCTTGCAAATGCACCCTTCTGAATTTTTCCGGACTTCATTCCAGCCTCTATTCTCTCCCCAGTCAGAATAAGATCAGTGAACCCTGCAGACGAGTTACTGATAAGATGATTGAAAAATGGCCCAGATAGGGTCCCCAAGAACATGTCCACCAACTCCCGGTTAGTTAACGGAGGCTGCACCCTGCCAGCCAGATCCCTCCACTTTTGTGCGTACTCTTTAAAACCTTCGCTTGATCCTAGCGACATACCCTGGAGTTGGGTACGTGTAGGAGCGAGGTCGGCATTATATTGATACTGCTTATAAAAAGTAGTAGCCAACTCCTCCCAGTTACGAACCTTGGTCCCATCCAGCTGATAGAACCATTCGAGATGAGTCCCTGAAAGACTCTCCTGGAAGAAGTGGATCCACAAGTTCTTGTCCACTGTGTACGACTGAATCTTCCGCACATAAGATCTGAGGTGTAGCTTGGGACAAGACGCCCCGTCATACTTGGTGAAAGATGGTGCCTTAAACTTGTGAGGAATAATCACACCAGTAGATAAGCCCAAGTCTCCGAAATCCAGCCCAGGCACTTGTTGGATCTCCATTGCATTCAGTCTGTCTTCCAACTGCTTATACCGGTCTTCAGCAGGAGGATACTGTTCCTCATTAAAGTCAGTCTCATTGTCAGAGACTACCGGACTAGGACCTTTTCCCCCTTGGGGACTGCTCTTGCCTATAGAGGAACCAGCTTCCTCATTCTGCAGAGTGTTGCCAAACCTTCGGCCCGAGTTGAAAAGAACAGTTCTCTTCTTCTTCTTCTTCTCCTTCTTCAGGAGTAAAGCCTTTAGCTCTTCTTGGCCTTGAGCCAAACCCATGATCAGCTCCTGAAATTGCGCATTCTGCGCCTGAAGGGCCTTGATAGACATCTCGGTTGATGATGAGTCAGGATTCATGATGCTGAAATAAACAGCGAAGAACAGTAAGCAACCTGAAAAGAAGAAAACCTGCTATGCACATGATGAATGGAATGCGTATGAGTTATGTTTTCAAAGACAATCGGGAATCAACTTTGTAAACAAAAAGGAACACACTTCATTAGATTCAACTTTGAAACTTAAATTGTTCAACAGGTTGCCCTTAGGCGTTACATAAAAGGGAAATACTGAAAAGGGAAATAAAACTGTAAAAGAACATCCAGAGCTCCTTATTGATCCCATGGTCTCCTCTTCTCAGTACGGATGTAGTCATTCAGAGCTCGCTCATTCTCCAACTGCTTTGTCAGCTTCTGGATCTTCAATTCCTGCTTGTTAAACTTTTCCCGATACGAATCCCGTTCTTCTCGCAGTTGCGACCAAGACCTCTTTAATGTCTCATAATCAGTAGGTATCTGAGGAGGGAGGACAGTTGGAGAAGCCCCATCTTTGTCAGGATACTCAAGAATGACGGGTCTGACAGCTTCGTACGGCATACCTAACTTCTGAGCATGGATGTGAACCCATTTGTAGTAGGCTTCCATAGGTAGAGAAGTCTTTGGCCCCAACTCTTGTGGGTCAGCTTTATGAACTCTGTCCCAAGCCTTGATGAACCTCCGACGCAGCTCGTCACTATCCACCTGAAACTCAAAACTGATGTGAGGCACCAACATCTCATGAGGCCCTGCTCTTCTAGCCCTTCCAAACTGACGGAGCGCTAGACATGGATTGTAAGAGATTCCTTCTTGAGTACCAATCAAAGGAACATTAGGGTATTCTCCGCAACGATCAATAACAGCTATCTCATCCAAACCTCTGAAAGTCCAAATGATGTCCTTATCAGTGAGAGACATTAACCTATGAGCCCAACCTCTTCCTTCTTGGTTCTTCAGCACGAACTTAGGGAGGTGCGAAATAAACCACCTCACCAATAAAGGGATACAACACCATAGGGTTCCTCGTCTTCGGGCAGTACGAGCATAAAGTTGTTGCAGGATGTCACCCAAGAGAGTGGGCACAGGGTTCTGAGACATAAAGATCCTTATGGCAGTGACATTGATGAAGTTGTCAAGATTAGGAAACAAGACTAGCCCATAGATTAAGAGAGCCAGAATGTCTTCATATGCCCTAAAGTCCAAGTCATTCCAGAAACTGTTAGCTTTACCAATCAGAAACTTGGCCAAGAAACCCTTAACTCCGCTTCTAGTCACCCAGTTGTCCATTACTTCTTGATAGGTCAAAGGAAGAGCTGCAGCAACCTCCTCAAGCCTGAGGGTCTTTTCCCAACCAGTGAAGGGAGTCTGATCCAAGATAGGGATACCAAGCAAATCAGAGAACTCTTCCAGGGTAGGGACCAACTGGAAGTCTTGAAAGGTGAAACACTGGTATAGAGGGTCATAGAACTGGGTCAGGACACTCATCAACTGTTGATCCCGCTTTGCAGTGACTAAACTGAGAAGAGAACCATGCCACTGGATGAAGGATGTGGTGTTTGGAATTCTGCTAACCAATTCTTCAAGCAACTCAGGTGGGTGAACAAAGTTGAACCGGATAGTATTCCTCTGCACAGGCATCATGATGTCCTACAAAACAGAGCAAAGGTGAAACCCTCTTGTCTTTGAAATGGTCAGTCCTTATGCAGGATGCATGCAATGCTCATGATGTTATGATGTTATGATAAAGTACACCACAAATATTTACAAAGACAAACATGATAAGGCACACAAGTCACACAAGACAAGCCCTTAAAGTTTAGGCCATCATGAGGTCTAGGTATTACCCTCTTTCAGTTTGTTGGTTCATACCTGTCCTATCAAAAGTAACCGGGTTCTTAGAGGATCCCAATATCATTGACTACCCTCAATCGGTCATAACTCCAGCATCGCAATCTTTTCTTGCAGCCAGAACCATCGCGAGAGTTTAGCCTCAATGGGCGTAGCATACTGCTACTGTTCTAATGGCCAAGTTGTGTCATTTAAGGTTCTAAGGTCTGTTGGTGCTTAATGACTCCTTGGAAGACCCATATTCTCCTCGTTGCAACACAAGGGATATCGGTACAGACCAAGGTGCCACACCAACGTAGCCACTGCTTCACCCATGTCGGTCTACGCCGGACAGGTCCCTCACAGCTTATGCTACCTAAACAGGGTATCCCCAGATCCGAGTTAGGATCTATGTAACTCCCATGCAACCCACAATTTTAAAGCAAACAAGTCAATACAATTGAAAACACAGTTATGAACTATCCTAAGGTACACCTCACTTTATAAAGATCCCCAGCAGAGTCGCCAGTTCTGTGATTGGTGGATCTGGAACTGACTGTTTAACGCCGGTTCACGAAATGTCGCGGAAGCAAGAGTCGCCACCGTCTTTTATTTTCTCCAACATGGACAGGACAAAAGCACAGCAAAATTCCTTATGAGATAGTTTCTCGGTTCGGGAGGTAGATTTATAGAAAGGGAAGGTGTTAGCACCCTTTCTATCCATGGTTATCCATGGGCTCTTAGATACTTGCTCATTTGTGTTTTCAAAATGTGTTTGCTTTTCAAAGTGTGAGTGGGTTTGAAAAAGTTTCGTTTAAAGATTTCAGATCGACTCTTGTATCAGTCCTCAAGAGTGTTTGAAAAGTTGTTTTGAAAGCTTTTTGAAAGTGTCGGTGTGAAAAGAGTTTTTGATTTGTTTTTGAGAGAGCAAGTATCTATGAGTCATCTACCTACCCTAAGGAATTAGGCTGTGTAAATGTCCTTAAGGTAGTGCCATCCCACCATTGAGAGGTAGGTAGCACCACCGTTGGAGGTGTTCGGGTCAATTCGAGGGTTCGGGACAGTGTGGTCACCAGAGCAATGGGAAGACACCTTAGAAGCTACCCTCATGCCATGTTCATGGACATGAGGACTTACTAAAACATCCTCTACTCGACGACCATGTTTCGAGGGGCAAGGCAATAATGAGACGTACCCTAGGAGTGGTGTGTGATTTGTGTGTCATTTTCAATTATGTTTATCTTGTCATGCATTGGTGATCTACACTTTGTTTTTATTTTTGGCATTCATTCTTTCAGGCAAATTAATTAACAGTTAAAAGGTGCGGAATTAAAAGTCCTACGCTATTACAAAGGCGCGGGTCTACATCGCCAAATTAGTCCAAGACCCGATTTAAAATAAAATAAAATAAAAGGCGGAAAGATAAACGTCTAATTAATCTATTACACGGCTTTGGGGCAATTACATTATATTCACAAAAAAGAAATGAAAGTAAATGCGAAAAGAAATAAAGTCGGGAATGCGAGGGCGTTGGACCCTGTGATCGGTGGATCTGGAACTGACTGTTTAACGCTGGTTCGCGAAATGTCGCGGAAGCAAGAGTCGCCACCGTCTTTTATTTTCTCCAAATGGAAAGGACAAAAGCACAGAAAAATTCCTTATAGAGATTGCTCTCGGTTCGGGAGGTAGGTTATAGAAAGGGAAGGTGTTAGCACCCTTTCTATCCATGGTTATCCATGGGCTCTTAGATACTTGCTCATTGTGTTTTCAAAAATGTTTGTTTGCTTTTCAATGTGGGTTTTAAAAAGTTTCTTTGAAAATTTCAGTTCGACTCGTACGTCAGAGTGTTTGAAAAATTTGCTTTGAAAGCTTTTGAAAATGTGTTGGTGTGAAAAGATTTCAATTTGTTTTGTTTTGAATTAGAGCAAGTATCCTTGAGAACCTACCTACCCTAAGGAATTTGTCTGTGTAAATGTCCTTAAAAGTAGTGCCATCCCACCATTGAGAGGTAGGTAGCACCACCATTGGAGGTGTTCGGGTCAATTCGAGGGTTCGGGACATGGTGATCACCAGAGCAATAGGAAGACACCTTAGAAGCTACCCTCATGCCAGGTTCCCGGATCATGAGGACTTACTAAGACATCCTCTACTCGACGATCACCTTTCGAGGCAAGGCAACAGTGAGGCGTACCCTAGGGGTGGTGTGTGCGATTCGTGTGTCGTTTTCATTGATTTTTGTCTTGTCATGTTCATTGTGATCTACGCTTGATTTTATTTTAAGTCCATACATTCTTTCATGCTTTGTTTGTTAACAGTTAATATTTGCGGGAGTTAAAAGTTCTAAACTATTACAAAGGCGCGGGTCCACATCGCCAAAATTAAAATCCAGGACCCGATTTGACGGAAAATAAATAAAGCAAAGTAAAAGTGCGAAATTGAAAAGTGCGAGAAGTTTAAGTTACACGGCTTTGCGAGAGGTACATGATTATTTGAATGAAAAAAATAAATATGCGAAATTAAATAAATTACGAACGAGGGCGTTGGACCCTTTTGCAAAATATTATTAATAAGGAATTAAAATTAATATTGAAAGAGAATGTTTTTTTTTGGTGTTTTTAGTGTTTTTAAGATTTAATGGAAAAAAGAGAATTAATTATAACTAAAATAAAATGTCAAACCCTAATTCTAATTATTTTTAGTTATTATGAAAAATATTGAATTTTTAACTAATTTAAACCTAAGTTAATTTACATGCATTTAATTTATGAAAATAAATATAATAAATATTATTATTGTAAAAAAAAAGAAATTAAAAGGAATAATATTAACAATTAAACCTAAATTCTATATATTTTTGGATTTTTAGTTATTAAAAAGAATTAAAATTGTAACCTAATTAAAACTAAATATTTATATGTTAACTTATTTATGAAAATAATTAAAATAATAAATTTATTATATTTTGGGTCTTTTCTGATTTTTTAGGCATTTTTTTGTATTTTTGTAAAAAAAACAATTAATTAAATCAAAGCAAAACAAATAATAAAACAATGAATAAAATAAAATAAAATATGTGCAAACCAGGGAGGGGTTCAGTCCCAATATGGAGGTGTGACTTGGAATAGTCTGGCCCAATTCTGAAGCCTCCTTTGACTTTTTGCTAGCATGCTGTGCGTTGACTGGAGAGTAGCGTGTTCATCCATCCTCAGCCTTGTGATTGTGGACGTTGGGCACGTGGACGCTCTGATCTGGGGGATGTATGGTATGCTCCCACCTGAAAACTGCATATGAGCGCGTTTTGCAAAATATTATTGAAATAACGTAGACCTGGGGCTCGAACCCAGGTCTTGGATGTGAACGCTATCAACTCCTGCCAGCTGAACCATTGAATTGTTTTGTATATTTAATAAACCATGAACATAATAAAACAAGCGAGAGTTAGTGCCTCAAAAAACGCGCGTAATTCAAAAGAACCACTGGCCGTTGGACACGAGGTCATCTTCTTCAATCTTCCTGAAACACAAATATGAGGCAACGGTTTTTAAGCGTTGTTTTAGGGGTGTTTCCAGAAAATAGCGACTAGCGCTATGTGGTTCATAAATTAATCGCGAGGCTTGGTCCATGTTCGTCTCAATGCGCTAAATCCCATGGTCATGGTCTGGAGCTTTGATTTTTCCTCTTTGCAAAAGCCCTAAAATTACAACCTGTAAACCCTAAAATTTAAGCATGGTAGAATCTCGTACACAGCGTTATAATCAAATCAAAAGCATTGGTTAGCTTCGAAACATCACACTGAACAAGAATCCATAAATAAAAATGTAAAAAGATGCATGAATTATGATATACGATTCTGAAAATTGCTTGACACAGTTTGAGTTTAATCTACCAATTCTTTGTGTTTGAGTTGACGTTAGGGATTGGAATGCGTTCAGGAATTGCCAAGGAAGCTTTTGGAATAGGTTTTGAGCTTTGAATCAACCTTTAGAGTGGTTTTCAGTTTTGAACTTTTTGATGAAAATTCCAAGTTTGATATGCCTCTTTCTGCGCAGCTTTGGGTCTAATGCCATTAGGTTTGTGTTCCTGGTTATGTATAGAAGCAATTAGGTTAAGAAACTCAATCAGATCTCTCATAATTATGGATTTTGAACATTTGATTTCAAGGATCTTTTTGAATCTTTTTTCATGTGCATTTTGTATCAATTATGATCAATTAGTCCAATTCTTTCCATGTTTGGGATGTGCACGAGATTTTGAAAGCAAAACATGCATAAAAAGATTTTTTAGGTCAAAGTAGATATTTTTCACATATTTAAATAATTTAAATGAATTAATATTAATATAAATTCAAGTAAATAAATAAAAATTGAGAAAATACTTCCCTTTGGGCCAAGTGGTCGTGCATATGCTTGGAATGATGAATCATGGAAGAAAAAAGGGCCCATTAGCAATTTTGAATCATTTGCATCAATGTTGACTTTTCAAAATTCCCAAAAATTTCCCAACTTCCACAAGGCATAACTTGCTCAATGTTTAAGCTTTTCACATGTTCTTGGACATTTTGGAAAGGTCTTTGAGTCCTTTAACCAATGCCTTTGGTCCCATGTCATTTTGATTTACCAATCTCAAGTTATGGCCTTTGACTTAAAGTCCTTTTTTGTTGACTTTTGAAAATGACCTATAATGTTGAAATTGATAACTTTTTGTGAGAGCATTTCTTGGACTTGGAATATGAAGATGAATTGTAGGAAATGTCTTTCTCTTCAAAATGAGCTTTGGATGGAATTTTTCTGATAATCCATGTGAAAGTTATGCCCTGGTCAATTTCAGTTGACTTTTTCAGCTGTCCAAATATAGTAACTTTTGCATCTTGATGATTTTCTGAGCCAAATTTTGAGAATCATGATCAAGCATTTATCAAATGATGTTTGTGGCTTCAAAATGATATGTTGACCAAAAATTTGAACTTTTGACTGTCAAATGACCATTTTGCCCCTACAGTTGACTGTAGTGCAATTTAGGGTTTTGACTGTGCAATTTTGAGCTGAATGCCTTGAAACTTGGTATGAAGATGCTTGACCATATTTGTAGGCATATGAGACTTGATTGGGCCTTTGAAAACTTCTTTTTCTTGACCAGAACACAAACCCTATTTTTGACTGTATAGGAGACAGTTGCACTGCACAACCCTTGGGGAATTTTGTGACTTGGCTTGGCAATTTCTTGAAGAATATGGGAGGGAAAATTTTGGGGTACAACAGTTGCCCCTGTTCAATCTTCTTAGACCTGAGGATGCAGATTGGCTGACGTGCCTTTCGTAATCCGAGGGTAGAAGATGATTGAACACTAGAGTGCCCAGAAATGTGCGCTCACATAGTAACAATGATGGGGGAATGGGATTATAGATGCCATTTAGAGGTTGCTGGATAGGATGATGGGCTTATAGATGCCATCAGGACGTTGATCGCGTAGGAGATTCCTTAGCTAGAACCTGCTTACCTGCAAAAGAAAAATGAGTACCTGACACGTTGCATGAGCTGATTTTCCGATGCTTGGTATAGATGTGTCCTGACTGGTTACAGGAGTTGGATCTGGAGCTTCAAACAGCGATGAATGAACCGGGGATGGTTATTGCTTTAGCATGAATGGTAAGAGAACCTTGGGCGACTTTAACTTCAACAACGCTCGTTGAGACAAATCTTAGCGGGAATTACCATCTTTGCAGTATCGGAACGGGGACCATAGACCTTTACAATCTGAAAGGGAATCACCTCACTCGCCGTCGGAGAGGGAAATCATAGGAAAAGGAATTGTCACCTCACACACCGTCGGAGAGGGAAACATCTGAAGAAGGAATTACCACCTCACGCACTTGCCGGAGAGGGGACCATAAGAGATTATCACCTCACACTCATCGTCGGAGAGGGGAACATCTGAAGAAGGAATTACCACCTCATGCACTTGCCGGAGAGGGGACCATAAGAGATTATCACCTCACACTCATCGTCGGAGAGGGAACATCTGAAGAAGGAATTACCACCTCACGCACTTGTCGGAGAGGGGACCATAAGAGATTATTACCTCACACTCATCGTCGGAGAGGGAAACATAACTTCTGCTGAGTCTTTATCAGAAAAATCTGTTGGGAGTCGATTTAGCTGGACTAGCGAAGGCTTTGAAATATCTTTACCTGGAATAAGTGTCAGAACGTCGCCATATCTGGTTCATATCTGGACTATATCTGGAAGGAAATCTGGAAGCAGTATCAGAATGTCACCATCTCTGGGTCATATCTGAAACTATATCTAGAAGGATGTCTGGAAGCAGTATCAGAACGTCACCATTTCTGGATCATATCTGAAACTATATCTAGAAGGATCTCTGGAAGCAGCATCAGAACGTCACCATATCTGGATCATATCCGAAACTATATCGAGAAGGAATTCTGGAAGCAGTATCAGAACGTCACCATATCTGGATCATATCCGAAACTATATCGAGAAGGAATCCTGGAAGCAGCATCAGAACGTCACCATATCTGGATCATATCTGAGACTATATCGGGAAAGAAATCTGGAAGCAGTATCAGAACGTCACCATATCTGGATCATATCCGAAACTATATCTAGAAGGAAATCTGGAAGCAGCATCAGAACGTCACCATCTCTGGATCATATCCGAAACTATATCTAGAAGGAAATCTGGAAGCAGCATCAGAACGTCGCCATATCTGGGTCATATCTGAAGCTATATCTAGAAGGAAATCTGGAAGCAGCATCAGAACGTCACCATATCTGGATCATATCTGAAACTATATCTAGACTGAATTGCGATAGTTAATAGTAGTCATTTTTGTATTGATCTTTTTCCTGAAAAGGCAAAACATAATTGTATGCAAAATCATGATGCATGAACTGTATGTCTTTAAAATCAATGAGATTCGTGTAGCATGATGCATATGCATGATATAATGTATGAAGATGTGATGTTTATGAATGTATGTTTTCGTCTAGGAAAGTAAATCCTTGACGGTTGCCGGGAAGTCATATCCTGGGCTGATGTTGAAGAATAGATTTTGCTTCCACTGGGGATGATAACTGCAAGAATACCGGTAGGAGAAGATGACTCCGTTGAGGGATGATCTTGGCGAACGAAAGATTCTGCGGGGAGAAAAGATACTCTAGCGACCATGCTGAGAAGCAACACTCTGTGGGGATAGGGATGCCTTGCTGAAGTTGATAACTTGCTGGGATACCGTTGTTATGTTGGAAGTATTGATAGACTTCGCTGGGGATAGGAAAGAACTACGTTGACGACGATCTTTCCTTGGCTTTTGGCTGAGGATAACCCAGTTATATCCTGTTGAGGAAATAACTCTTTAAACCAAGCCGGACGACGCGTTCGTGCTTTGCGAGGGGATAAGCTTCCAGAATATACTGGGGATAAGCTTATTGCTTGGGGATATGGATTCCAACTTTCTTGAGGAAACTGGATTGGACTCTCCTGGGGAAGTATTGAACTGTATTGGTTATGTTCTTCAACGGAACCTACCTTGATACCCTGGAGGATAGAACAATCAGATTGCTTAGACCGCCCATTATTGCCCCTGTTTCTATGGGGGAGGCACTTGTGGGGTGCTGATAGTTGTTGATGGACAAACCTTCTTCTGGTAGACAGATGGCAGGACATAGTCGTACGCTTTAATCCCTAACTTTTGCCTGGACCACCCTTTCGGGTTTTCAGTCCACCGGGATACCCATTTTTGCTCAAGCCGCCTTTTCAGGTTTTCGACTTGCCGGGTGTACAGATTTTTTTCATTTCATCCCTTCATTTTGCCCGAACCCTTTTGGTTCGCCGGGAAGCCCTTATTTTTGCCTAGGTGTGTCAACCTAGCGGGTCTTTGATGTTGCGTAGTATTTTTCGACTATGTCCACGCTCTTAGAATGCAGGTAGGTGCCCCAGGCTGCTTGTGTTGCCATATTACCAGGAGGTGTCTGATCATGCAAGATTCGTTGCTGGAGTGCCCCAAGTGACTCAGGCAGAGATTTGCCCCAGGCTTTTTGGCCTTTTGAGAGATTCTCTGGATCTTGACTTAACTGCCCCAGATGGTAGACCATGATCATGCCGTGCCCCTTGATTGGAGGTACTTCTATTCATTAGGCATTCGTCGTGCGAACTTCTATGCTGTTCAAACAAAAGGTCATATGCAAACAAAGTTATGTTAAAAATGCAAAGCTTATGTCTGTCTTGAAGATTTTGAAAATGCATTCTTTTTCATAAAACAAGTGAATGTTTGTAAAACGTGATGTCAACTCCGTTTTTACCGTAGGCCTTAAGGAGTCAGGATACCTTTCGTAACAGTATGCTTTCAAACTAACCCATGCTTCAGCTAGGACTTTTAAGGGTTATAACGTGGCCTGGTTCATGGTTCAAGAAACAAAGGATAAAGGCTCAAATTATTTGTACCCACCCGCTCTTCGTGATGTTCTCCAAACCTAAACTCAGTTGATCATACGTTAGACCTTGTTTGAGTCTTTGCTTTGATATTCCAATAACGATTCAGATGTTGACAGTTCATTTTGAATAGGCAGTCATTCCTTTTTTTTGTTGAGGGTTTGTAGGACCTCTCTCTTTTGATTTCGTTATCCCTTTCTTTTTTTGCCTGAACTGTTTCCTTTTTTGGAATTACAGTCAGCGGGATGCCCCAGTTTCATAAGTCCCCTTTGTAGGTTTAGACTTTTTTGGGCTTTTCATTTATGAATTTTGATGATGACTGCCTGTCCTTTTGATTGTTCTGAACCATCACTGTCTTTGTTTGTTTTGTAAAGATCTCTTCGGTGCCATTCGTCATGCACTTGGATCAACTGAGGGACTACCCTACCCCAGGTTATGATAAAGGGTTTCAATTTTAGAAAATAAAAACTCCTACTTCTTTGGCTCAGAGGGGTTAACAAGGGATTATCTTCCTTATAACTCCAGTGTTTAGGATTTGAAACAATGCTTGTACCTCATCAGCAGGGTCTGTTCAAAAGCATACTGTAGATCGTGGTATCGTTTTCGTCATCCTCCCTCAAGAGGCTCAGAATTATTAACCGAGAGTTGACATCAGAAAAAATATGAAAAGAATATAATAAAAATAATTGTATTAATTCCAAAAACAGACATATGCGATGCATTGATAGAATAAAAGAGTTTGCTATGACATTAATTGTTTGTATAAGCAAAGAAAAATACAACTCAAAAATTCACATAAACAAAAGTCTTCAATGATTGGGTAACGGAGCAGTGATTATGTTCGGAGTCTCAGGCACTTCAAACTGAATCTCTCCGGCGTCGATCATGTCTTGAATTTTGTTCTTGAGAGGCCAGCAGTTGTCCGTAGTATGCCCCGGGCTATCAGAATGATATGCGCACCTATCGTTGGGATGATAGTTGGGAGCAGAAGTGTTCGGATTCCGGAGAGGAGCCCTTAAAGTGATCAGCCCTGCCTTCAACATTTGTTGCAGTGCTTGATCCAGCGACATGTTGAGTTTGGTATACTGTCGTTTCTCCTTTCGTTGCTGCCCCTGTCCTTGTTGAGCAGGTCCAGGATTGGAGATCTGGATTGCCCCTGCCTCATGACGGCTCTTTTTACCGTGCACAGCATTGGATTCTTTCTTTCCATGATGAGGCCTTTTATCAGAAGGTGCACCCTCTTGAATTTTCCCAGACCGGATGCCAGCTTCTATCCGCTCTCCAGTCAAGATAAGATCTGTGAATCCAGCAGACGAATTCCCAATCAGGTGGTTATAGAACGGACCAGACAGGGTCCCCAAGAACATATCAACAAGTTCCCGATCAGTCAGAGGTGGTTGTACCCTTCCAGCAAGATCCCTCCATTTCTGCGCATATTCTTTAAAACCTTCACTTGATCCTAACGACATACCCTGGAGTTGGGTACGCGTAGGAGCAAGGTCGGCATTATACTGATATTGCTTGTAGAAAGCAGTAGCCAACTCCTCCCAGTTACGAACCTTGGTCCCATCCAGCTGATAGAACCATTCGAGATGAGTCCCTGAAAGACTCTCCTGGAAGAAGTGGATCCACAAGTTCTTGTCCACCGTATATGGTTGAATCTTCCGAACATAGGACCTGAGATGTAACTTGGGACAAGACGCCCCGTCATACTTGGTAAAGGATGGTGCTTTGAACTTCCGAGGAATAATCACACCAGTTGACAAACCCAAATCTCCAAGATCCAGCCCAGGTACCTATTGGATCTCCATAGCATTCAGCCTATCCTCCAACTGTTTGTACTTGTCCTCAGCCGGAGGGTACTGTTCGTCGTCGAAATCTGTTTCATTGTCAGAGACCACTGGACTGGGAATCCTTTCCCCCTGATGACTACCCTCCCTCACAGATGGAGTTGTCCTCTCAGTTTCAATCTGCGGTGCATTCCCAGATCTGCGTCTAGGGCTGAACAAAACAGTCCTCTTCTTTTTCTTGTCCTTCTTCAAGAGCAGCGCCTTCAGATCTTGCTGCCCCTGGGTCAAATTCATGATCAACTCTTGGAACTGGGCGTTCTGAGCCTGAAGGGCCTTGATAGACTGCTCAGCTGATGATTCAGGATTCATGGCGATCGGCTGAAATAAACAGCGAGGAAGGGTAAGCAACCTGTCAAAGGGATACCTGCAATGCAATGAGATGTATGACATGCATGTAATGTTTTCAAGGACCTCGCGGGGTAAACAGAGAAAACTTGTTAGAGTTAGAAACTGGCAACTTGATTGAAGGCACTTCCTGTTGTAGAGAGCCCTTCTTCAAGGGTCAAAGGCTCACCATATCCAGTGGGTCATAGCCCCTGACAACCTTGGCTAGAGGAAAATAAATCCTCTTTGCCCCTGGCTAGATGTTTGATTTATCATGATCTGCATCACAAGCCCTTGAGATCCTTGAAATGAGTTAGGATGTATGCAATGGTATGATGTCATGCTATGCATGGGGTGATGTAGGTAAACCCTGTTATGAGCCCTTATTAAGGACTACAAACAGACCCTGCAAGAAATTCAATATACTTTGTTATGAGTCCCAATTAAGGACTATAAACAAAACAAAACCTGCAAGATATCTGGTAAACCTTGTTATGAGTCCCCGTTAAGGACTATAAACAACCCTGCAAGAAATTTAGTACCCCGTTATGAGTCCCAATTAAGGACTATAAACAAGACCTGCAAGAAACAAGTGTCAGGTAACAAGCACGCAGATAGTCAAGTACGAAGGCACACAAGTCACACAAAAGAGCCCTTAGGGTTCAGGCCAGCATGAGGTCTAGGTATTACCCTCTTGAAGTTGGTGGGTTCAACCTGTCCTATTAGAAGTAACCGGGTTCTAAGGGTCCCAATATCACGGGATTGCTTTCATTGTTCATCGTTTCGATTTAGCCACTGAACTGGCGACCGAAATATTCCAGGAAAGCAACCCTCCATTGAGTGTAGTATCGAGTATCAACCAACCTCAGACTGCACCAAAGTCAGTTATCTCACTACCCTAAAGAGGCCAAGATAGTTCAATTAAGGTTCCTAAGGTCTGTTGATGCTTCATGACACCACGCGGAGGCCCCGTACTCTCCTTGACTGAACTCAAGGGTTACCGGTACACACCAAAGTGCCACATCAACGTAGCAGACTGTTTCAACCATGTCGGTATACCCCGCACAGTTCCCTCACAGCCTTGTTGCTACTTTCTAAGAAGGTATCCCCCAGATCCGGGTTAGGATCTATAGAACTCCCAAGCAATCCACAATTTAAAGCACACAAGGAAAACAATTGAAAACACAATGATCTTAGTCCTAAGGTACACCCCACTTTATAAGATAGTCCCCAGCAGAGTCGCCAGTTCTGTGATCGGTGGATCTGGAACTGACTGTTTAACGCTGGTTCGCGAAATGTCGCGGAAGCAAGAGTCGCCACCGTCTTTTATTTTCTCCAAATGGAAAGGACAAAAGCACAGAAAAATTCCTTATAGAGATTGCTCTCGGTTCGGGAGGTAGGTTATAGAAAGGGAAGGTGTTAGCACCCTTTCTATCCATGGTTATCCATGGGCTCTTAGATACTTGCTCATTGTGTTTTCAAAAATGTTTGTTTGCTTTTCAATGTGGGTTTTAAAAAGTTTCTTTGAAAATTTCAGTTCGACTCGTACGTCAGAGTGTTTGAAAAATTTGCTTTGAAAGCTTTTGAAAATGTGTTGGTGTGAAAAGATTTCAATTTGTTTTGTTTTGAATTAGAGCAAGTATCCTTGAGAACCTACCTACCCTAAGGAATTCGTCTGTGTAAATGTCCTTAAAAGTAGTGCCATCCCACCATTGAGAGGTAGGTAGCACCACCATTGGAGGTGTTCGGGTCAATTCGAGGGTTCGGGACATGGTGATCACCAGAGCAATAGGAAGACACCTTAGAAGCTACCCTCATGCCAGGTTCCCGGATCATGAGGACTTACTAAGACATCCTCTACTCGACGATCACCTTTCGAGGCAAGGCAACAGTGAGGCGTACCCTAGGGGTGGTGTGTGCGATTCGTGTGTCGTTTTCATTGATTTTTGTCTTGTCATGTTCATTGTGATCTACGCTTGATTTTATTTTAAGTCCATACATTCTTTCATGCTTTGTTTGTTAACAGTTAATATTTGCGGGAGTTAAAAGTTCTAAACTATTACAAAGGCGCGGGTCCACATCGCCAAAATTAAAATCCAGGACCCGATTTGACGGAAAATAAATAAAGCAAAGTAAAAGTGCGAAATTGAAAAGTGCGAGAAGTTTAAGTTACACGGCTTTGCGAGAGGTACATGATTATTTGAATGAAAAAAATAAATATGCGAAATTAAATAAATTACGAACGAGGGCGTTGGACCCTTTTGCAAAATATTATTAATAAGGAATTAAAATTAATATTGAAAGAGAATGTTTTTTTTTGGTGTTTTTAGTGTTTTTAAGATTTAATGGAAAAAAGAGAATTAATTATAACTAAAATAAAATGTCAAACCCTAATTCTAATTATTTTTAGTTATTATGAAAAATATTGAATTTTTAACTAATTTAAACCTAAGTTAATTTACATGCATTTAATTTATGAAAATAAATATAATAAATATTATTATTGTAAAAAAAAAGAAATTAAAAGGAATAATATTAACAATTAAACCTAAATTCTATATATTTTTGGATTTTTAGTTATTAAAAAGAATTAAAATTGTAACCTAATTAAAACTAAATATTTATATGTTAACTTATTTATGAAAATAATTAAAATAATAAATTTATTATATTTTGGGTCTTTTCTGATTTTTTAGGCATTTTTTTGTATTTTTGTAAAAAAAACAATTAATTAAATCAAAGCAAAACAAATAATAAAACAATGAATAAAATAAAATAAAATATGTGCAAACCAGGGAGGGGTTCAGTCCCAATATGGAGGTGTGACTTGGAATAGTCTGGCCCAATTCTGAAGCCTCCTTTGACTTTTTGCTAGCATGCTGTGCGTTGACTGGAGAGTAGCGTGTTCATCCATCCTCAGCCTTGTGATTGTGGACGTTGGGCACGTGGACGCTCTGATCTGGGGGATGTATGGTATGCTCCCACCTGAAAACTGCATATGAGCGCGTTTTGCAAAATATTATTGAAATAACGTAGACCTGGGGCTCGAACCCAGGTCTTGGATGTGAACGCTATCAACTCCTGCCAGCTGAACCATTGAATTGTTTTGTATATTTAATAAACCATGAACATAATAAAACAAGCGAGAGTTAGTGCCTCAAAAAACGCGCGTAATTCAAAAGAACCACTGGTCGTTGGACACGAGGTCATCTTCTTCAATCTTCCTGAAACACAAATATGAGGCAACGGTTTTTAAGCGTTGTTTTAGGGGTGTTTCCAGAAAATAGCGACTAGCGCTATGTGGTTCATAAATTAATCGCGAGGCTTGGTCCATGTTCGTCTCAATGCGCTGAATCCCATGGTCATGGTCTGGAGCTTTGATTTTTCCTCTTTGCAAAAGCCCTAAAATTACAACCTGTAAACCCTAAAATTTAAGCATGGTAGAATCTCGTACACAGCGTTATAATCAAATCAAAAGCATTGGTTAGCTTCGAAACATCACACTGAACAAGAATCCATAAATAAAAATGTAAAAAGATGCATGAATTATGATATACGATTCTGAAAATTGCTTGACACAGTTTGAGTTTAATCTACCAATTCTTTGTGTTTGAGTTGACGTTAGGGATTGGAATGCGTTCAGGAATTGCCAAGGAAGCTTTTGGAATAGGTTTTGAGCTTTGAATCAACCTTTAGAGTGGTTTTCAGTTTTGAACTTTTTGATGAAAATTCCAAGTTTGATATGCCTCTTTCTGCGCAGCTTTGGGTCTAATGCCATTAGGTTTGTGTTCCTGGTTATGTATAGAAGCAATTAGGTTAAGAAACTCAATCAGATCTCTCATAATTATGGATTTTGAACATTTGATTTCAAGGATCTTTTTGAATCTTTTTTCATGTGCATTTTGTATCAATTATGATCAATTAGTCCAATTCTTTCCATGTTTGGGATGTGCACGAGATTTTGAAAGCAAAACATGCATAAAAAGATTTTTTAGGTCAAAGTAGATATTTTTCACATATTTAAATAATTTAAATGAATTAATATTAATATAAATTCAAGTAAATAAATAAAAATTGAGAAAATACTTCCCTTTGGGCCAAGTGGTCGTGCATATGCTTGGAATGATGAATCATGGAAGAAAAAAGGGCCCATTAGCAATTTTGAATCATTTGCATCAATGTTGACTTTTCAAAATTCCCAAAAATTTCCCAACTTCCACAAGGCATAACTTGCTCAATGTTTAAGCTTTTCACATGTTCTTGGACATTTTGGAAAGGTCTTTGAGTCCTTTAACCAATGCCTTTGGTCCCATGTCATTTTGATTTACCAATCTCAAGTTATGGCCTTTGACTTAAAGTCCTTTTTTGTTGACTTTTGAAAATGACCTATAATGTTGAAATTGATAACTTTTTGTGAGAGCATTTCTTGGACTTGGAATATGAAGATGAATTGTAGTAAATGTCTTTCTCTTCAAAATGAGCTTTGGATGGAATTTTTCTGATAATCCATGTGAAAGTTATGCCCTGGTCAATTTCAGTTGACTTTTTCAACTGTCCAAATATAGTAACTTTTGCATCTTGATGATTTTCTGAGCCAAATTTTGAGAATCATGATCAAGCATTGATCAAATGATATTTGTGGCTTCAAAATGATATGTTGACCAAAAATTTGAACTTTTGACTGTCAAATGACCATTTTGCCCCTACAGTTGACTGTAGTGCAATTTAGGGTTTTGACTGTGCAATTTTGAGCTGAATGCCTTGAAACTTGGTATGAAGATGCTTGACCATATTTGTAGGCATATGAGACTTGATTGGGCCTTTGAAAACTTCTTTTTCTTGACCAGAACACAAACCCTAGTTTTGACTGTATAGGAGACAGTTGCACTGCACAACCCTTGGGGAATTTTGTGACTTGGCTTGGCAATTTCTTGAAGAATATGGGAGGGCAAATTTTGGGGTACAACAGACCCTTTTAAGGAAATTAAATTACAACTAATAAATTAATTAAGTTACATGAGAAAAGGAAATTATTTTTGAGTTTTTGTATTTATGGAATTAGTAAGAAAATTAAATGAAATTAAAACCCTAATTCTAAACTATTTTTAATTTATTAAAAAAAATGTTTAAATCTAACCTAGTTTTAACCTAATTATTTAATGGCAAATTTATTTACAACCAATAATTAATTATTAATAATGGTAAAAGAAAAGAAAAAAGGATAAAAGTATTTAAAACCCTAATTCTACATTTTTTTAGTTTATTAAAAAACATTAAAATTAAACCTAGAATTAAAACTAAATCAATTGTTAAATTTATTTACAAAACTATTAAATAAAATATTTTTGTTTTTATCTTTTCTGATTTTTTTGTATTTTTTTTATGTTATAAAAAATTAATTTGGAAAATTAAAAGAAAGTAATTAAAACAAATAAAAGAAAAAAAAAGCAAAAGGAATGAAAGAGGGAAATACAAACAGGAGGGGGTGGTTGTCCCAAATTGGAGGTTTGTTCCAGTAATTAGGCCCATTAGAACCTTGGCCTTTTTTGACTTTTCATGGATGCGTGTGACCTTGTTGACCAATGAGTATAGTGTTCTTCAGATCATGGCCATTGGATTGATGTTATGGGACGTGTGGCCAGCTTAAGCGTAGAGTGCATGGTGGACTTCTAAAGGGAGCGCTGCATGGAAACATGGAAAGAAAAACAATATTGAGAAGGGAGGGGACCTGGGAATCGAACCCAGGTCCCAGTGCTTACCGAGCCTTTTGTCCACCAACTGAGCTATTTGAACGCGTTGTACATAGAATGAAGAACAAATAATATAAAACAAAATTGACGTTAATGATATAGAAATAAAAAAAGCGCGCTGGAATTCAAACCATCCAACCAGGTCTCGCCACATGATCTTCTTCTCCACTCATTTGCTTTGGCCTGAAAAAAAAACAGATGGATAGCGGGGGTTTTAAACCCCCACTAAATGAAGAACATGATAATAGCGATTAGGCCACCGTTGCTCATAAATTGAGCGCGACATGTGTAATCAATTCGTATGAAGGTCACGAGTCTAATGGTCCAGGTCTTGTGGTTCAATTTTCCCATATGAGTGAAGCCCTAATTTTTGACCTCTGAAAACCTAACGAGCTTCCATGGCAACTTTGCATATAGGCTATAAAAACTTAATTAAAATACACCATTAGCTTCAGGGAGTGCATATTAGTACAAAACGATTATTAGAATGCATGAATATGGCATATATATTAAAACACGGTTATGAGAAAAGTTTGAGAAAATTGGACTTCTATATACCAATTCTTGATGCGTGAGGACTGGAAAAAGATTGAATCACGTTCAGGAAAGCCTCAGGAAGCTTTTGGAATTGGTTATAAGCTTTGAATCACGCTCTATGTGTGAAATCAGTTTTGAAAAAATTGACAAAAAATGCAAAGTGTGTATCCTTTTCTGAGCGCAGCTTCAAGGTTGTTAGCATTAGGGTTGTGATCTGCTTATGTATGCCAATGGATTATGGTAAGAATTTAAGCCAAAAATCAATGTTTTGATGAATCAAATATTTGATTTTTAATGAAATCTTTTCAAATCTTTTCCATGTGCTTTTAATACCAATCATGGCCAAATCTTTCCAAATTGAGGGTGCACGAAATCTTGAGGTTTTATGGAGAGAATATGCTGCAAAAAGGGATTAAAAAAAACATGGTTTTCTATTTTTGTCATATTTTATTTCATTAAATGAATTAATAGTGATAAAAATTCAAATAAATAATAAAAAATTATGAAATAAATTTCCTTTGGGTCAAATGGTCGTGCATAACCTTTGGATGATGATTCTTGGAAGAAAATTTGGCCCATTAGCAATTTTGAGGCATTTGAAGCAAAGTTGACTTTTCAAAATTCCCAAAAATTTCCCAACTTCCACAAGGCATATCTTGCTCAATTTTTAAGCTTTGATCATGTTCTTGGACATTTTGGAAAGTTCTTGAATTCCTCTAACCAATTACTTTGGTCCCATGTCATTTTGATTTAACAATCTCAAGTTATGGTCTTTGACTTAAAGTCCCTTTTTGTTGACTTTTGAAAATGACCTATAATGTTGAAATTGATAACTTTTTGTGAGAGCATTTCTTGGACTTGAAGTGTGAAGTGGAGTTGTAGGAAATGTCTTTCTCTTCAAAATGAGCTTTGGATGGAATTTTTCTGATAAACCATGTGGAAGTTATGCCTTGGTCAAGTTACAGTTGACTTTTTCAACTGTCCAAATATGGAAACTTTTGCATCTTGAGACTCTTTGAGCCATGCCTTGAGAATCATGATCAAGAATTGATCAAATGATGTTTGTGGCTTCAAAATAAGATGTTGACCAAAAATTTGAACTTTTGACTATCAAATGACCATTTTGCCCCTGCAGTTGACTGTTGAGCAATTAGGGTTTTTGACTGTGCAATTTTGTGCTGTAAGTCTTGAAACTTGGCATGTGGATACTTGACCATGTTTGTAGGCATGTGGGACTTGATTGGACCCTTGAAAACTTCAATTTCTTTGCCAGACCCAAAACCCTAGTTTTTGACTGTTAGGAGGCCTTTGAACTGTGCAACCCTTGGGGAGATTTTGAAGCATGCTCTTTGCAAATCTTGAAGAATATGGGAGGGAAAATTTTGGGGTACAACAGTACATAAGGAAGCAAAGCAGACCAAAATCACAAGAATTGGAGGCGTGTAAACAAGAGGGCAAGTTTCAAAAAATTGGAAAAAAGTGGCACACTGATTTCTAAGTTGCAGACCAATTCAAAGCGTTCTAAGCATCCCAAACATTTGTTGGACATCCCAGGAACGTGTTGCAATCATTAACAAGCCTCCTAAATTCCAAAATTACGCTGTAAGTACCACACAGTTTTCACGTTTTCTTGAAATCGTATATCATGATTCTAGCACTTTCAACATGATTTATTTGCATATTCTTAATCCTTGAGTCATTTGCAAGCTAATGATTGTATTTAATTTCATTTTTGCTGACTATACATCAAGATGCCATAGCTAGGGTTCTTGTTGCGTTTTTGGTGTTTTTATGTACAGGTACAATTGGCCATAGATAAGGGTACCATGATGCTCGTGAGGTTGCCACGAGTTGATTGGTACCATCGTTTTGCATTTATCATGCCTGTATGGAATTCTGGAGAAACACAGGGTTGTACCTACGCCCATTTGTCTGTAGGTAAAAGTTTCTGATCTTTTAGCAACGGAGGGAGGAAGAAGATGATGGCGTGGCGCCCCATGAATGGACCATTCAAATTTTCGCGCGTGGGATAATTGATATTTTGTGTTTTCCATATAATATTTGTTTGTTATGATTCATACAACTAACAAAGCCAGCCCAGTTGGCAAGCGTGCAATGGATAGAAGCCAAAGGGCCTCGGTTCGATCCCCAGGTCCCCATATTGTTTAATATTATTTTTCTTTGAGCAATCAGGTGTACAAGCGTCCAGCAAGTCCACCATACACCATGAATATCCAGCCAACAGGTCATCCACATGCTAGATCCAAGGTTTCCCATTGATGGTTCACAGTACACCCAAGTCAAGCAAGCGCATGAGATCATGAAAAGTCAAAACGGACCAAGGTTTATTGGGCCTAGAAACTGCTATTGGCACCCCCTGTTTGCTAGCACACCCCCAGGCCCATTCTATTTCTTTTTTAATTTCCTTATTTCAATTTCTTTTATTTAATTATTTTCTAACCACAAAATTAATTTCCTTTTTATAAAAAAAAATCATAAAATAAATTTTCACAAATGTAGGTTTGGGTTTATTTTTATTTTCATCAAATTTAATTTAATATTGGTTAAATTTAATTTTAGGGTAATTCTAACCTTTTTGTAAATAATTAAAAATCAATTAGAAAATTAGGGTTTGTTCTTGATTTAAGTTTTATTTCTTTTCTCAATAAAACAAAATCCAAAAATAGGTTTATTTATTCAAGAAAAATCTTATTATTTTCAAAATAATCAAAAACAACAAAAAAATGATTTTTTTTTCTTTTTAAGTTTTAATTAGGGTTAGATGGGGTCAAAACCCTAATTTTTTTCTTTCCATTTGATTCATCGCGCGCGTTTATTACTTTATTATTTTTGCGATATTAATGTAACTGCTTATAATGTGTAATAGTTTAATTAGGATTTTCTTTCATTTATCGTTTTACGGGTTTTTTAGCTATGTAATTAATCCCCTACCTCGAAGCCTTGTAATAGCGTAGTTTTATTTCTCGCATTTTAAATTTCCTAAATATTAACTGTTAGATGTATGTCAATAGGATTGTATGACAAGATTGCATGACAATTTAAAATGGCTAGCAAACCCTAATGTGCAAAGATAATAACTTGAAAAACAAATCACTCGCACATGCACACTCTTAGGGTATACTCTCACTTCGGTTGCCTTCGGTAAACGATCATTAAGTATAGGGTGTTTTAGTGGTGACCCTCTTGTCTAACAAAGATCAAAAGTCCCGTTCAGAAATTTTGCCTCGGAAATGTTGCCTCGAATATGATCTTAAGACATTAGGAAATAAGACGATGATGCTTATAAGACGATGATCGCACGTCCCTTTCGAATTGACCCTTATAACTCCAACGACGATGCTACCTACTTATCAATAGTAGGATAGCATTGTCTAAAGGAAATAAGAACATAAATAATCTTTTTTCGAGTAGGTAGATGCTAGTAGGTACTTGCTCAAAATAAAACTTTTCACACCAAACACTTTTTAAACAAAGTTTTCAAAAACACTTCGTAACACTCTTGGAGACAGAAGCAAAGGTTAAAACGAAGTAAAACAAAACTTTTCAAAATAAACACACACAAGCAATTTTAAAAGATGAGCTAGTACCTAAGAGCCCGTAGAAAACTACAGATGGAAAGGGTGCTAATACCTTCCCTTTCTATAATCTACCCCCCATACTCAAAATCTCGAAAAAGGATTTTTTTATGTACTTTTTTCCTTTCCGGTTGGATAAAATAAAAGTCGGTGGCGACTCTTGCTTACCGCGACATTTTACGAACAAAAAACACAAACCAGTATAACAGTCGATTCTGCCACCGTATCACACATGCGTCATAAAATTGACAACACAAATACATACGACACAATCTCATTTATTTTGAGAACATCATTGCACCATGCATTTCATACATCATGACATTGCATGCAACTAACCTTTCATCTTTTTAAGGAAAGATCAATCAACAGAGAATTATCGTCAAATTTTCAACAAGTCAATTACAGATCAATTCCCAAGAAAGGATTGGTCAACCATCTACATAACAGATGTTTCTTTCAGACTCCTATCAGTTCAGTTTAAATCTCTCAACAGTTTATTTTGATTATTTCCCGCAGACATCTTCTCTGGTTCAGATAAATCCCTCAATGATTTGTTTTGATTCTTCTCCAGATCCCTGTCGGTTCAGTTTAAATCTCTCAACGGTTTATTCTAATTCTTTCTCGCAGATGTCTTCTCTGGTTCAGATAAATATCTCAATGATTTGTTCCGATTCTTCTCCAGATCCCTGCAGGTTCAGTTTAAATCTCTCAACGATTTATTCTGATTCTTTCTGGAAGACGTTTTCTCTGGTTCAGATAAATCTCTCATAGATTTGTTCTGATTCTTCTCCAGATCCTTGCCAGTTCAGTTTAAATCTCTCAATGATTTATTCTGATTCTTTCCTGCAGACGCTTTCTCTGATTTAGATAAATCTCTCAATGATTTTTTCTGATTCTTCTCCAGATCCCTGTCGGTTCAGCTTAAATCTCTCAACGGTTTATCCTGATACTTTCCAAAGGAACACTTCTGTTTCAGTTAAATCTCTCAACGATTTATTCTTATTCTTCCCAGTCAAACAACATACAAGACTTCTTTTGGTTCAGATAAGTCGCTCCAAAGATTTATTCCGATTCTTTTCCAGTTAAAATCAAGTTCAGACTTAGTCCATTTTTTGTCAACATTCACCCTTGGATGGCATCTACAAGCCCATCTCCGGCAAATCTCCATATTTCCTATAAATGGCATCTATAAGCCCATTCCCATTTCATCTTCGAGTGCAAATTTCTGGGCACTCTAGTGTCCAATCATCTTCCACCTTCAAGTCACGAATGACGGATCCGCCAATCTAACTCTTCAGGTTTAAGAAGATTAGACAGGGGCAGATTTTGTACCCCAAACTTTTCCCTCTCATTTATCAAGTATTTTCTCACAATATTTCATTTGGTTCAAGACTGCACAAGGGTTGATCAGCTCAAGACACCTCCTTAAGCATTGATGACTGAAATTAGGGTTTGAGATTGCACAAGGATAATTGAACTTTTAATTCCTCATATGGCTTTCATGGATCATTATGGACCCCAATATTTCTCATGTCAAGTTTCAAGTCTTGGATCACATTTTTGCTCAGTCAATTGATCAGTTGACCTAAAAATCAGCTGTATTGGGGATAAAGTCAATTGTGGCCAATTTACAGTGAAACTTCATAATTTTTTATCCATATCAACATTATGAACTTATATATGTCATTTGATCAAGTTTGGACCATAATTCCTCAAGAAATTTGATCAGATCATCAAAAGGGCAAAATGGTCAAAATAGGGTTTTAACTGAGAAAGGGCAATTTCTGATTTTTGACCTAGAAAATGGTTAATTGGTTTGATACATGATCTCAAGAGTTCAATTTCATCATTTTTACCTAATGGCATGACTCAAAAAATTGCTCAAGGTCATTTGATTGATAATTGATTTTTCAGTCAACTAATCAAAAGTCAATTGTATACTGAAAAGTCAAACTTTGACTTTTTGGTCAAAATCAAGTGTCAAAGATCACAATTCATCAAAACATGTCAAAATATGAAACTTGTTCATCAAGAAATCGAAAAGTCAAGATTTCATTTTGAAAAGTCAAAGTTTCCAAACTTAGAAATTTTTCTAAGTGTTGAAAACTACATATTTTTCCACAACTTTGAGCCAAATTTTCACCATAATGCAAGATGATTCAAAGGAAACTTTCAACATGAAAGTTGTAGATCTCAATTAGATATAAAACTTTGCTTTAAACAACTCCTCCTAGAAATGCTTGGATCTCAAGTTATTAATCCATGAAGTCATGGTCATGACACTAAAACACTTAGTGAAATTTTGAGCATTTTTGGTCAGGATTTTGCCCTAACTTCTGGGTCAAGTTTCATATAGTTCCATTTGGATTTTGCAAAAGTGATTCAAATAGTGGTTGTATAGCACATTACAAGATTTCCAAAATATCCAAGAACTCCTTGAGATCATTTGTGAGCAAGGAGAATCGAAGGCCAGAAGTTAGGGTTTCAAGTTGTTTTGCAAGGCAAAATTTATGATGCAACATGAATCAAATCCATAGCCATGTTGTATGTGATACGGTGGGAGAACTGACTTGGGATTTTGCGTTTGTGTTTGCAAATGTTTCGGTTTAGCAAGAGTCGCCACCGACTTTTTTATTTTATCCTAAGGAAAGGTCAAAAAGCACAGGAAAGACCTTTGAGATGTTCTCTTGGGTTCGGGGAGTAGATTATAAAAAGGGAAGGTATTAGCACCCTTTCTATCCATGGTTATCCATGGGCTCTTAGTTACTTGCTTAGATCACTTGGTTTGCTTTTCAATTGTTTGAAATGGTGCTCTTCAATTGTTTGAAATGGTGCTTTGTGTGATTTTGAAAGATGTTTTGAAAAGAGACCATCATTGTGGCAACCTTTGTAATGATTCTTGTTTGAATGTATACAAAGGTGTTTTTGTCTTTTGAAAAGTTTTCAATGTTTGAAAGTAGGGTTTTGAAATTTATGTTGTGAAGTGTGTTTTGAAGATGGCAAGGATGTTTTTGCAAGCTTTGATCAAGTAACTAAGAGTTGTCTACCCTATTTTACTCAAAGGTATTTCTTATGTTTTTAACCCTTTTAACAGTGTTGCTTCACCATTGTATTTGGTGAACAACCTTGTGTTAGGATGTTAAACGGGACAGGTGTGGGTCATCGTATAGACCATGATAGCAATAGTGTCAAGTACTTTTGGCAATTTTCTTGCGGGACTTGATCGTTTTGTTTAGGCAACCCAGAGAGCATCGTCGAGGGACTATGATCTTTTGTTTTGCCAAAGTAATTGACATGTAACCATGGCCCATTTTTGAAGGCAACAAGTGGATTGTAACCCTAGGGGTGCAAGTGTGCATTGTGTTTGTTTTTTCATGCATTGTTATCTATGGATTAGGTCAAGCTAATTGTTGATTTTATTTTGCATACAAGCCCTAAGTCTAAACATGGCATAATTGAAAGCATAAAGGTGCGAGAATTTAAATCCTACACTATTACAACATGATATAGGGAGGGGGTACAAATTTGAATTGGGGATTATTTTGTAAGAAATTAAATTCTAAATTATTACAACCAAATCGAATGCACAAGGCATAATACAATATTTAAATAAATACAATTAAATAAATATCAAAATAAAATGTATTATGCAAAAAAAAGATTTTTATGTATGTAAGAAAGTAAAATGTGAAGTATAGATAATAAAAAAGTCAATTTCAATTATTTATTATTTAGGGCAAAAACCCTAATTTCTTAAATAATTTGTATTATTTATTATTTATATACAAGAATGTATTAAGTTATACAAAAATATAAGTATAATGAAAAAAAGTATTTTTAGTATAAAATATTAATAAAAACAAAATGTATTATTTTTTGTGTTTTTTGTCCTAATTATTTAATAAAATATGTATATATGTATATAAATATATATATTAAACATATTAAATGTATAAAAATAAAAATTAATTGTTTACAAAAAATGTGTATATTTCAAGAAAATGTTTCTAAGCTGTGTATAAAAATAATAAATAAATATATACATATTTTTTACATTATTCTTTAAGTTTTAATAAAAAGGATATAAATTATTTACATATTTATACTAGTAAAATGAAAATAAATATCAAATAAATATGAAAAATATAAAAATAATTTTTTTGGCATTTTTATATTTGGACATAAAATAATAAAGTAAGAATAAAAAAAAACCAAAATGACAAATATACAAATAAATGGGCCAGGGGGATGTAAACTGAAAGATGGGGTGTTATAAGCAAAAATGACCAGGCCCAGCCCCATCAGACTTCATCTTCTTCCTCAGAACTGAAACACGCACGCTTTGTACAGAAAATGCTATCTCCTGATTCCTTGATCTTTTGACAAAACTCATAACATGAAACTTGTAGAGAATCAAGCAACGAATCCAACCATATAAAAAACTTAAGCTAATTCTCAAAGACCAGAGAGAATTTCTCTGGCCCTAATTTCTAACCTAGTTTTTTCAGAAAGTTCATGGATGAAATTCTCCTAGCACGATTAATAGAAATGAAAACTAAGCATATGTATGGCTTCAGGGCTATGAATACAACATCTTTCATTCACAAACCTAAGTCTAACTATTCCTAAATAGAGAGATAGAAGTTCATGAAATACCTGTTTCAGTTGACTTCGAGCTGGACAATGCAGTAACTTCCAAGAGTGCTTGAGGTTCTTATGATCTTGCCTGATGTCCAATGAAGCTTTCCCGATGCTTGGCTTGTTTTGAAGTAGCCTGAATCGTGCTACAGAACTCAACCTGCAAATCTTTGATACAAAAATGGCAATATGTGTTAATGGTGTTACAGCTAGAAATGAAGGTCTGGAATAGCTTAGGTGGGTTGGTTGGAAGGTGTTTGAAGTATCTTTGGGCAAAACGCACGATGGAATTTGAAGATGGCTTGCAAAATGCAGAAATGGCCCCCGTTTTGCAAGAAAATGGGGAATTTATGCACTAGGAGTTTTGAGAGGCAAAGGGGTCGTGTTTCTGGCTTGTTAGAAGGTATCAAACTTGTTTGCAATGTTTGTATAGGTTGGTTTTATCATATGTGAAGGATGGCTTGTGTTTTGCAAGTTTTTTTCTTTTGAAACAAGAGTGTGTATGTTTTCAATGCAGGCCTGTAAAAGTCCTATATTATGCTGCATGCTTTGCCCTTGGTTACTGGAATTGGTAGATTTGGTCTTGCCTCAGAGATATAGCCACATGCCTCAAGGATCTTGTTTTGACATAAAGTGAAGTTTAAGCAAAAATGGCATTGTTACTTTTACCATTTAAGGCTTAAACTAGTGTATAATACCTTAATGACCAAGACAATACCCTAGCTCAATGGATATGCCTTAAATTATGGAGTACAAACTGGTTTTGAGGCCTGTAATTGTGAACCAAGCTAGCTAGATCAGATTTGCAAGTGGTATGAACATGTATTGGCCATGGTTGCAAAGTGAGTTTTTGCCAACTTCAAGCATTCGATTCTCTCTAACCACGAGGGTGTTTGAGGAGTTCCTGGACAATTTGGAAAGCTTGCAACATGTAATACAATCCATCTTTGAAATGCAACTTGAAAATCCAAGTGGAACTACGTGAAAAATGGCCAAGAAGATGGGTCAAAATCCTGCCTAAACTAGGGCAAAATTTCTCTAAGTTAAAAGTTTTAGGTACCCTTGTTCCAAAAATCATAACTTGAGATACAAGCTTCTTTTGAGAAAACTTTGTGAATAAAAGTTGTAGACTTTGTGATGGAATACAACTTTCATGTTTCAAGTTTTGTTTGAATCCATTTGTATCTTGGTGAAAAAATGGGACAAAGTTAGGAAAAAATAAGAAAATTTCATAACTTAGAAAATTTCTAAGTTATGAAATTTTTCATTTTAAACCCTAATTTGCATTTTTGGGTTTCTTTATGAACAAGTTTCATAATTTGACAAGTCTTGATGAAAAATAACTCTTGGCACTTGATTTTGACCAAAAAGTCAAAGTTTGACTTTTCAGTGTACAGTCAAATTTTAGTCAGTTGACTGAAAAATTCATATGTCAATCCTATGTCTTTGAGATCTTTTGAACTTATTAAATAGGTCAAGACAATGCCATTGAGTCCTTGATTCCATGGTTGAGCTTGATTTTCCATTGGCTAGGTCAAACAGTCAAACATTGCCTTTGTACAGTCAAAACCCTAAAAATGACCATTTTGCCCTTTTGGTGATCTGATCAAATTTCTTGTGGAATTGTGATCCAAACTTGATCAAATGATTCATATGAGTTCATTATGTTGATGTGGGTCAAAATTCATGAGGTTTGACTGTCAATTGGCCAAAGTTGACTTTTTCCCCAATACAACTGATTTCTAGGTCAACTGTCCAATTGACTGGGCAAAAATTTGAATCAAGGCTTGAAACTTGATATGGACAAACTTGTGGGTCCAACATGGAGCATGAAAGTCACTTTGGGCATTGTAGGTCAAAATATCCTTGTGCAAACTCAAACCCTAATTTAGGCCAACAGTGCAAAGAGGTGTCTTGAGCAGAGCAAACCCTAGCTTGATCTTGAGTTCCAAGAGTCTTGTGATGAGAAATGTTGATGAATATGGGAGGGCAAATTTTTGGGTACAGCAGTTTCCCCTGTTCAATCTTCTTGAACCCGAAGAGTTAGATTGGCAAGTTTTCCTTTCGTGACTCAAAGGTAAAAGAGGATTGGACACTAGAGTGCCCGTAAATTTGCACTCGTCAAAAATATAGCTGAAGAAATGGGCTTAGAGATGCCATTTGGAGATGGTAGAATCTTGCTGGAGGTGAGCTTAAAGATGCCATCCAAGAATGTTTGTTGATTTGCAACGTTGTAGGTCAGAAGAATGAACATCAAAATGGTATCCGTGTTTGGAATGCACTTGAACTGTATCTGGAGATTGAGTCTGTATGAGCAAAAGAATGGCGCCCGTGTCCGGCGTGTATCTGAGCTGTAACTGTATTTGAACTTTGAATGAATACCAGAATGACTGCCGTGTCTGGAGTGTATCTGTATTGTATCTGGGTAACAGAGAAACATCTGTGTATGGAGCAACTGTGTGCTGGGGATAAACTCTGAATGAGTGACAGAATGGCAACCTTGTCTGGAGCGCATCTGGATTGTATCTGAAGTTGAGATCTGTATGAGTAGTAGAATGACTTCCGTGTCTGGAGTGTATCCGTACTGTAACTGGGATCTGAATAAGTGACAGAATGACTTTCGTGGCGACTGCACTGGGGAAATCAAACTGCTGGTGTAAAGGCCAGAACGACATCCGTGTTTGGAGCGTATCTGAACTTGTAGTTGATAGTTGAAAGATAGAATGGCCGCCGTGTCTGGAGTGTATCTAGTCTGTATCTGATTGCTGAAGTCTGAATGAGTAGTAGAATGACCGTCGTGTCTGGGGTGTATCCATACTGTATTTTGACTTGAAGTTCTGAATGAGTAATAGAATGACCTCTGTGTCTGGGGTGTATCCATACTGTATCTGAATAATTGTTAATGATATCCTTTTAATCTTATCCTGAAAAGGGTAAAACATTAGCTAAAACACGAAGTTATACTGCATGATATGTATGATGCAATGAATTGTAATCCATGTTTACGATATATGAATGTAATAGTTATGCATGTAAGCTGAGTAGCTGTCTTGCTGAGGAAGATAAATCCTGGATAGCCGGAGATAATGAAATCTTTGACTGCTTCCAGGGAAAATAAATCATTGACCGAAGCTGGGGATTCCAAAAATATTTGATTACTGAAGATGAGAAATCCTTGTTGACTGCTTGGGGATTAAAGCTCTTGATTATTGAGAATGAGAAATCCTGGGACCACTGCTGGAGATTGAGGGTCCTTGACGACTTGTGGGGATTTACAAGGGTTCTGAAAACTTCTGCAGGGAATGAGAATCCTTCATGACTTTCCTGGAAAATAGGGAAAATCTATATTGGGGAATTAAGACCTGCGAGGTTTCTGCTTTAGAGAAACGGGATCGAGAATCTTCGATCTGCTGGGAGATAACTCTGTGCGGAGAATGTTTACTCGGCCGGTGAAATCAGGAGCTTTGGGTTGTATGCCAATCTACTGGGGAATCATCCTAGCTGTCTGGGGAAATTGAGGGAATTTGACCAGTTGGAAATTTGACTTTGCTGGGGAAGGAGGTTTAGGTTATTCTGGCTCCGCTGGGAATCGGGAGTTTGAACTCATATGGGAACCCTGACACTTAACTCAGCTGGGGAATCCAGTTTGGAATGTACTGGCTCTGTCGGGGGATCTTGAAGCTTAACTCCGCTGGGGACATGTACTCCGAGGTTTTAGCTTTATTGAGGATCTGAACAAAGTAATGCAGGGGATTTCTTCTTGAATGGCATAAAGATATCTTCCTACACCTTCAACCTATCAGTAATTATCCTTTCCCAATTTCATTTTATTTGTAAGCAGTGATTATATTCAAATGCATATGCCTATTTAACAAAACATTGGACGTTTTCAAATAAAACATAAGTGTAAAAAAGAAAAAGAAAGGCAAGCAAATTTCTGCACTTTGAAGTATATTTGTATTAATTTTTATAAGTATCTTTGTAAAAGGGAGACAGACATCCTAGTAAGAGAATGCTGCCGTAAAAATTGAGAAAAATTTATACAAAAAGAAAGATGGCTATGTGTAACAATTCCATGGGGTTCCCATTCTGCTATAGCCTTCACAACTCTGAGTATCTGTCCATTCGTTGCTTCGTCCGTAGATGATTGGATTGATCAGAAACTTGGAGCTTGTTGGTGAAGAGATTGTTCTTAAAGTGATCCAACGAGACATAATCATACGCTTTAATTCCCTAACTTTTACCTGGACCGCCCTTTCGGGTTTTCGATCCACCGGGAAACCCTTTTTTTCCCAATTCGCCCTTTCGGGTTTTCAACTTGCCGGGTGTACATATTTTTTTTTGTTTTATCCCTAATTTTTTCCTGAACCGCCCTTTCGGGTTTTCGATTCACCGGGATGCCCATTTTTGCCCAAGTTGCCCTTTCGGATTTTCAACTTGTCGGGTCGTTTTATGCATAGTATCTTTTGACTATGTATGAGTTCGCAGGGTGCGGCAAGTCGTCACCGTCCATGGTGGTCAGAATCATTGCCCCACCAGAAAAGATGCTCTTGATTACAAATGCTCCTTCGTAAGTAGGAGTCCACTTGCCCCTGGGATCACTTTGCGGTAAGATGATCCGCTTGATTACAAGATCTCCGACTTGATATACCTGACGCCTAAATTTCTTGTTGAAAGCCTTGATCATTCATTTTTGATACGTCTGACCATGACAAACAGCAGTAAGTCGCTTCTCGTCGATCAAATTAAGTTGACCAAGTCGGGTCTGAATCCAATCGGCTTCACACAAACCAGCGTCCTTCATAATCCTTAAGGAAGGAATCTGAACTTCTATGGGTAGAACAGCCTCCATGCCATACACCAAAGAAAATGGAGTTGCCCCTGTTGAAGTACGTGTCGTGGTACGATATCCATGCAGAGCAAACGGTAACATCTCATGCCATTATTTTTAGGTGACTGTCATCTTCTGAATGATATTCTTGATATTTTTGTTCGCGGCTTCAACAACACCGTTCATCTTCGGCAGATAGGGAGATGAATTGTGATGATAAATCTTGAACTGTTCGTATAGAGCGGTGATCATGGTGTTGTTCAAATTTGTACCGTTATCTGTGATAATCCTGTCGGGGATACCATACTGGCATATGAGGTTCTGCTTGATGAAGTGGGCAACCACATTCTTTGTAACAGAGGCATAGGAAGCTACCTCGACCCACTTGGTAAAATAGTTAATAGCCACCAGGATGAAGCGATGTCCATTGGATGACGTAGGCTTGATCTCTCCAATCGTGTCAATGCCCCACATTGCGAATGGCCAAGGAGCTGTTAGAATGTTGAGGGGAACAGGAGGAATATGTACCTTGTCGGCATAGACTTGGCATTTGTGGCAAGTACGGGAATGTTGATGGCAATCAGCTTCCATGGTAGACCAGTAGTAGCCCGCCCTTAGAATCTTCCTAGCCATCGTATGTCCGCTCAAGTGGGTGCCGAATGTGCCACTGTGTATCTCGGTCATGATCAACTCTGCTTTAACCTTTTCCACACAACGAAGTAGAACACAATCATGGTTGCGCTTATAAAGGATGCCATTGCTTAGGAAGAACTTGGCAGCAAACCTCCTCAAGAACGTTTTGTCATTGACGGAAGCTCCTTCAGGGTATTCTCTGGTCTAGAGATACCTTTTGATTTCATGAAACCAGGGTTGTTCCGCTACTTCTTCGGTATTAATCTCATGACAATGCGTAGGTTCGTCCATTCGCTCGATGGTAATTTGGGGAGCCTCGTTATCCCAGTTGAGTTTAAACATGGAACACATTGTAGCCAGAGCATCTGCTAGCTGATTTTCTTCTCGCGGGAAGTGCTCGAAGGTAATCTGCTCGAAATGAGGCAATAACGTCAAGACATGTTCCTTGTATGGGATAAGATTAGGATGTTTAGTGTCCCACTCTCCTTTGACTTGACTGATGACCAAAGCCGAGTCCCCAAATACGACCAAAGATTTTATTCCCAAGTCTATAGTAGCCTTGAGACCAAAGATGCAAGCTTCATATTCAGCCATGTTGTTGGTACAGCTGAAGCAAAGTCGGGCAGTGAAGGGTGTATGGCAACCTTCCGGAGAAATGAGTACCGCACCGATACTCTTTCCAAGTGCATTGGAAGCACCATCAAAGTACAGGGTCCATTGGGATCTTTGTTCAGGTCCGTCATACGGTCCGTTACCCTCAATGTTATCCAAAGTCATGATGTCCTCGTCCGGGAAGTCGAATCTCATAGATTGGTAATCTTCGACGGCTTGATGAGCTAGATGGTCAGCTAGTACACTCCCTTTTATAGCTTTTTGGGTATTATACTGGATATCATACTCAGTCAGGATCATTTGCCATCTAGCAATTCTCCCAGATAAAGCAGGCTTCTCGAAGATATACTTGATCGGATCCATCTTGGAAATCAGCAAAGTGGTATGAGTCAACATATATTGTCTTAGCCGGCGAGCAGCCCATACCAAAGCGCAGCAAGTTTTCTCGAGCAGTGAGTATCGAGTCTCACAATCGGTAAACTTTTTTCTAAGGTAATAAATGGAATTCTCTTTTCGGCCAGACTCGTCATGTTGGCCCAGCACGCACCCCATTGAGTTATCCAAAACAGTCAGATACATGATTAACGGCCTTCCTTCGACGGGTGGCATCAAAATAGGAGGTTCTAGTAAATACTCCTTGATCTTATCAAAAGAAACTTGACAATCATTGTTCCATTCAACTACCTGATCTTTCTTCAACAGCTTGAAGATTGGCTCACAGGTAGATGTCAGGTGAGAGATGAACCTGGCGATATAGTTTAAGCGTCCCAAGAATCCTCTAACCTCCTTTTCATTACGGGGGGCAGGCATTTCTTGTATAGCCTTCACTTTAGCTGGATCAACCTTAATGCCTTTGTTGCTGACAATAAATCCCAAAAGTTTACCAGACCTAACCCCAAAAGTGCACTTGCTTGGGTTCAGTTTGAGCTTATACTCCTTCAACCTAGAAAACAGCTTCTGCAAATGATACAGGTGTTCTTCTTCAGTTTGTGATCGAGCTATCATGTCGTCTACGTAAACTTCGATCTCATGATGTATCATATCATGAAACAAAGCTACCATGGCGAGTTGATAGGTTGCCCCTGCATTCTTCAGTCCGAATGGCATCACTTTGTAGCAGAATGTACCCCATTGCGTGACAAAAGTAGTTTTCTCCATGTCCTCGGGGGCCATTTTGATCTGGTTGTATCCCGAGAATACGTCCATGAAGGAAAATACCTTGTGCTGAGCTGTGTTGTCAACCAGGATGTCGATATATGGCAGTGGAAAATCATCTTTGGGGCTAGCCCTGTTTAAATCCCGATAGTCCACACACATTCTGACTTTGCCGTCCTTCTTAGGCACGGGCACAATGTTAGCAACCCATTATGGATAGGAAGTAACAGCCAGAAATCCAGCGATGAATTGCTTCATTGCCTCAGCTTTAATCTTCTCAGACATGCCAGGCCTCATTCGGCAGGCCTTTTGCTTGATTGGTGGACAATCTTCTCTTGTAGGGAGATGGTGAACCACGATATCTGTGTCTAACCCTGGCATGTCTTCATAAGACCAGGCGAAGATTTCAACATATTCGTTCAACAACTGCACTAAGCGCTCTTTGACACTCGGTTCCAGGTTGGCACCCACTTTTACCTCTTTCCTGTCTTCCTCTGTCCCCAAGTTGATGGTTTCTAACAACTCCTCATGAGGCAGAATAGCCCTTTCTTCTTGTTGCAAAAGTCTGGCTAACTCTCCCGGCACTTCACAATCTTCGTCAACTTCGTACTCAGCATGGTTGACCAAATCTTCAGAGTTATCGAAGGTTAAAGCAGAATAGTCACCCATGGAATCCGGAGTTGATGGGTACCTGCATTTGTGAGTGTGGGTGTGTGTAAAGGATATCCATCTTTAAACAAACAAAATGCAAAAGGAAAGAAAATGAACACAGCAGTTTATAGATGAAAAACGTCCAATGATTCATTAAAACATGGCATATGATTATGAAGAAAATCAAGCCCTTACAAATGGATCTACATGCCCCGGGCAAGGCATGAGGTGAAAATAGTGTGCAAATTGTTTAGTTATTACAGACCATAAAATGGGAAATTGTTCAAAGATAAAATTACTGGTTGATAAAGGTGATGGGAACAAAATCCTTTGCTTCCCAATTGCTCAAACCCCCTTCGACAGTCGAAAAGATCCAATCTTCAAAGTGTCTCTCTTCATCTTCATCTTCTACAGCATTGATTCCATGGCGAGAAATCTTGACGGGTGGCCCTCCAGCCTTGGAGCGTCGCATAGCCTTTTGTCCTGCAGCAGTGAACCCTAAACCAAACTTGTCTGTCTTATGGGGAAAATCAGGCAATTCCCTCATACTGTACTCTTCCCTTCTTTAACCACAACCTCTGAGTCCTTGAGAGATGCCATTCTAGATACATGCTTGGGAATAATAGGCACTTCAACCATTGTCTTCGCAACTGCTACTTCAGGAGAGACTTCCTCGAATTGATGAAAAGGTGTTTCGATGAACTCGCCATCCAACTACACATAACGGAAGGAATTGAGATGACTAATCATGTACTCTTCCTTGCCATTCACTGTTATAATCTTACCCTTAACAGGATATTTCAGCATTTGGTGCAAAAAGGAGGTAATTGCCCCGGCATAATGGATCCACGGTCTTCCTAACAAACACGAATATGACGGACGGATGTCCATCACATAAAAGGTGGAGTTGAAAACCTTTGTGCCTACTTTAATAGGAATATAAACCTCCCCATGAACCATTCTTTTGGAACCATCAAAAGCCCTAACAACGATATTGCTAGGTTTGAGGGTCAATCCTCCGCAGTCCAAACGGTCTAAGGCTTTCTTCGGCAGCACATTCAAGGAAGAACCAGTATCAACTAAGACATGGGAGAGGGTGGTTCCCCTGCATTCAACTGAGACGTGTAGCGCGTTGTTGTGTTTCCTTCCTTTGGGAGTCAAGTCAGTATCGGAAAAGCTAAGGCCATTGTCAGCAGTAAATATGGCCACACATTCCTGAAATTGGTCAGCCGAAGTCTCTTGGGGAACATGTGCCGCCTTCAAGAATTTGATTAGGGCCTTAGCATGGGCCTCAGAACAGAGCAGAAGAGCCAACATTGAAATTTTAGAAGGAGTCTGCCCTAACTGTTCCACAACGTCATAGTCACTTTTTCTGATTATTTTCAAGATTTCATCCATTTCTTTCTGAGTGGTTTCGGGGATAACCACAGCATGAGCCTTCGTCCTAAAAGGAACTTCTAGTATCCCATTACCATTGTCGGTAGTATCAGCAGATGGTCTTACTTCGGGAGTATCCAATTCTTCAATCATTGGGCCTTGCACAGATGGTCCAACAGGTACAAAAGCTTTCAAGGGTCTGAAAACTGCTCGAGGGGGAGCAATCTCCGGAGAAAAGATCTGACCACTGCGAGTTATCTTGCTTGTACCCGGATGTTCCCTATATCAGGGTTTTCTTCTTCAGAATTTTCTTGGACTGCCTCAATTTGCTTGATACCATGATCGAAGATTTCTCCTCCATAGTTCCATGGTATCATTTTGCTTGATTGGTACGGGACAGGTCCCGGCATGGTGATCTTTAAAGGTACACATTCAGAGTTGGGTGTAATCCTGAAAAGCCTTTTACAAGCCTTGGGAGGATTGTCGGAAATGGTTATGATCGCAATATCGTTGGTTGAAATAGCAAAAGTATCAGGAGTAGTAGGATTGAAGGTATCAACAGGGGTTTTCTGGAAAAGTATCTCTTGGGTATCCATCAGGCGTTGGACACCTGACTTCAACATTGGGCAATCACCTCGTATGTTCAAACAAAAATAGCAGTCTTTACCACAACCAAGAAAGATCCCGACTCTCATCAAATTCTCTTCAATCACAAGTAACGGTGTCAACAGGTCAACAACATCAGTAACATGGAGGTCCTCCATAACAGCATGAACATTATTACCGTGCTTGGGCATCGGAGAAGAAATCACATTGGGCTTCTCAAGCGCATCGAATTCTACTTCTTTGGCATCAATCAAGTCCTGGATTTTGTTCTTAAGCGCCCAACAATTATTGGTATCGTGCCTAACACTGTCGGAATGGTAAGCACATTTGTCATTGGAGTGGTAGTATGGAGAGGAGGTGTTAGGATTTTTTGGCGCTTCCTTTAAATTGGTAAGATTCAACTTCAACAAGTGGGGGAGTACCTGGGCTGGCGTCATGTTGATGCGGGTGAACTGCCGTTGTAGCCTTTCTACCTGTTGTTGATTAGGTCTCGACTGATTGCTACGAGGTTGATCATTTGAAGAATTTTGAATCATCACCGCCCCTACAGTCGGCCAGCGCTCGGTTCTTCCCTGACCCTTCTGAGAATACACAGCAGATGCTTCCTTCTTGGCTGGGAAGGGTTTCTTAACAGCTGTGGACGCGGAAGCATCCTTCTGAATCTTTCCACTCTTAATACCGGCCTCGACCCTTTCGCTGATCAAAATTAGTTCAGTAAATCCTGCGGAAGAACTCCCGATTAGATGGTTGAAGAAGGGGCCAGACAGGGTCCCCAGAAACATGTCCACTAACTCCCTATCTGACAACGGTGGCTGCACCCTTCCAGTCAGATCACGCCACTTCTAGGCGTACTCTTTAAACCCTTCATTGGTAGCCATCCCCATACTTTGTAACTGAGTACGAGTGGGCACCAAATCAGCATTGTATTGATATTGACGATAAAAAGCAGCTGCTAAGTCTTCCCAATTGTGAACCTCTGATCTCTCGAGCTGATAAAACCAGTCTAACTGCGTGCCGGACAAACTGTCTTGGAAAAAGTGTACCCAGAGGTCCTTATCAGATGAGTGAGGTTGGATCTTTCTAACATACAACCTCAGGTGCATCTTAGGGCAAGACAGACCGTCGTACTTGGAAAATGTTGGCACCTTGAACTTGGGAGGGATAACAATCCCAGCCACCAGCCCTAGTTCTTCAAAATCCAAACCCGATACTCTTTGCAATTCCATAGCTGCCAGTATATCCTCAAGATTCTTATATTTATCATCCTCTGGAGGATACTGTTGTTCGTAGTTGTCTTTGTCTTCTTCCTCTTCCTCCTCTTCAACCTCAGATTCAGAAGGGACAGCAGTCCCTTTCCCTTTACCGTCCCCTTCGTCAGACGTTGAGGGGAACTCAAGAACTCTCCTAGCCTGATGCTCAAATCTACTTTCCAAAGTGGCTACTCCAGGTCTCTTTTTCTTTTTCTCTTTATTCTTCTCCAACAAAGCTTTGAGGTCCTCTTGACCCTTTGCCAAGGTCATGAGGAGTTGCTGGAATTGTGAATTTTATGCCTGCAGATCCTTTATCGTTTGCTCCAAATCCATCTTGCTGAAATAAAAAGCAGAAAGATAAGGAAACCTTGTGTGAAGACCTGTTTATGCATATGATGAATGGTATGTTATTCATGTAATGCATTCAAGGATTCAGAAATTCAAATTTGTTGCAAACAAAAAGGAACACACGTCATATTAAGAAGAAATTGTTAGTACATAAGTGCCCCATGGGCAAAATATTACAAAATTCTTAATGTAAAAAGACATTGCACATCCTTTTTGGTGCGATGTAAGTGTTGAGAGTTTCCTCCTCATGAAGTCGGCGGGTAAGCTCCAAAACCTTCTTCTCACTGGCATAGAAGTTGGCTTCAAAAGTATTCCGCTCTTCCTTGAGTTGGATCCAACTCTTTTGCATTTCTTCCCATGATGTTGGCATGTCAGGATGTAGGATGGTGTATGGAACCTCTCCTTCCGTAATAGGCTCTTTGATCACGGGGAGAATGTGAGGATATGGCATCATAATATTCTGGGATCGGGTTCATACCCACTTGAGGTAAGGCTCAAGGGGGATAGAAATTATGTGCCCCAGTGTCTTACTATCCACTTTGTTAGGAATCCTCCAAGCTTTGATGAACCTTTGTCGAAGTCCTTGCGCATCATTGTAGAAGTCAAAAACTAGGTCAGGAATCAGCATGTCATGAGGGCCATCCCTCCGAGCATATCCAAACTGTCTTAGAGCTAAACAGGGGTTGTAGGTAATGCCTCCCTTAATGCCAAGTAGTGGGACATTAGGAAATTCCCCACAACAATCAATGATGATGACATTTTCTCTGGACCAAGAACACCAATGTACATCAGAATGTGTGAGGGTCAGCAATCGTTGTGACCACCTTAAACCCTTCTCATTCTTCAAAACTGATTGTGGAAGGTGAGAAATAAACCACCTTTCTAGGAGAGGAGTACAGCACATGAGAACACCTCTTTTCCTCATTGTTCGTGTGTAAAATGAGTGTAGGATGTCCCCAAGAAATGTGGGTATAGGATTCCTGGATATGAAAATCTTGACAGTGTTCACATCTATAAGTTGATCAGGGTTTGGGAACAAAACCAACCCATAGATAAGGAGTGCCACAATCTCTTCATAGGCTTGTAGATCAAGAGAATTCCAGCAGTCTTGTGCCTTCTCAAACAGAAACTTTGCCAAGAAACCCTTGACACCACTTCTGGTTTCCCAATGCCCCTTGATGTCAGATGGTTGCAAGTGTAATGCTTGAGCAACTTCTTCAGGCTTTGGTTCTTTTTCCGTACCGTTGTAGGGTAGTTGATGAAGAATAGGAATTCTCAGGAGTTGAGAAAATTCCTCCAAAGTAGGTACTAGTTGGTAATCAGGGAATGTGAAACAGTGGTGTAGGGGGTCAAAGAACTGGAAGAGAACTTTCACCATGTCTTCTTCAATGTTGGAGTTGACCAAGTTGAGAAGCCTACCAGGTCTTTCACTGAAGAGATAATTCTCTGGAATCCTGGAAGTGAGCTCCTTGAGTTGAGGAGGGATTCTCACAAGGTTGACTTGAATTGTTTTCCTGCGAAGAGATTCCATGACCTATAAAACAAGAACAAAGATGAAGATCCAAACCCTTGAAATGGTTAGTGGATGCATATGATGCTTTATGATGTTCATGATGTATGCACAAGCACATGTACAAGCAAGTCACACAAAACCCTAGTTTCAGGCTTGCATGAGGTTTCATAGGTAAGTACCCTCTTGAGTTTAGTTGGCTCAAACCTGTCCTATAAATAGTAACCGGGTTCTAAGGAGCTCAATATCACTAGATTATTTTCTATGTTCATTGTTTTGGTTTAGCCACTTAACTAGCGACCAAAATATTCCAAGAAAACAACCCTCAATGAGTGTAGTGTCGAGTATCTACCAACTTCGGACTGCACCAAAGCCGGTCATCTCACTACCCCTAATAAAAGCCCAAGATGGTCAAGTAAGGTTCTAAGAGTTCATTAGTGCTTTATGGCATCAGTCAGCGGCCCTGTATTCTCTTTGATTGACTCAAAGGCTACCGGTACTCACAAATATGTCGCACTAATATAGCTATTGCTTCAACCATGTCGATATACCCCGCACAGTTTCCACAACGTATTACTATTTACCTATGAATGTTTCCCGAATCCGGGTAGAGGATTTCAAGCCCAAACAAGAGAACCAAAATGTAAAGCAATCAAAGCAAACAATAATCATGCAAAGGGTGATCTAAGCCCTAAGGTTACTCCACTTTTAGAAAATTCCCCAACAGAGTCGCCAGTTCTGTGATACGGTGGGAGAACTGACTTGGGATTTTGCGTTTGTGTTTGCAAACGTTTCGGTTTAGCAAGAGTCGCCACCGACTTTTTTATTTTATCCTAAGGAAAGGTCAAAAAGCACAGGAAAGACCTTTGAGATGTTCTCTTGGGTTCGGGGAGTAGATTATAGAAAGGGAAGGTATTAGCACCCTTTCTATCCATGGTTATCCATGGGCTCTTAGTTACTTGCTTAGATCACTTGCTTTGCTTTTCAATTGTTTGAATTGGTGCTCTTCAATTGTTTGAAATGGTGCTTTGTGTGATTTTGAAAGATGTTTTGAAAAGAGGTCATCGTTGTGGCAACCTTTGTAATGATTCTTGTTTGAATGTATACAAAGGTGTTTTTGTCTTTTGAAAAGTTTTCAATGTTTGAAAGTAGGGTTTTGAAATTTGTGTTGTGAAGAGTGTTTTGAAGATGGCAAGGATGTTTTTGCAAGCTTTGATCAAGTAACTAAGAGTTGTCTACCCTATTTTACTCATAGGTATTTCTTATGTTTTTAACCCTTTTCACAGTGTTGCTTCACCATTGTATTTGGTGAACAACCTTGTGTTAGGATGTTAAACGGGACAGGCGCGGGTCATCGTATAGACCATGATAGCAATAGTGTCAAGTATTTTTGGCAATTTTCTTGAGGGACTTGATCATTTTGTTTAGGAAACCCAGATAGCATCATCGAGGGACTATGATATTTTGTTTTGTTTTTGTTTTGCCAAAGTACTTGACATGCAACCATGGCCCATTTTTTAAGGCAACAAGTGGATTGTAACCCTAGGGGTGCAAGTGTGCATTGTGTTTGTTTTTTCATGCATTGTTATCTTTGGATTAGGTCAAGCTAATTGTTGATTTTATTTTGCATACAAACCCTAAGTCTAAACATGGCATAATTGAAAGCATAAAGGTGCGAGAATTTAAATCCTACACTATTACAACATGATATAGGGAGGGGGTACAAATTTGAATTGGGGATTATTTTGCAAGAAATTAAATTCTAAATTATTACAACCAAATTGAATGCACAAGGCATAATACAATATTTAAATAAATACAATTAAATAAATATCAAAATAAAATGTATTATGCAAAAAAAGATTTTTATGTATGTAAAAAAGTAAAATGTGAAGTATAGATAATAAAAAAGTCAATTTCAATTATTTATTATTTAGGGCAAAAACCCTAATTTCTTAAATAATTTGTATTATTTATTATTTATATACAATAATGTATTAATTTATACAAAAATATAAGTATATTGAGAAAAAAAAGTATTTTTAGTATAAAATATTAATAAAAACAAAATGTATTATTTGTTGTGTTTTTTGTCCTAATTATTTAATAAAATATGTATATATGTATATAAATATATATTAAACATATTAAATGTATAAAAATAAAAATTAATTGTTTATAAAAAATGTGTATATTTCAAGAAAATGTTTCTAAGGTGTGTATAAAAATAATAAATAAATATATACATATTTTTTACATTATTCTTTAAGTTTTAATAAAAAGGATATAAATTATTTACATATTTGTACTAGTAAAATGAAAATAAATATCAAATAAATATGAAAAAATATAAAAATAATTTTTTTGGCATTTTTATATTTGGACATAAAATAATAAAGTCAGAATAAAAAATAAAAATATCAAAATGACAAATATACAAATAAATGGGCCAGGGGGGTGTAAACTGAAAAATGGGGTGTTAGAAGCAAAAATGACCAGGCCCAGCCCAATCAGACTTCATCTTCTTCCTCAGAACTGAAACACGCGCGCTTTGTACAGAAAATGCTATCTCCTGATTCCTTGATCTTTTGAAAAAACTCATAACATGAAACTTGTAGAGCATCAAGCAACGAATTCAACCTATAAAAAACTTAAGCTAATTCTACAAGACCAGAGAGAATTTCTCTGGCCCTAATTTCTAACCTAGTTTTTTCAGAAAGTTCATGGATGAAATTCTCCTAGCACGATTAATAGAAATGAAAACTAAGCATATGTACGGCTTCAGGGCTATGAATACAACATCTTTCATTCACAAACCTAAGTCTAACTATTCCTAAATAGAGAGATAGAAGTTCATGAAATACCTGTTTCAATTGACTTCGAGTTGGACAATGCAGCAACTTCCAAGAGTGCTTGAGGTTCTTTTGAGCTTGCCTGATGTCCAATGAAGCTTTCCCGATGCTTGGCTTTTTTTGAAGTAGCCTGAATCGTGCTACAGAACTCAACCTGCAAAGCTTTGAAACAAAAATGGCAATATGTGTTAATGGTGTTACAGCTAGCAATGAAGGTCTGGAATAGCTTAGGTGGGTTGGTTGGAAGGTGTTTGAAGTATCTTTGGGCAAAATGCACGATGGAATTTGAAGATGGCTTACAAAATGCAGAATTGGCCTTGTTTTGCAAGAAAATGGGGAATTTGTGCACTAGGAGTTTTGAGAAGAAAATGGGTCGTGTTTCTGGCTTGTTAGAAGGTTTCAAACTTGTTTGCAATGTTTATATAGGTTGGTTTTATCATATGTGAAGGATGGCTTGTGTTTTGCAAGTTTTCTTCTTTTTGAAGCAACAGTGTGTATGTTTTCAATGCAGGCATGTACAAGTCCTATATTATGCTGCATACTTTGCCCTTGGTTACTGGAATTGGTAGATTTGATCTTGCCTCAGAGATATGGCCCCATGCCTCAAGGATCTTGTTTTGACATAAAGTGAAGTTTAAGCAAAAATGGCATTGTTACTTTTTCCATTTAAGGCTTAAACTAGTGTATAATACCTTAATGACCAAGACAATACCTTAGCTCAATGGATATGTATTAAATTATGGAGTACAAACTGGTTTTGAGGCCTGTAATTGTGAACCAAGCTAGCTAGATCAGATTTGCAAGTGGTATGAACATGTATTGACCATGGTTGCAAAGTGAGTTTTTGCCAACTTCAAGCATTCGATTCTCTCTAACCATGAGGGTGTTTGAGGAGTTCCTGGACAATTTGGAAAGCTTGCAACACTTAATACAATCCATCTTTGAAATTCAACTTGAAAATCCAAGTGGAACTATGTGAAAAATGGCCAAGAAGATGGGTCAAAATCCTGCCTAAACTAGGGCAAAATTTCTCTAAGTTAAAAGTTTTAGGTACCCTTGTTCCAAAACTCATAACTTGAGATACAAGCTTCTTTTGAGAAAACTTTGTGAATCAAAGTTGTAGACTTTGTGATGGACTACAACTTTCATGTTTCAAGTTTTGTTTGAATCCATTTGTATCTTGGTGAAAAAATGGGACAAAGTTAGGAAAAAATAAGAAAATTTCATAACTTAGAAAATTTCTAAGTTATGAAATTTTTCATTTTAAACCCTAATTTGCATTTTTGGGTTTCTTGATGAACAAGTTTCATAATTTGACATGTATTGATGAAAAATAACTCTTGGCACTTGATTTTGACCAAAAAGTCAAAGTTTGACTTTTCAGTGTACAGTCAAATTTTGGTCAGTTGACTGAAAAATTCATCTGTCAATCCTATGCCTTTGAGATCTTTTGAACTTATTAAATAGGTCAAGAAAATTTCATTGATTCCTTGAGTACATGGTTGAGCTTGATTTGCCATTGGCTAGGTCAAACAGTCAAAAATTGCCTTTGTACAGTCAAAACCCTAAAAATGACCATTTTGCCCTTTTGGTGATCTGATCAAATTTCTTGTGGAATTGTGATCCAAACTTGATCAAATGATTCATATGAGTTAATTATGTTGATGTGGGTCAAAATTCATGAGGTTTGACTGTCAATTGGCCAAAGTTGACTTTTCCCCCAATACAGCTGATTTCTAGGTCAACTGTCCAATTGACTGGGCAAAGATTTGAATCAAGGCTTGAAACTTGATATGGACAAACTTGTGGGTCCAACATGGAGCATGAAAGTCACTTTGGGCATTGTAGGTCTAAATATCCTTGTGCAAACTCAAACCCTAATTTAGGCCAACAGTGCAAGGAGGTGTCTTGAGCAGAGCAAACCCTAGCTTGATCTTGAGTTCCAAGAGTCTTGTGATGAGAAATGTTTATGAATATGGGAGGGCAAATTTTGGGGTACAACACTGTATAATCTTAACTTTGAAGGTTTCAAACTTGTTTGTCACTCCTTAATTTAATGTTTGCACAACTGATTGATCAATTTTCCAATTGATTCAAGCATTGTCCAAAGCATTTTGCCATTTTAGGGAGAAAGTCACCATTTCCATTCTTGTAAAGCAAGCTTTATGCACAAAGTCAGCTTCTTGAGCTCCTAACTTGTTCTCTTTAAGTACACTCCATCTACAAAGTCAGAAGCAAGTGTGTTTAAAGCATAACCACACTATTTTAGCAAGTACACGAGACTTTGAAACTTGGATTTTCTCAAAAAAATCACATGTTATGCTTAAACTTATGATTTTGAATTCTGATCCACAACAAGCTTCCAAACTTTTTGCTTATAAATAGAGGAACTATTTGTGAGCTAGGACACGAGCTTAAGCACCCTAAAACACACCAAAACTCCCCCAAGCCAGAATTTGCACAAGAAACTCCATTGATGCACAGTTCTGGCCTTAAACTTATATCTCTCATTTCCCTCGTGCGTTTTCCTTCCTAATCAATCCTAAAGCTTCTAAGCATCAAATACAACTCATCCCTGATCCTGTTTCATAACTGTAACTCCATCTTCATCCACCTCCATAACCAAAAACAGAGCTCTGCAAGTTTACTTTTCCAGAGCTCCTCAGCCACTTTCAGCTCAAGCCAAGCATCACATTAGCTTCCTAGGAACTTGAGAAAGCTAACCAAATCACTGTAACTCATCAAAAGCTGCTCAAACTCAAAATATGATACCCTCTTGCAAGGTGAGTTTTCTGACTTTTGAACTCTTCATATATGCATCATTAATGTTCAATTTGTGAATGAAAAATATAGATATCATTGCCCTGAAGCTAACCATGTCCATAGTTTTCATTTATGTTGCTTGAGCTTAGAGAATTTTAAGATTGAAGTTTCTGGAAAAGTTAGGGTTCAGATTAGGGCCAATAAAATTCATGTTTATCTTTGATCTATAGTTTTAATGCTTTACCTTTCTGAAATTGTGAGGAAATTTTCCACAAGATTCATGTTTACACTTTTGCAAATGGATGAGAAATGAACAAGATGCAGATGGTCTGGCTAGGAGCGAGGTTGAAGATGAAGTTTTCTTCAGGAAGCAGTTTCTAATATATATTTATGCTTTTATTATATGAATGGATGAAACAGACAACCCCAGTGCTACAAGAACTGCGCGCGTATTAGAAGGTCCTGGGTTCGAGCCCCAGCGAGACCTTTTGCAATTTTCACATTTTTTTCATTTTTCATTTTTTGTTGAATTAGGCGCTTGGGCCTCACCCCCGTGGGCCTAGCATTTTTGCTTATCATCACCTCCCTGTTTCACTTTCATACATCCTGGCCCATTTTATTTTATTTTATCTTTATTATCTTTATTATTATTAAAATTATTATTAGTATTATTATTAATATTATTTTTTTATTGTTATTAATAAAAACCCAAAAAAAAATTTATTTATTATTTTTTACACTTATTTATTTTATTTTATTTTATAAAATTAAAAGAACAAAAGCATTTCTTAATAAATTAATTTATTTCTTAATAATTAATATTTAGGTTCAATTATTATATTATATTATTTTTCTTGTAAATTAAAATAAATTTAGAACTTAGGACTTTTATTTGATTAATTTTATTTACTAATTTAATTAAATTCACAAAAACCCTAAAAAACTTGTTTTCTTTAATAAATTAATTTCTTTTATTAACTTTTTTAATTTTCTTATTCTAGTCAATTATCTTATTTTAATTTAATTAGGTCAAAAACCTTTAATAACAAAAATACATTCCTTATCCATACTTGTACATTATATTCATTTCATTTCTTGTACATTTATTTAAATTCAATATGGTTGTAATAGATAATTAGGGTTTTAATTTCTTGTAATTTCCCCATTTTGTAATTTGTACACCCTCTCCCCTAATGATGTAATAGCTTAGTATTTTTATTTTTCACAATTTAATGTTTTATATACAAATGCTAGTAATTAGGGTTTGTATGGAAAGATAAAATCAATGCTTAGAAAACCCTAATTCAAGAAAACAAATCAAGCATGTAAACCAATACACTTACACCTTTAGGGTAAATCCACTTTGTTGCCTTATAAAATTGTCATATTATGCATGTGAGCTGTCTGAGCAAAAAACAAATCAAAATACAAGATCATAGTCCCTCGATGACGCTATCAAAGTTGCCTTTCAAAAATGATCTTAGTCCCTTAAAGAAAATGCTAAGATCTTACAACATTGTTAATCAGGGCTATACAATGACCCCACGTCCGTCCCTTTTACATCCAAAGATAGGTTTAATTACCAAATTAATGGTAATATAACAATGTCAAAGGAAAGAGCAAATAAACATGAAAGACTTTTGAGTAGGTAGATTGTTCCTAGTTGCTTGCTCATTTTCAAACCAAAACATCCTTGCTATTTTCAAAAACAAACACCAACACTTTCAAAAACATCTTTCAAACTTAAAAACATTTTCAAAAGATCAACATTTTGTATACATTCTTAAGAACTAGAATCATTACAAAGTTTGCCTAAACGATGGCGCCTTTTTAAAATACTTTCAAAAAAACACACAAAGCACATTTTCAAACAAAAGCAAGTGATCTAGCAAGCAACTAAGAGCCCAGGGAAACCATGGATGGAAAGGGGGCTAACACCTTCCCTTTTCATAATCTACCCCCCGAACTCAAGAAAACATCTCAAAGGTCTTTCCTGTTCTTTTCAGCCTTTCCTTTTGGATAAAAGAAAAGTCGGTGGCGACTCTTGCTAACCATAATAATTGCGATAAAACACAAAACAACCAAGTCAGTTCTTCCACTGCGTTACAAAACCCTTAACTCCACTTCTTGTCTCCCAATTTGTCACAATGTCAGATCTCTCCAAATGCAAGGCTTTGGCAATAACATCAGGTTTTGGAGTCTCCTTTAAACTGGTGAATGGTATTTGATCAATCATTAGCACTCCTAACAATTGAGAGAATTCTTCTAATGTAGGCACCAATTGGTAGTCGGGAAAGGTGAAGTAATGATGCATAGGATCAAAGAATTGGAAAAGAACGCACATCATTTCTTCTTGGAAGTTTGAGGTAGCCAAGTTGAGAAGTCGACCATAATTCTTGGTGAATGGAGAATCTCTAGGCACTCTTGATGCTAACTCTTGAAGTTGAGGATGCACTTTCACGAAGATGATTCGGATGGTATTCCTATGAGTGGAAGTCATTACCTATAAAACAGAACTAAGATAAATTCCTAACTCCTTGAAATGGTTAATGAGAATTCTTATGATGTTATGATGTTTATGATGACATGAATAATAATCACAAACAAAGCACACAAAGACCTTAGTTTTAGGCTTGCATGGGTTTCATAGGTAAGTACCCTCTTGAAGTTTAGTTGGTTCAACCTGTCCTACAAAGTGATCGGGTTCTAGGGAATCTCAATATCATTGATCTTTCTTCATTGGGCATTGTTTTAGCACAATCAATCTTTTCTTGCAGCCAAAATATCCCAAAAGTCTGATCTCAATGAGTGTAGTATCAAGTATCAACCAATTTTCAGCTTTCCACTGAAACCGGCTATCTCACTACTTCCTAATGGCCAAGTTATTCAATTAAAGGTTCTAAGGTTAGTTAGTGCTTCATGACACCTCTCAGCGGCCACGTATTCTCCTCGATTCAACACAAGGGATACCAATACCAACAAATGTGTCACACTAACGTAGTCATTGCTTCAACCATATCGGTCTACGTCGTACAATTTTCATAATCTATTGCTACTTACCTAATGATGTTCCCAGATCCGGGTAGAGGATCAATACAAACTCAAAAAAGGACCCATAAATGTAAAGCAAACAAATCAAACAATGAAAGCAAACAAATGTGATATATCTCTAAGTTAACCCCACTTTTAAGTTCTCCCCAGCAGAGTCTCCAATTCTGTAATACGGTGGGAGAACTGACTTGGGTGTTTTGTGTTTGATCGCAATAATTATGGATAGCAAGAGTCGCCACTGACTTTTCTTTTATCCAATAAGGAAAGGGTGAAAAGAACAGGAAAGACCTTTGAGATATTTTCTTGAGTTCGGGGGGTAGGTTATTAAAAGGGAAGGTGTTAGCACCCTTATCATCCATAGTTATCTATGGACTCTTAGTTGCTTTGCTAGCTCACTTTTGAAATTTCTTTGTTTGAAATGTGTTTGTGATGGGTTTTGAAAGTATTTTTGAAAAACGCTTTCTTTTAGGCAAACTTTGTAATGATCCTTATCTCTATAAGAATGCATACAAAGTGTTTGACCTTTTGAAAATATTTCATGTTTTGAAAGTGTTTGGTGTGTTTGAAAAGATGTTTGTTTTTTAAGATGGATTATGAGCAAGCAACTAAGAATGTTCTACCTACTCAAAAGTCTTTTGTTCATTTCTCTCTTCCTTTGATATTGTTATCTCACTGTTGATTGGTAAGAAGCCTTATGTTGTACCCCAAAATTTATCCTCTCATTTTTTAAGAAATCTCTCGCATGTGTAGTTACAAACACATGTTTGAAGAATTGAAGAAAATGACTTTCTTTGAAGATGGCAAGCTGTTACTTCGACTGGTCGAAGGAAAAGAAAAATGAAGATGTTAATGTGCCTTTTGACAAGTCAGAGAAGAGAAAGTTTACTTTAAATCCACGTTCTTCGATTGGGCATCTAGGCTTTCTTTGAGCAAGCTTGAGTCATCCTTCATTTGGGGCATTGGTTTCCTTCAAAAGCAACCTGCTTCGAATCCACCTTCAAAACTGCTTCAAATCCACCTTCAAAACTGCTTCGAATCAACCTTCATGCATGCTTCAAATTCACCTTTAAGCTTGCTTCGAACCCTCCTGCACGTAAGCTTCGATTGCACCATTGGCCCCTTACATGTTTACCTTGAGTCACAAAGCAGTAACCTCCTGCATGCAGGCTTCGACAGGGCATTGAATCTTCATGCAAACCTTCGTTTGAACAATGGACTCTTGTATGCTTGCTTGGAGTCACAAAGTAGTGATCTCCTGCTTGCAGGCTTCGACAGGGCATCGGCTATGTTTACACTAGCTTCGACTGGACAATATTTCCCTTTGAAATAGTTTGCTTCGATTCCACCCTTGAAAACCTTCAACACATATGGTTGGTGGCCCCCTTCAAAGGACATGAATTGGTGGATTTGAAGGGCATACATAGGGGTCCCTTTTGAAGGATATACCTTACTAGCCCATTCGAAGAATTGCATTCGATCCCTTCGAAGGACACACATATAGTCCAATTGAAGGATACATATTTGGAACTTTCAAAGATACTCGCGTGACCCATTCAAAAGACATGTCTGGGCATCCCATTCGAAGGACTTGCAAGACATACCTTAAGACATATTTTGGTGACCCATTCAAAGGGCACACATTTGGCTCCTTCGAAGGATGCACAAAAAGAGCCCATTCGAAAGACACTTGTTGGATGAAAATCAAATAATATTGCTTGAAGAAAGATCTGATTGAAGGTAGTCAAAATGAAAATTGGAGATATCAAAAGATGCTTGCTGCCAAGTTCAGGCCTGATACAATGGCCATAACGCTCCAAAACTGCTGCACAACAGTCCTGAAACACTGCCCCTATTCTTGCACCAATTTGGCATACGAACACTACTCCTCGAAAGCTACAAAAATAAGTTTACCCATTTTGTTCAAATTGTTTTGTTTTCCCTCCTAAACATCAGCCAACATTCACCTATAAATAAGAGGCTCCATAACATCTAAAAGGGGTTGGACAACACATCCAGAGGACTTTAAGGTGTGGAGAAAAAATCATCAAACTCTCAAATTATCAAACACTCTCAAACACTTAAACACATATTCAAACCCAGAGTCAAACGAAACAATACACTTGTTTCTTCCCTTCGAATCCAAAACCCAGTGAAACACCAACTCAACACTTGGTTCCTTCTTTAGAATCTGACACTAGAAACATTACCCTTGTTTCTTTCCTTCGAATCCAGGGACACTCAGGGCAGCCACTCAAGGTCCAGCACACACGTTCCAGCTTCAAGCAAGGTAAGTTTCTCTTAACCTTGAACCATTCATTTCTAGCATAACATGTGAATAGTCATTCCTTTCGTTTCAAGCATGTAAATGACATTTGTTTACTTTTTCTTTCTGCCCTTTTCGTTTGTTTTCTTGTCAAATATATGGTAGAACTAACCAGTATAGGCCCCAAACAAAAGAAGTAGTTTTTGTGTGATACGAAGCCTCAGGCTTCACCCCCCTTACTGCTTCACAGTCCAAATGAAGGAGCAAGAAGGGAGAAACGAAAGGTGTTCATACTAATTCCCTGGCTCAGTCGAAAGCAGCAGCCAAAAGGAGGAATCAAAGGCTGCCTCTCACGTTAACTGCTAAGCTCAATCAAAAGAAGCAGCGAGAAGGATGTCCACATTGACTCCCAGGCCTCAATCAAAAGAAGGACAAATTACATGGTCGAAGCTTACTTGCTCACCCTAACATTCCTGCAATTGAAGGAAGCAGAAAGGTAGAATCAAAGGCTGCATATCATGCTTCATGCTAAGCCCAAATCTAAGGGAGCCAGAGAAGTAGAATCGAAGGATTCTGCTGCCCAAATTGAAGCACTCATTTTTTCTTCTTTTATTTTGTTTTGTCTTTACATTTTTCTTGCTATTCAATATGGTTGTAATAGTGTAGGATCTTTATTTTCTGCATTTTTATTGCTTTTGTACAAATGTTAGTAATTAGGATGTATGGCAAGATAAAACCAACAAGTAGACAACCAAAAAATCAAAGACAAAATGCATGCAATCAAACACACAATTCACACACATGCACATCTAGGATAATCTCACTTGTTGCCACGGAAAATAGTCTTGTCCCTCGTATATGGGCGTTTTAGCAAAGACCCTCGATAAAAGATCGTAGTCCCTTGATGACCCTCGATGTTACCTTAGGTAAATGATCTAGTCCCTAAACGACATTGCTAAAATGTCCCATAGGTTACCTTCTATGACTATACAAATGTCTTATGCCCGTGCCTTCACATCCAGCGATGGGGCTTCTTACCAAATCAATGGTAAGATAGAAACATCTAAAGGAGGAGGAAAAGAATATTAGACCTTTTGAGTAGATAGGACGCTCATAGTTGCTCGCTTGCTCACAACAAAAACATTTTACACACCAACACTTTCCTTTGAAACATTTTCAAAAGTTAAAACACTTTGTATGCATTATTATAGAAACGAGAATCATTACAAAGAAACTTTTCAAAATCATTTTCAAAAAACACATTCCACAAACACCTCTTTGAACTATTTTCAAAACTAACACTTTTTGTACGCATTCTTATAGAAACGGGAATCATTACAAAGACGTTTTTGTGATACAGTGGGAGAACTGACTAGGGTTTTGCGTTTGTTTTCGCAAATATTTCGGTTGAGCAAGAGTCGCCACCGACCTTTTATTTTATCCTAAGGAAAGGTTTAAAAAGCACAGAAAAAAACCTTTGAGATGTTTTCTTGGGTTCGGGGAGTAGATTATAGAAAGGGAAGGTATTAGCACCCTTTCTATCCATGGTTATCCATGGGCTCTTAGTTACTTGCTTAGATCAACTTGCCTTGATTTTCAATTGTTTGAAATGGTGCTTTGTGCGTGATTTTGAAAATGTTTTGAAAAAAGATGCCTTGTCTAGGTTACCCTTGTAACAATTCTTTACTCGAATGTTTTACAAAAGGTGTTTGTCTTTTTTGAAAAGATGTTTCAACGTTTTTTTGAAAGTTGTTTTGAAAGTGTAGTGATGTGTGGTTTGAAAAATAGGCAAGTGTTTTTGTTTTGCAAGTTGACAAGTACTTAAGAGCTATCTACCCTAAAGTTCTCAAAGATTTTTGCTATGTTTTAACCCTTTTAACAATTTTGTTCCACCATTGTATTTGGTGGACAATCTTGTGTTAGGATGTTAACAGGACGAGCGCGGGTCATCATTTAGACCATAATTGCAATGGTGCCAAGTATCTTTGGGCAATTTTCCTTTAAGGGACTTGATCATTTTTAAGGCAACTTTCGAAAGCGTCATCGAGGGACTATGATCATTTGATTGTTTTGTTTTGCCCAAAGATACCTAACATGCAATATGGCCCATTATTGAAGGCAACAAGTGGAATACCCTAGGGGTGCAAGTGTGTTTAGTGTTGTCCATTTTCATGCTTGTTTATCTTGAATTTAGGTCAAACTATTTTGGTTAATTGATTTGCATACAAAACCCTAATTCTAAAATGGCATAATTAGAAAGCATTAAAGTGCGAAAAATAAAGTTCCTAAGTTATTACAACACAATATATGGGAAGGGGGGTACAAATGTTCAAATGGGGGGTATTTTGACAAGGAATTTAAACCTAGACTATTACATCAAATTGGGAATTATACAAATTATTTAATATACAACAATTAAATGAAAATGGAATAAATATACAAGATGCAAAAAATGTTTTTTATATGTATGAAAAAAAGTGTTTTTTTTATATGTCAAATAAACAAAATAAAAGTATTAATTTTTTTGGAGTTTTTTTATATATTTAGGGCAAAACCCTAATTTTGCAAATAAAAGGTATTTATTATTTAATATATACAATATTTATTAGTTATGTTCAAAAAATAAATAAAGAGAAGTATATTTGTCAAAAAAAGTATTTTTAATGCTAAATATTAATAAAAAATAAAAATGTATATGTTTTGTATTTTTTAACCTAAATATACTAATATATATGTATGTATTTGTATTATTTATTAAATATATTGAATATGCACAAAATAATAATATTTAATATTTATAAAAAAAGTATATTTTATATAAAATATTTTCAGAAGATAAAATAAAATAAAAAATCAGAAAATAAATGTGTTTACATTATTTTTTAGTATTTTTTAAATAAAAGTATATCTAGGTATTTATTTATGTACAAATATCTATTTAAGCCAATAAATGCTTAATAAATACAAAAATGGTTTAAAAAATATTTTTTATATTTTTAATATTATGAGAAAAAATAAACAAATCAGAAATAAAAAGAAAAAATCAAAAAATGATCAAAATAAGCATAATGGGCCTAGGGGGTGTAAAAGTAAAAACAAGGTGCAAATAAGAAAAAATAGAACAAGCCCAGCCCAAAGGACCTTCTTCAACCTCTGGCCAGAAACTTTGTCAAAAACGCGCGCTTTGTACACTGATTCAAACATCTGGATTCCTGGACTTTTAGCACAAACTTACAACATAAGAAATGTTAAGCATCAAGCCACGATTCTGGACATATAAAGAACTCATCCTAACTCTCAGAAATGAGAGAGAATTTCTCCATTCCCAAATCTTAACCTAACTTTTTATCAATGTTCAGACCTCAAATTCTCATAGCACAGGCAAAGTAAATGGAAAGTAAAGATATGTATAGTTTCAGGGACATGAGCATGACATTTTTCATTCACAAACTTAGAGCTAATTCTTCCTACATTGAGAGATAGAAGTTCATGAACATACCTGTTCAGTTGGAATCGTGTCTGGCAATGGAGGAGCTTTCAGGACAAGATAAGGATTTGGATAGCTTGCTTGATGTATGAGGATGCTATTCCAATACTTTGTATGCTTTGAAACCTTCTATATCAAGCTGCAGAAGTCAACCTGCAAGAGGAAGAAATGAAAATGGCCAAACTGATTAGAGGTGTTACAGTCTACTTCTAATTCTTTGGACAGTTTGTATGGATGGTAGGGAAAGTGTTTGAACTGGTTTTGGCCAAGATGCACGATGGAAATGAACTATGCCACTCAAACTGCAGGGATGCCCTGTTTTTGTGCAGTTCAATGGTGATTCTGTGAATGGAGAGGTATTGGAGGTGATAGGCTTGTGTTTCAACTTAGGTTTGATGATTAGAAAGTGTTTGATAACTTTGCTTAAGCTCTCGTTCACAAGAATGGGAGTTCTGGATTGTTATCCAATATTTTTTCACACTTAAGCAAGAAAATGTCAAGTGGTTCTCTAGACTTGTACAGGCCCCTCAAGTATGCTGCACACTTGAGCCTTGATCAGTGTGATATCTCCATGAATCTTGTGTCCAAAGATATGCATTGTACTCCTTGATTCACAAACTTGACATAAAGCCAAACTTTACAAAAATGGATAAAGTGCTTTTTCTAATTAAGGCTTAATCTAACATGTAATGTCCAAATGCATAAAATAATGCTAACACACAATGTATTGGCATTTAATTATTGAGTGCAAATGGGATTAGAGGCCTGTAAATAGCTCATGCATGCTGATTTGAAAAGTTGCACAAGTTATGAACATGTAAATGGCTCAAGAACAAAGTGAGTTTTTCTCATATTGCAAAATTCGATTCTCTCTAACCATGAGGTTGTTTGATGAGTTCTTTGACATTTTGGAAAGCTTGGAATGTGTACTACAATCCATCTTTGCAATGAAAATTGAAATTCCAAGTGGAAGCATGTGAAAAGTGGTCTTGAAGTTAGGCAAAAATCCTGCCTAAAATGGTTCAAAATTTCTCTAAGTTAAGAATGGTTTGGTACCCTTGTTCCAAAAATTGTAACTTGAGCTACAAGCTTCTTTTGAGAAAACTTTGTGAATCAAAGTTGTAGATTTTTCAATGGACTACAACTTTCATGTTTTGACTTTTGCTTGAATCCAAATGAATCTTGGTGAGAAAGTGGGACAAAGTTAGGAAAAAATTAGGCATGATTTATTAATGAAAAAGTTCCATGATTTGGCATGTTTTGATGAAAAATGAATCTTAACACTTGATTTTGACCAAAAAGTCAAAGTTTGACTTTTCAGTATACAGTCAAAATTGATCAATTGACTGGGAAATTCAACTGCCAATCTTGTGTATTTAGGATCTTTTGAACTTGTTGAGTATGTCAAGACAAATCCATGGGGTCCTTGAGTCCATATGTAAGTTTGGTTTTCCATTGGCTAGGTCAAACAGTCAAAAATTGCCTTTGTGCAGTCAAAACCCTAAAAATGACCATTTTGCCCTTTTGGTGATCTGATCAAATTTCTTGTGGAATTGTGATCCAAACTTGGTCAAATGGTTCATATGAGTTCATAATGTTGATGTGGGTCAATTTTCATGAGATTTGACTGTCAATTGGCTACAGTTGACTTTTCCCCCAATACAGTTGACTTCTAGGTCAACTGTCCAATTGACTGGGCAAAATTTGGAATCAAGACTTGAAACTTGGTATGGATAAACTTGGGAATCCAACATGAAGCATGAAAGTCATCTTAGGCATTTTAGGTCAAAATATATTTGTTCAAACACAAACCCTAATTTGGGTCAACAGTGCAAGGAGAAGTCTTGAGCAGAGGAAACCCTAACTGGATCTTGAGCTCCAAGGGTCTTGTGATGAGAAAATGTTGAGAAAATGGGAGGGCAAATTTTGGGGTACAACAGTTGCCCCTGTTCAATCTTCTTGAACCTGAAGAGTTAGATTGGCAAGTTGGCCTTTCGCGACTCGAGGGTAAAAGGAGATTGGACACTAGAGTGCCCTTAAATTTACACTCGTCAAAGTAATGGATGCGGGAATGGGCTTAGAGATGCCATTTGGAGATGGGCTTAAAGATGCCATCCGGAGGGGTGACAGAATCGTGTCGGGGATGGGCTTAAAGATGCCATCTGGAATGAGTAGCAGAAAGGTGTCCCTGTTTTGGACCATCTCTGAACTGAGGTCTGAATAAGCAATAGATTGACATTCGTGTCTGGAGGCATCCGTAAACTGTTTTCAAAAGTTGAGAAGAGTCTGAACAAGCGATAGATCAACATCCGTTGTTGGGAGGAATCCGTAAACTGTTTTCAAAAGTTGCATCTGAACAAGCGATAGATTATCATCTGTTGTTGGGAAGAATCCATAAACTGTTTTCAGAAGTCTTGAGAAGAATCTGAACAAGCGATAGGTTAACATCCGTTACTGGAGAACCCGTGAACTGTTTTCAGAAATCTTGAAGTTGAATAAGCAATAGAGCAGTATCCGTTGTTGGGAAGCGTCCGTAAACTGTTTTCAAAAGTTGCATCTGAACAAGTGGTAGATTAACATACGTTGTGGGGAAGAATCCATAAACTGTTTTCAGAAGTCTTGAGAAGAATCTGAACAAGCGATAGGTTAACACCCGTTACTTGGAGAACCCGTGAACTGTTTTCAGAAATCTTGAAGTTGAATAAGCAATAGAGCAGCATCCGTTGTTGGGAAGCGTCCGTAAACTGTTTTCAAAAGTATCATCTGAACAAGTGGTAGATTAACATCTGTTGTGGGGAAGAATCCATAAACTGTTTTCAGAAGTCTTGAGAAGAATCTGAACAAGCGATAGGTTAACACCCGTTACTCGGAGAACCCGTGAACTGTTTTCAGAAATCTTGAAGTTGAATAAGCAATAGAGCAACATCCGTTGTTGGGAAGCGTCCGTAAACTGTTTTCAAAAGTTACATCTGAACAAGTGGTAGATTAACATCCGTTGTGGGGAAGAATCCATAAACTATTTTCAGAAGTCTTGAGAAGAATCTGAACAAGCGATAGGTTAACACCCGTTACTCGGAGAACCCGTGAACTGTTTTCAGAAATCTTGAAGTTGAGGAGGAACCGGTGTAGGGTTTCCTGATGATGAGCTCGTATAAAACTGCATCTGGATGAATCTGGAATAAGCATCATAATGTTGCCATGTCTGGGTCACATCTGAACTATTTCTAGAAAGAATCTCGGAAGATAATGATTTTTGTCTGTTGACTGATCTTACCTGAAAAGGTAAAGAGTTAGTTGTATGCAATGTCATGATGCATGATGCAATGTATGTTATATGAATGTAAATGAATGCGCATGTAAGTTGGAGAGCTGTCTTGCGGAGGATAGATGAATCCGAGATGGCTGAAGATAAAAGCATCTTGACTGCTACCGGGAAGAAAAATTCTTTGGCTGTTGCTGGGGAATAAGGAGCTTGGGTTGTATACCAATCTTCTGGGGAATTCCTGTCTTGAGGAGATCTTCACTGGAGAATCTTCAAATATACAATGAGGAACTGAAAACTGAAAGTCTTCAGATTTTCTTGGGGAATACCAGACCTTCAAACGTCGAGGGGCCTTAGAACCACTTGCGGGGACTTGGAATTTCCTTGGTGACTTGCAGGGTAAAAGCATTTCTGATGATTTCTTTTGGGGATTTTAGAACCTGGTAGACTCATGCTGGTGAGGTAAAACTGAGAATCTTCAGTCTAGTGAGAAGTATCTATGTGGGGAGAAGGTTCACTAGTCTGGTTCTGCTGGGGATTGATAGTTTGAAGTTTTAGCTCCGTTGGGGATACTGAAACTTAACTCTGAGGGGAATTGAGTTCTGGAGGGTTCTCTGGCTGGGGAAATCAGTTTTGAGAAAGCTTTTACTGATGAGGACCCTGAAGTCTGACTCTGTTTAGGGAATTAAGTTCTGATAGAGGAATGTGGATTTCAAATCTGCTCCGGATTTCCTTTTGAAAGGGTGTCAAGATACCTAACTGCACCTCCAACTTACTAGTAATCGTCTTTCTTGATTCATAAGGGAATGATTATGTTCAAATGCATATGCCTATTTAACAAAACATTGGACGTTTCTCAAATAAAACATAAGTGCAAAAGAAAAGAGAAAAGGAAACGACGCAAATTTCTGAAAAAGTATTTGTATTAACTTTCTATGAGTATATTTGTACAAAGGAGACGATCATCCTTGTAAGAGGATGTCGTTGTAAATACAAAAGAAAATATGGCTATGTGAAATAATTCCATGGGATTCCATTCCGCTATAGCCTTCACAACTCTGAATATCTGTCCATTCAATGCTTTGTCTGCCGATGGCTGGATTGAACAGAAGCTTGGGACTGGTTGATGAAGAGATTGTCTTTGAAGTGATCCGACGAGACATAGTCATACGCTTTAATTCCCTAACTTTTGCCTGAATCGCCCTTTCGGGTTTTCGATCCACCGGGAAACCCCTTTTTGCCCAAGCCGCCCTTTCGGGTTTTCAACTTGTCGGGTGTACAGATTTTTTTTTATTTTTATCCCTAATTTTTGCCTGAACCGCCCTTTCGGGTTTTCGGTTCACCGGGATGCCCATTTTTGCCCAAGCCGCCCTTTCGGGTTTTCGAATTGTCGGGTTATTTTATGCGTAGTATCTTTTGACTATGTATGCATTCGCAGGGTGTGGCAAATCGTCGCCGTCCATGGTGGTCAGAATCATTGCACCACCAGAAAATATGCTTTTGATCACAAATGGTCCTTCATATGTAGGAGTCCATTTGCCCCTGGGATCACTTTGCGGCAAGATAATCCGCTTGATTACGAGATCTCCGACTTGATACACTTGACGTCTGACTTTCTTATTGAAGGCCTTGATCATCCGCTTTTGATACGTCTGACCATGGCATACAGCAGCGAGTCGTTTCTCGTCGATTAGATTGAGCTGATCAAGTCGGGTCTGAATCCAATCATCTTCATTCAAACATGTGTCCTTCATAATCCTTAGAGAAGGAATCTAAACCTCCATAGGCAGGACAGCTTCCATGCCATAAACCAAAGAAAATGGGGTTGCCCCGGTTGAAGTATGTGCCGTCGTACGGTATCCATGTAGGGCAAACGGTAACATCTCATACCAGTCTTTGTAAGTGACTGTCATTTTCTGAATAATCTTCTTAATGTTTTTGTTCGCAGCTTCAACAGCACCGTTCATCTTCGGCCGATAGGGAGATGAATTGTGATGATAAATCTTGAACTGTTCGCACAATGCGGTGATCATCGTGTTATTCAGATTTGTACCGTTGTCCGTGATGATCCTGTCTGGAACACCATACCGGCATATGAGATTTTGCTTGATGAAGCGGGCAACCACATTTTTAGTAACAGAGGCGAAGGAGGCCGCTTCGACCCATTTGGTGAAATAGTCAATGGCAACCAGGATGAAACGATGTCCGTTGGAAGCCGTGGGCTTGATCTCTCCAATCATGTCAATGCCCCACATTGCAAATGGCCAAGGAGCAGTCAGAACGTTGAGAGGAACCGGAGGGATATGAACCTTGTCAGCGTAGACTTGACACTTGTGGCAAGTGCGGGAATGTTGATGGCAGTCGGCTTCCATGGTAGACCAGTAATAGCCTGCCCTTAGGATCTTCTTAGCCATTGTATGCCCGCTCAAGTGAGTGCCAAATGTGCCGCTGTGTATCTCAGTCATGATCAACTCTGCTTCAGCTTTGTCTACGCATCGGAGTAATACATAATCATGGCTTCGTTTGTAAAGGATGTCGTTGCTCAGGAAGAATTTGGCAGCAAATTTCCTTAAGAACTTCTTGTCATTTACGGAAGCTCCTTCGGGATAATCTCTAGTTTGGAGATACCTTTTGATTTCATGGAACCAGGGTTGTTCCACTACTTCTTCGGTATTAATCTCGTGACAATGTGCGGGTTCATCCATTCGCTCGATGGTGATTTGGGGAGCCTCGTTATCCCAGTTGAGTTTAAACATGGAGGACATTGTAGCCAGAGCATCTGCTAGCTGATTCTCTTCTCGCGGGAAATGCTCGAAGGTAATTTGCTCGAAATGAGGCAATAATGTCAAGACATGTTCCTTGTATGGGATAAGATTAGGATGCTTGGTATCCCACGCTCCTTTGATTTGACTGATGACCAAAGCCGAGTCCCCAAATACGATCAAAGATTTGATCCCCAAGTCTATAGCATCCTTGAGACCAAAGATGCAAGCTTCATATTTAGCCATGTTGTTTGTGCAGCTGAAGCAAAGTCAGGCCGTGAAAGGTGTGTGACAACCTTCCGGGGAAATGAGTACCGCACCGATACCGTTTTCGAGTGCATTTGACGCACCATCAAAGTACAGGGTCCATCGGGATCCCTTTTCGGGTCCGTCATACAGTCCTTTACCTTCAATGTTGTCCAAATTCATGATGTCCTCGTCCGGGAAGTCAAATCTCATGGGTTGATAATCTTCGATAGCTTGATGAGCCAGATGGTCAGCTAGTACACTCCCTTTTATAGATTTTTGGGTGGTGTACTGGATGTCATACTCAGTTAGGATCATTTGCCATCTAGCTATTCTTCCAGATAAAGCGGGCTTTTCGAAGATATACTTGATAGGATCCATTTTGGAAATCAACAAGGTAGTATGAGTCAACATATACTGCCTTAGTCGGCGAGCAGCCCATACCAAAGCGCAGCAAGTTTTCTCGAGCAGTGATTAGCGAGTCTCACAGTTGGTAAACTTTTTGCTAAGGTAATAAATAGCATGCTCTTTTCGACCAGACTCGTCATGCTGGCCCAAAACACACCCCATTGAGTTATCCAAGACGGTCAGATACATGATCAATGGTCTTCCTTCGACGGGTGGCATCAAAATAGGAGGTTCTAGCAAGTACTCCTTGATCTTATCAAAAGCAGCTTGACAATCGTCGTTCCATTCGACTACCTGATCCTTCTTTAATAGTTTGAAAATTGGCTCACAAGTAGAAGTCAGATGAGAGATGAATCTGGCAATATAGTTCAAGCGCCCCAAGAACCCTCTAACCTCTTTTTCAGTACGGGGAGCAGGCATCTCTTGTATTGCTTTTACTTTTGCTGGATCGACTTCAATGCCTTTGTTGCTTACAATAAATCCTAGGAGTTTACCAGACCTAACTCCAAAAGTACACTTACTTGGATTCAGCCTGAGTTTATATTCTTTCAACCTGGCAAACAGCTTTTCTAGATGTTCAAGGTGCTCCTCCTCTGTTTGTGACCGATCTATCATATCGTCTATGTAAACTTCAATCTCATGATGTATCATATCATGAAACAAAGCTACCATAGCGCGTTAATAAGTTGCCCCTGCGTTCTTCAGTCCGAACGGCATCACCTTGTAACAGAAAGTACCCCATTGTGTGACAAAAGTTGTTTTCTCCATATCTTCGGGGGGCCATTTTGATTTGATTGTAACCCGAGAATCCATCCATGAAAGAAAACACTTTATGCTGAGTTGTATTGTCGATTAAAATGTCAATGTGTAGTAGCGGAAAATCATCTTTGGGGCTGGCCCTATTCAAATCCCGGTAGTCCACACACATCCTGACTTTGCCATCTTTTTTAGGTACTGGCACGATGTTAGCGACCCATTGAGGATAAGATGTAACAGCCAGAAAGCCAGCGTCGAATTGCTTCATCACTTCTGCTTTGATCTTTTCAGACATGTCAGGCCTCATTCGGCGGACTTTTTGTTTGATCGATGGACAATCCTCTCTTGTGGGGAGACGGTGAACCACGATGTCTGTGTCTAAACCCGGCATGTCTTCATAAGACCAAGCAAAGATTTCAACATACTCATTCAACAATTGTATCAGGCGTTCCTTGACACTTGGTTCCAGATTGGCACCCACTTGCACCTCCTTCCGGTCTTCCTCGGTTCCTAAGTTGACAGTTTCCAATGACTCTTCGTGAGGTAAGATGGCCCTTTCCTCTTGCTGTAGAAGTCTGGCTAGTTCCCCTGGTACTTCACAACCTTCGTCATCTTCATACTCGGCTTGATTGACCAGATCTTCAAAGTTATTGAAGGATATAGCAGAATAGTCACCCATGGAATCCAGAGTGGATGGGTACCTGCATTTGTGAGTGTGGGTGTGTGTAAGGGATAGCCATCCTTAAACAAAAATGCAAAAGGAAAGAAAATGAACACAACAGTTTATCAAATGAAAAACATCCAATGAATCATTAAACATGGCATATGGATATGAAGATAATCAAAACCCTTACAAATGGACCTACATGCCCCGGGCAAGGCATGAGGTAAAAAGTAGTGTACGGATTGTTAAAAAGTAATTATTACAGGCCAAAGGAAATGTTTGACAGATAAATTACTGATTAATGAAAGTAATGGGGACAAAGTCTTTTGCCTCCCAGTTGCATAGTCCCCCTTTGACAGTTGGGTAGATCCACTTTTCGATGTTGTTCTCTTCGTCTTCATCCTCCAAAGCGTTGATTCCGTAGGGAGAAATTTTGATTGGTGCTCTTTCAGTCTTCGAACGGCGCATAGCTTTCTGGCCCGCGACAGTGACCCCTAATCCAAATTTGTCTGTTTTATGTGGAATATCAGGCAACTTCCCCCATGCTGAATTCTTCCCTTCCTTTATTGCGGCCTTCGCGTCTTCCAGAGATGCCATCCTGGCCATCTGCCTCGGTACTTCAGCTACCAACTTTGCTACTGTTATTTCAGGAGGGACTTCTTCAAAATGCTGGAATGGTGTCTCAATGAACTCACCCTCTACTTCCACATATCGGAAGGAGTTCAGGTGGCTATTCATATACTCCTCTTCACCATGGACGGTTATGATCTTTCCCTTGACAGGATACTTCAACATTTGATGTAAGGAAGAGGTGACTGCCCCGGTATGGTGTATCCACGGCCTACCCAATAAGCAAGAGTATGACGGACGGATTTCCATCACGTAGAAAGTAGATTTAAACACCTCAGTGCCTATCTTGATGGGAATATCAACTTCCCCATGGACCATCCTCTTCGAACCATCGAAAGCTCTGACAACAATATCACTCAGCTTCAACTCTAAACCTTCACAATCTAGTCGGTCCAAAGCTTTCTTAGGCAGTACATTCAGCGACGAACCAGTGTCGACCAAGACATGCGCGAGAGTAGTTCCTCGGCACTCGACTGAAATATGCAAAGCATCATTGTGGTTTCTACCTTTAGGAGTTAGGTCAGCATCGGAGAAACCTAATCCATTGTTCGCAGTAAGGCTGGCCACCCAATTTTGGAATTGATCTGCAGAGGTTTCCTGGGGCACATGGGCTGCCTTCAGGAATTTTATCAGAGCCTTAGCGTGCGCTTCTGAGCAAAGTAGTAGTGCCAACATGGAGATCTTCGAGGGGGTTTGCCCCAGTTGTTCTACCACGTCGTAATCACTCCTTTTGATTATCCTCAAGATCTCTTCCATTTCTTTCTTGGAGGTTTCTGGGATGACCAAGGGTTGAGCCCTCGTCCTGACGAGCTCATCTTGGGTTCCCTTACCTTTATCAGCAGCGGTAGGAGGGACAATACTAGGAATAACAACCTCTTCAATCAATGGGGTTCTAGCGGAGAGTTTTATTGGTGCAGGGATAACTTCGGCAGCAGATGAGGGTCCAAAGATTGCTCTTGGAGGGGGCAATCTCTGGAGAAAATATTCTCCCGCTCTGGGTGATTTTGCTCGTGCCTGCAATGTTTCCAATGTTGGCTTCTTCCTCATCCGATCTTCCTTCAGTTATTTCAATTTGTTTAATACCATGGTAGTAGACGTCACCGCCGTAGTTCCATGGTATTGACTTCTCAGAAATGTAGGGGACAGGCCCTGGCAGTGTTATCTTCAAAGGAATAGACTTCGTAGCTGGTGTAATCTTAACAGGCTTTCTGACGGCCTTGGAAAGATTGGCGTGAATGGTTATAATTGAGACATCTTCAGTATGGGTTGGAATAGCATAAACTTTTTCAAACAAAATTTGTCGACTGTCCATTAGGCCTTGGATGCCTTTCTTCAGTAACGGACAGTCAAACGGCAGAGAGTAACAGCAGTAGCAATCTTCTTTAAATCCCGGGAAAATCCCGACCTTTAATAGATTCAACTTGATGGTTAACAACGGAGTTATCAGATCATTGACATCAGCAACATACAAATCTTCTTCAATGGCATTGACATTTCGGCCGTGCTTCGGCATCGGAGCAGATATCACGTTCGGCTTCTCTGGAGCGTCGAACTCCACCTCCTTCGCCTCTATCAGGTCTTGGATTTTATGCTTGAGTGCCCAACAATCGTTGGTGTCGTGCCCGACACTGTCGGAATGGTAGGCGCATTTAGCATTAGGATGATAATGTGGAGAGGACGTATTCACATTTTTTGGTGCATCTTTGATAGTGGCGAGATTTAACTTTAACAGATGGGGAAGCACTTGCGCTGGAGTCATATTAATGCGGGTGAACTGTCGTTGTGGCCGTTCCACCCGTTGCTGATTTGGTCTGGACTGGTTATAGCGAGGCTGCTCACTTGATGGATTTTGGATCATTACGGCCCCCACAGTTGGCCGGCGTTCAGTCTTCCCTGCTCTTCTCTGAGAGTATACCACAACCATTTCCTTCTTGAAAGGTTTCTTCTCAACACTTGCAGCGGCACCCTTCTGAATCTTCCCTGACTTGATGCCAACTTCTATTCTCTCGCCTGTTAAGATCAAATCGGTAAACCCCGCGGAAGAGTTACCAATAAGATGGTTGAAGAATGGACCAGACAGGGTCCCTAGAAACATGTCAACAAGTTCACGGTCGGTTAAAGGTGGCTGCACCCTGCCAGCCAAATCCCTCCATTTTTGTGCATATTCTTTGAATCCTTCGCTTGTTCCCAATGACATACCCTGAAGTTGGGTACGCGTGGGAGCAAGGTCAGAATTATACTGATATTGTTTGTAAAAAGCGGTGGCCAAGTCTTCCCAGTTTCTGACACTGGTTCCCTCTAGCTGATAGAACCACTCCAGTTGAGCTCCAGAAAGGCTGTCTTGAAAGAAATGGATCCAAAGGTTCTTATCTGCCGTATAAGGTTGGATCTTCCTTACGTAGGACCTGAGATGCATTTTTGGACAGGACAGCCCGTCATACCTCACAAAAACTGGCACTTTGAACTTTGGGGGAATCACAATCCCGGCAACTAAACCCAAGTCTTCAAAATCCAAACCCGACACTCTCTGAAGCTCCATGGCTGCCAACCTGTCTTCTAAACCTTTGTATTTGACATCAGCCGGAGGGTATTGTTGATCAGAATAGTCTTCATCCTCTTCAGCCTCCTCTTCTTCCATATCGGACTCGGAAGGTACCGCAACCCCACCCCCTTTACTGGTCCCCTCCTCAGAAGTAGGAGGAAATTCAAGCACTATTCTGGCTTCTCCTTCAAATCTTCTCCCTAAAGTAGCCACCCTGTGATCGGTGGATCTGGAACTGACTGTTTAACGCTGGTTCGCGAAATGTCGCGGAAGCAAGAGTCGCCACCGTCTTTTATTTTCTCCAAATGGAAAGGACAAAAGCACAGAAAATTCCTTAAAGAGATTGCTCTCGGTTCGGGAGGTAGGTTATAGAAAGGGAAGGTGTTAGCACCCTTTCTATCCATGGTTATCCATGGGCTCTTAGATACTTGCTCATCGTGTTTTCAAAAATGGTTTGTTTGCTTTTCAACTGTGGGTTTTAAAAAGTTTCTTTGAAAATTCCAGTTCGACTCTTGTATCGGTCCTCAAGAGTGTTTGAAAAATTGCTTTCGAAAGCTTTTTGAAAAGGTGTCGGTGTGAAAAGTATTTTTTGAATTTGTTTTGAAATTAGAGCAAGTATCTAGAGTCGTCTACCTACCCTAAGGAATTCGTCTGTGTAAATGTCCTTAAAGTAGTGCCATCCCACCATTGAGAGGTAGGTAGTACCACCGTTGGAGGTGTTCGGGTCAATTCGAGGTTCGGGACATGGTGATCACCAGAGCAATGGGAAGACACCTTAGAAGCTACCCTCATGCCAGGTTCCCGGATCATGAGGACTTACTAAGACATCCTCTACTCGACGATCACCTTTCGAGGCAAGGCAACAGTGAGGCGTACCCTAGGGGTGGTGTGTGACTTGTGTGTCAGGTTCGTTTATTTTTGTCTTGTCATGGTATTGGTGATCTAGCGTTTGTTTTTATTTTGTCCATTCATTCTTGCATGCCTTGATTAACAGTTAAAAATTGCGAAAAAAGTAAAGTTCTAAAGCTATTACAAAAGGCGCGGGTCCACATCGCCAAATTATATCCAGGACCCGATTTGACAGAAAATAAAGAAAGTAAAGGTAAAGTGCGAGAAATTAAAATGTCCGAGTTTACAAGGCTTTGGGAGAATTACATTAATATTATAAGAAATAAAATAAAATGCGCGAATTGGAATTAAAATTGGAAGCGAGGGCGTTGGACCCTTTTTAATGAAATTAAATTAAATGGTTAAACTAATGAAATTAAAGAGAAAAAAGAAATTATTATTTTTTTTTTTGAGTTTTTGGTATTTATGTTTTTTATGTATTTTTATGAGAAAGATTAAATGAAATTAAAATATTAACCCTAATTCTAATTTTTATTTATTTATTAAGAAAAACATGTTAAAATTAAGCCTAAAATTACTCTAATTATTTACATGCAATTTTGATTTATAAAAATAAATAATTAATCATTAGTGAAATTTATTTACAAAAAATATTAATTAAATAAATATATTTTGATTTTTATGACTTTTCTGTTTTTTACTATTTTTTATATTTTATGAAAATAAGTTAAATTAAAGGAATTAATTAAAAAAAGAAATAATTGAAATAAATAAAATAAGGAAAAAAAAGAAAATACAATACCTTGGGGGGTTTCTGTCCCCTTTTTGGAGGTGAATTGGAGTAGTTTGGCCATTTGTGTTCTGGCCTCATCATGCATAAGTTGTTCTACTTTGGCCATTTGGCTTTTGGCTTTTGGCCATTTGCGTTTTGGCCTCAACGTTCCTTAATCTTCTCAGGATGTCTGTCTCGCCATGTATTGGGGTCATGTGTAAAATGTTCTGTTTTGGCCATTTGGCTTTTGGCCTTTTGGCCTTTTGGCCTTTTGGCCTTTTGGCCATTTGGCTTTTGGCCTCAATGTTCCTTAATGAACCTAAGATCCTGTCTAAATCTGCAGTGTTAAATCTCACAAACACATTAAATAAAATCATAAAATACAAATAAAGCCAATATATGAAGAAATTTAATGTTTAGGCACAATGTGGCATGTATGAATGATTATACCCTTTTGATCATGGAGATCAAACCAATCTTACCCTTACTGGAAAATCAGTGGCCTGAATGCTTTTATGCCTTACTGGAAAATTAGGATCATGGAGATCAAGCCAGCCTTACCCTTACTGAAGAAGTAGTGAGGTGTTGGTTTGTAACTGTGATAGCTTGTTTGTAGTGAGAGGGGGATTTGTAATAAGGATTTCAAGGTTTTAGGGTTCTTGAAAGAGTTTGATATTCCAACAGTGTTGTGGCAAGGTTTTTTCTCTCTTTTCCTCTCTTTTTTTCTCCTCTCTCGTTTGTGTGAAAAGAAGGTGATTATATAATGGAAATTAGGGTAAAGCAAATGGGCTTTGAATGTGCAATTGGGCCTCCAATATTCACTTGAATTCGTCACTTTCCAGGCTAAATCGCAGGGACTTAAGTGCATTTTTTGAAGTTGAAATGTGAAAACAAAATGTAGCCGACATCGAGAACTAACTCCTGTCCGAAAATCGACTCAATCGGATAAACGGTGAATTAGTTATGAATTTTTGAAGTTTCAGCTCAGACAAACTTATTTTGGGCTTCAGTGTCGACTCTGACACGTTCTTCAATAAAAAACTGGTATTGATCGGTGCATAATTTGGTCTCTACTTTTGAAGCAAAGTTGTAGATCTATGAGTCAGTAACCTTGTGTAAAAATATGAGTCCAATCCGATAAAAATTGACCGAGTTATGAATTTTCGAAGTTTCGGCCCAGATGAAATAATATTCAGCATTCAGGATTTTCAGCGTGTCACGCACTCTGAGCAAAAAATGAAGGCCTTTTGAACACCGTTCGAACTCAATACCTTCTGTGAAAATGTAGTCAACTCAATTTGTGAAATTTTGGCGCCAGAACCAGCTCGATACGATGAAAATCGACCAAGTTATGATTTTTTGAACATGACGCAAATAAACTTCTGTCACAAATTTTCTGTACGAAAATACTTGATAAATCCACATTTTTGAAGACCTTCTGATCGAAATTGGCTTCCAGCTGTGAGAGATGAAAACATAGATAATATCAAGACGGAATTTTGGCCACCGGAACGGGTTCAAAACGAGTCACGATCTTCAAGTTATGAATTTTTTAGCGCGTAAAAACTGCACTTTCAGCACATTTTTTCACCATATTTCTTCGAGAAAACTCACACATTCGGATACCTTCTTTAAAGAATTAACTCTTGAGCCGAACCTGAATTTGAGAATACGTTATCAGAGATATCTTGGCGAAAGAATACCTGAATATGATGCGCCGGGTTGGACTTGTGAATTTTTCTTGAAATATTTTGAGAAATATGGGAGGGCAAATTTTGGGGTACAACAGTTGCCCCTGTTAAATCTTCTTAGACCTGAGGATGCAGATTGGCTGACGTGCCTTTCGTAATCCGAAGGTGGAAGATGATTGAACACTAGAGTGCCCAGAAATTTGCGCTCACATAGTAGTGTGATGATGAGAATGGGCTTATAGATGCCATTTGGAGATTGATGAATAGGATGATGGGCTTATAGATGCCATGCTAAGAGACGATGGAAGGTGGATGGGCTTATAGATGCCATCTGGATGTTGATCGCGTAAGAGCTTCCTTAGCGAGAACTTGCATACCTGCAAAAGAAAAATGATTACCTGACCTGTTACGGGAGCTGGTTTTTGAATTCTTTGTGTGGATGTGTCCTGACTGGTTACAGGAGCTGGGTCTGGAGCTTCAAACGGTGATGAATGAACCAGGGATGGTTACTACCTCAACAGGAACGGTGAGAGAACCTTGGGTGACTTTAACTTCAACAGCAATCGTTGAGAAAATCTTGGGATGATTACTACCTCCGCAGGATCGGGGAGAGAACCAATAGGTGACTACAACCTCAACAGCAATCATTGAGAAAACCTTGGATGGAAATATCATCTCCGCAGTATCGGGGAGAGAACCATAGGCGATTACAACTCAATAGCAATCATTGAGAGAATCTTGGTGGGAATTATCATCTCCGCAGTATCGGGGAGAGAACCATAGGCGACTACAACCTCAATAGCAATCATTGAGAGAATCTTGGGTAACTTCAACTTCAACAGCAATCGTTGAGCGAAATCTTGGGATTACCACCTCCGCAGTATCGGGGAGAGAACCATAGGCGACTACAACCTCAATAGCAATCATTGAGAGAATCCTGGATATCTTCCACTGAGTCTTCAAAAGAAAAACCTTTAGGAGTCGGTTTAATTGGACCAGAGAAAGCCTTTGACTGGATAATAACCAGGAAAATCTTTGGGAGTCGATTTAACTGAACCAGACAAGGTCTTTGGAGTCTTCAACTGAGTCTTCAAAAGAAAAACCTTTATGAGTCGGTTTAACTAGACCAGAGAACGCCTTTGACTGGATAATAACCAGGAAAATCTTTGGAGTCGATTTAACTGAACCAGACAAGGTCTTTGGAGTCTTCAAAAGAGAAACCTTTAGGAGTCGGTTTAACCAGACCAGAGAACGCCTTTGACTGGATAATAACCAGGAAAATCTTTGGAGTCGATTTAACTGAACCAGACAAGGTCTTTGGAGTCTTCAACTGAGTCTTCAAAAGAAAAACCTTTAGGAGTCGGTTTAACTAGACCAGAGAACGCCTTTGACTGGATAATAACCAGGAAAATCTTTGGAGTCGATTTAACTGAACCAGACAAGGTCTTTGGAGTCTTCAACTGAGTCTTCAAAAGAAAAACCTTTAGGAGTCGGTTTAACTAGACCAGAGAACGCCTTTGACTGGATAATAACCAGGAAAATCTTTGGAGTCGATTTAACTGAACCAGACAAGGTCTTGGAATGTAGCTTGAGAACTTAACTGGATCTTTCCTGAAAGGTAAAGGTCAGTTATATGCAATGCATGATATGGATCAAGCAATGATGTTCTCCACATAAATGAGATTTAAGATATGATGCGTATATGCATGCTATAATGTATGAGAATGTGATGTTTTGGAATGTATGTTTTCGTCTAGGAAAGTGAATCCTTGACGGGTGCCGGGAAGTCACTTCTGGGCTGATGTTGAAGTATTGATTTATTGCTTCCGCTGGGGATGATAGTTGCAAGAATACCGGTAGGAGAAGATAACTCCGTCGGGGAATGAACTTGGCGAAAGGATAACTCTGCGGGGAGAAACGTACTCTAGCGATCTTGCTGGGGAGCGATACTCTGTGGGGAGAGAGATACTTTGCTGAATGTTGATAATAACTTGTTGGGGACATCATTGTTGGGTTGGAAGTGTTAATAGGCTCCGCTGGGGATAAGAAGACTGTGTTGACGACGATCTTTCCGTGGCTTTTGGCTGAGGATAACCCAGTTATATCCTGGTAAGGAAATAACTCTTTGAATAAAGCCGGGAGACGCGTTCGTGCTCTGCGAGGATAAGCTTCCAGAATCTACTGGGGATAAGAAGACTGCTTGGGGAGATGAATTCCAACTTTTCCTGGGGAAACTAGATTGGACTCTCCTGGGGAAGTATTGAACTGTATTGGTTATATTCTTCAACGGAACCTACCTTGATACCTTGGAGGACCGAACAATCAGATTGCTTAGACAACTCTTTATTTCCCCTGTTTCTGATGCGGGAGAGGAAGATACCTGTGGAGGTGCTTGATGACTGCTGATTTGACCAATCTTCTTCTGGTAGGCAAGTGACGAGATGACAGGACATAGTCGTACGCTCTGATCCCTAACTTTTACCTGGACCGCCCTTTCGGGTTTTCAGTCCACCGGGATACCCATTTTTGCCCAAGCCGCCTTTTCATGTTTTCGACTTGCCGGGTGTACAGGTTTTTTCATTTCATCCCTTCATTTTGCCCGAACCCTTTTGGTTCGCCGGGAAGCCCTTATTTTTGCCTAGGTGTGTCAACCTAGAGGGTCTTTGATTTTGCGCAGTATTTTTTCGACGATGTCCATGCTCTCAGAATGTAGGGAGTTACCCCTGTTAGAAGTATTTTGCCACGCCACCAGAAGATTTTTGACCAGGCAAGATTTATTCTTGAAATGCCCCAAGTGACTCAGGCGGAGGTTTGCCCCAGGCTGGTTGGCCTTTTGAGAGACTTTGAATCTTGACCTAATTGCCCCAGATGATGAACAATAGTCATGCCATGCCCCTTGATTGGAGATGCTTTTGTTCACTAGGTATTCATCGTGCGAATTTTCCTGCTGTTCAAACAAAAAGTCATATGCAAACAAAGTTATGTTAAAAATGCAAAGCTTATGTCTGTCTTGAAGATTTTGAAAATGCATTCTTTTTCATAAAACAAGTGAATGTTTGTAAAACGTGATGTCAACTCCGTATTTACCGTAGGCCTTAAGGAGTCAGGATACCTTTTGTAACAGTATGCTTTCGAACTAACCCATGCTTCAGCTAGAACTTTTAAGGGTTATAACGTGGCCTGGTTCATGGTTCAAGAAACAAAGGATAAAGGCTCAAATTATTTGTACCCACCCGCTCTTCGTGATGTTCTCCAAACCTAAACTCAGTTGATCATACGTTAGACCTTGTTTGAGTCTTTGCTCTGATTTTTCGGTGATGATTCGGATATTGATAACTTATTTTGAATAGGCAGTCATTCCTTTCTTGTTGAGGGTTGGTAAGACCTCTTTCTTGTCTGATTTTTTTTGTTATCCCTTTCTTTTTTTGCCTGAACTGTTTCCTTTTTTTTTGGAATTACAGTCAGCGGGATGCCCCAGTTTTGTAAGTCTCCTTCGTGGGTTTGACTTGATGGGTTTTTTAATTTGAGAAGTAATGACTGCCTTTCTTTATTGAATATTCGGAACCATCACTGTCTTCCTTTGTTTTGTAACGACCTTTTTGGTGCCGTTTGTTATGCACTTGGATCAACTGAGAGACTACCCTGCCCCAGGTTATGATTAAGGGTTTTAATTTTCGAAAAGAAAAACTCCTACTTCTTTGGCTCAAAGGGGTTGACGAGGGATTATCTTCCTTATAACTCCGGTGTTTAGGATTTGAAACAATGCCTGTACCTCATCAGCGGGGTCTGTTCAAAAGCATACTGTAGATTGTGGTATCGTTTTCGTCATCCTCCCTCAAGAGGTTTAGAATTATTGAGAGTCGATCATCAGAAAAAATATGAAAATAATTTGCATTTAGTGAATACGAATATATTGTTTCAAAACAGACATATGCGATGCATTAATGAAATAACAACGTTTGATATGAATGGAATGTTTGAACAATCAAAAGAAAATTACAACTTGAAAGATTCTAATGAACAAAAATTTCTCAATCCTAGCCATGTTTTGGCAAGGAAGCAATGATCACATTGGGAGTCTCGGCGGGCTCGAACTCGATCTCTTTAGCATCGATCATATTCTGAATCTTGTACTTTAGTGCCCAACAGTCCTCAGTATCGTGCCCCGGGCTACCAGAATGGTAAGCGCACCTTGCTTCTGGGTTGTAGTTTAGAGAGGAAGTCTTTGGATTTGCAGGAGGGTTGATCACCGCAATCAGGTTCATCCTTAACATGTGCTGCAAAGCTCGTGACCATGACATGTTGATGTAGGTGAATTGTCTCTTAGGCTTGTCCGACCTGTTCTGATCAACCCGCTGTTCTTGGCGAGGTCGTTGTTGGACCTGAGAAGTAGTAGCAACTCGGAGAGGTCTATTCATTGGACCCGACCTTTGCCTTTTTGGAAGCTGTTCTACGACCTGGCCCCTGATTTGGGCTGGTTGCTTCATGCCTTGAGGAAGTTGGCCGATCATGGCTCTCAGCTCTCCTTGCTCCTGAGCTAAACCTTGAATGAGGGCCCTTTGCCCCAACATCTGGGTTTTCAATGTGTCTACCTCAGCTTGTAGACGTTTCAGCTGTTCGTCCTTGTCATCTTCAGGACTCTTACTGATCAGATTCCCCATGAGGAGTGTCCTAAACTCTTCCTGCCCCTTGGATAGACCTAGGAAGATTTCCCTGAACTGAGTCTCTTGAGCGTGAAGGTCCTGGTTATCTTGTTGTGAAGCCATTGCTGAAATAAACAGCGAGAAAGGTAAGTGACCTGCAACAAGGATACCTGTTATGCAATGATGAGTATGACATGCATGTAATGTTTTCAAGGACCTCGCGGGGTAAACAAGAAAATTTGTTAGCGCTTGGATCCGGTAGCTTGATTGAAAGAAACTTCATATTTGTTGAGAGTCTCTCTTCCAAGGGTCAAAGGCTCACCATATCAAGTGGGTCATAGCCCCTGACTCAAGTCATCAACCTTATTTTGCTTTCCAAACAACCTTGGCTGGGGGAACCTTCTTCAGGAGTCAAAGCTCACCATATCAAGTGGGTCATAGCCTCTGACAACTTTGGCTAGAGGAAAATAAATCCTCTTTGCCCCTTGCTAGATGTTTGATTCATCATGACCTGCATCACATACCCTTGAGATCCTTGAAATGGGTTAGTCCTTATGCAGGATGTATGCAAGGGTATGATGTTATGCTATGCATGGGGGTAATGTAAGTAACCCTGTTATGAGTCCCAATTAAGGACTGCAAACCAAAACCTGCAAGAAACTCAAGTAAAACCTGTCATGAGTCCCAATTAAGGACTATAAACAGAACCTGCAAGTAGTTAGTACACCCTGTTATGAGTCCCAATTAAGGACTATAAACAAAACCTGCAAGAGACTTAGTAAACCCTGTTACGAGTCCCAATTAAGGACTATAAACAAAACCTGCAAGTAGTTCATGTGTCAGATAGATAACAAGCATGCAAGTAGTCAAGTACGAAGGCACGCAAGTCACACAAGAGAAGCCCTTAGAGTTTAAGGCCATCCTGAGGTCTGGGTATTACCCTCTTGAAGTTGGTGGGTTCAACCTGTCCTATCAGAAGTAACCGGGTTCTAAGGGTCCCAATATCACTGGATTGCTTTCATTGTTCATCGTTTCGATTTAGCCACTGAACTGGCGACCGAAATATTCCAGGAAAGCAACCCTCAATTGAGTGTAGTATCGAGTATCAACCAACCTCGGACTGCACGAAAGTCAGTTATCTCACTACCCTAAAGAGGCCAAGATAGTTCAATTAAGGTTCCTAAGGTCTGTTGATGCTTCACGACACCACGCGGAGGCCCCGTACTCTCCTTGACTGAACTCAAGGGTTACCGGTACACACCAAAGTGCCACATCAACGTAGCAGACTGTTTTAACCATGTCGGTATACCCCGCACAGTTCCCTCACAGCCTTGTTGCTACTTTCTAAGAAGGTATCCCCAGATCCGGGTTAGGATCTATAGAACTCCCAAGACAGTCCCACAATTTAAAGCAAACAAGGAAAGCAATTGAAAACACAGTTATGAACTAACCCTAAGGTACACCTCACTTTAAGTTTATATTCCCCAGCAGAGTCGCCAGTTCTGTGATCGGTGGATCTGGAACTGACTGTTTAACGCTGGTTCGCGAAATGTCGCGGAAGCAAGAGTCGCCACCGTCTTTTATTTTCTCCAAATGGAAAGGACAAAAGCACAGAAAAATTCCTTAAAGAGATTGCTCTCGGTTCGGGAGGTAGGTTATAGAAAGGGAAGGTGTTAGCACCCTTTCTATCCATGGTTATCCATGGGCTCTTAGATACTTGCTCATCGTGTTTTCAAAAATGGTTTGTTTGCTTTTCAACTGTGGGTTTTAAAAAGTTTCTTTGAAAATTCCAGTTCGACTCTTGTATCGGTCCTCAAGAGTGTTTGAAAAATTGCTTTCGAAAGCTTTTTGAAAAGGTGTTGGTGTGAAAAGTATTTTTTGAATTTGTTTTGAAATTAGAGCAAGTATCTAGAGTCGTCTACCTACCCTAAGGAATTCGTCTGTGTAAATGTCCTTAAAGTAGTGCCATCCCACCATTGAGAGGTAGGTAGTACCACCGTTGGAGGTGTTCGGGTCAATTCGAGGTTCGGGACATGGTGATCACCAGAGCAATGGGAAGACACCTTAGAAGCTACCCTCATGCCAGGTTCCCGGATCATGAGGACTTACTAAGACATCCTCTACTCGACGATCACCTTTCGAGGCAAGGCAACAGTGAGGCGTACCCTAGGGGTGGTGTGTGACTTGTGTGTCAGGTTCGTTTATTTTTGTCTTGTCATGGTATTGGTGATCTAGCGTTTGTTTTTATTTTGTCCATTCATTCTTGCATGCCTTGATTAACAGTTAAAAATTGCGAAAAAAGTAAAGTTCTAAAGCTATTACAAAAGGCGCGGGTCCACATCGCCAAATTATATCCAGGACCCGATTTGACAGAAAATAAAGAAAGTAAAGGTAAAGTGCGAGAAATTAAAATGTCCGAGTTTACAAGGCTTTGGGAGAATTACATTAATATTATAAGAAATAAAATAAAATGCGCGAATTGGAATTAAAATTGGAAGCGAGGGCGTTGGACCCTTTTTAATGAAATTAAATTAAATGGTTAAACTAATGAAATTAAAGAGAAAAAAGAAATTATTATTTTTTTTGAGTTTTTGGTATTTATGTTTTTTATGTATTTTTATGAGAAAAATTAAATGAAATTAAAATATTAACCCTAATTCTAATTTTTTTTTTATTAAGAAAAACATGTTAAAATTAAGCCTAAAATTACTCTAATTATTTACATGCAATTTTGATTTATAAAAATAAATAATTAATCATTAGTGAAATTTATTTACAAAAAATATTAATTAAATAAATATATTTTGATTTTTATGACTTTTCTGTTTTTTACTATTTTTTATATTTTATGAAAATAAGTTAAATTAAAGGAATTAATTAAAAAAAGAAATAATTGAAATAAATAAAATAAGGAAAAGAAAGAAAATACAATACCTTGGGGGTTTATGTCCCCTTTTTGGAGGTGAATTGGAGTGGTTTGGCCATTTGTGTTCTGGCCTCATCATGCATAAGTTGTTCTACTTTGGCCATTTGGCTTTTGGCTTTTGGCCATTTGCGTTTTGGCCTCAACGTTCCTTAATCTTCTCAGGATGTCTGTCTCGCCATGTATTGGGGTCATGTGTAAAATGTTCTGTTTTGGCCATTTGGCTTTTGGCCTTTTGGCCTTTTGGCCATTTGGCTTTTGGCCTCAACGTTCCTTAATGAACCTGGGATCCTGTCTAAATCTGCAGTGTTGAATCTCACGAACACATTAAATAAAATCATAAAATGCAAATAAAGCCAATATATGAAGAAATTTAATGTTTAGGCACAATATGGCATGTATGAATGATTATACCCTTTTGATCATGGAGATCAAACCAATCTTACCCTTACTGGAAAATCAGTGGCCTGAATGCTTTTATGCCTTACTGGAAAATTAGGATCATGGAGATCAAGTCAGCCTTACCCTTACTGAAGAAGTAGTGAGGTGTTGGTTTGTAACTGTGATAGCTTGTTTGTAGTGAGAGAGGGATTTGTAATAAGGATTTCAAGGTTTTATGGTTCTTGAAAGAGTTTGATATTCCAACAGTGTTGTGGCAAGGTTTTTTCTCTCTTTTCCTCTCTTTTTTTCTCCTCTCTCGTTTGTGTGAAAAGAAGGTGATTATATAATGGAAATTAGGGTAAAGCAAATGGGAATTTGAATGTGCAATTGGGCCTCCAATATTCACTTGAATTCGTCACTTTCCAGGCTAAATCGCAGGGACTTAAATGCATTTTTTGAAGTTGAAATGTGAAAACAAAATGTAGCCGACATCGAGAACTAACTCCTGTCCGAAAATCGACTCAATCGGATAAACGGTGAATTAGTTATGAATTTTTGAAGTTTCAGCTCAGACAAACTTATTTTGGGCTTCAGTGTCGACTCCGACACGTTCTTCAATAAAATACTGGTATTGATCGGTGCATAATTTGGTCTCGACTTTTGAAGCAAAGTTGTAGATCTATGAGTCAGTAACCTTGTGTAAAAATATGAGTCCAATCCGATAAAAATTGACCGAGTTATGAATTTTCGAAGTTTCGGTCCAGATGAAATAATATTCAGCATTCAGGATTTTCAGCGTGTCACGCACTCTGAGCAAAAAATGAAGGCCTTTTGAACACCGTTCGAACTCAATACCTTCTGTGAAAATGTAGTCAACTCAATTTGTGAAATTTTGGCGCCAGAACCAGCTCGATACGATGAAAATCGACCAAGTTATGATTTTTTGAACATGACACAAATAAACTTCTGTCACAAATTTTCTGTACGAAAATACTTGATAAGTCCACATTTTTGAAGACCTTCTGATCGAAATTGGCTTCCAGCTGTGAGAGATGAAAACGTAGATAATATCAAGACGGAATTTTGGCCACCGGAACGGGTTCAAAACGAGTCACGATCTTTAAGTTATGAATTTTTTAGCGCGTAAAAACTGCACTTTCAGCACATTTTTTCACCATATTTCTTCGAGAAAACTCACACATTTGGATACCTTCTTTAAAGAATTGACTCTTGAGCCGAACCTGAATTTGAGAATATGTTATCAGAGATATCTTGGCGAAAAAATACCTGAATATGATGCGCCGGGTTGGACTTGTGAATTTTTCTTGAAATATTTTGAGAAGTATGGGAGGGCAAATTTTGGGGTACAACACACCCCGAGTCTCTTTTTCTTCTTTTTCACTGGGTCTTTATTCCCAAGCAAGGTCTTTAGATCCTCCTGACCCTTAGCCAAGGTCATCAGGAGTTGCTGAAACTGTGCATTTTGAGCCTGCAAGTCTTTGACTGTTTGCTCGAGATCCATCCTACTGAAATAAACAGCAGACAGATAAGGAAACCTGGCGTGAGACCTGCTTATGCACATGATGAATGGTATGCTTATGTATGCAATGCATTCAAGGATTTAGAATATTCAAAATTGTTGCAAACAAAAGAGAACGCACATCATATTAATAAGAAGAAATTTGTCAGTACATAAATGCCCCATGGGCCAAATATTACAAAAACTTCTCAAGGTAAAAAGACGTTGCGCATCCTCTTTGGCGCGATGTAGGTGTTGAGAGTCTCTTCCTCATGGAGTCGGCGGGTAAGCTCTAGAATCTTCTTCTCGCTGGCGTAGAAGCTGGCTTCAAAAGTGTTTCGTTCCTCCTTGAGTTGGATCCAACTCTTCTGCATCTCCTCCCACGATGTAGGCATGTCAGGATGTAGGATGGTGTAGGGAACCTCTCCTTCCTTGACAGCCTCTTTAATCACAGGGAGAACATGAGGATAAGGCATCATTAGACTCTGGGCTCGGGCTCGTACCCACTTGAGATAAGGTTCAAGAGGGATGGAGTTCTTGTGCCCCAGTGTCTTGCTATCAACCTTGTTGGGCATCCTCCAAGCTCTGATGAACCTTTGGCGAAGTCCTTGCGCATCGTTGTCGAAGTCAAAAACTAGGTCAGGAATCAACATGTCGTGAGGGCCATCCCTTCGTGTATATCCAAATTGCCTCAAAGCTAGGCAAGGGTTGTAGGTAATTCCCCCTCTAATGCCAAGTAATGGAACATTAGGGAACTCTCCACAATGATCGACGATGATGACATTTTCTCTGGACCGAGAACACCAATGTACATCAGAGTGAGTAAGAGTCATCAACCGTTGGGACCACCTTGAGCCTTGGTCATTCCTCAAGACAGATTGTGGAAGGTGCAAATTAAACCACCTTGCAAGGAGAGGAGTACAGCACATGAGAACACCCCTCTTTCTCATTGTTCGTGTGTAAAATGAGTGAAGAATGTCCCCAAGCAATGTTGGTATTGGATTTCTGGATAAAAAGATTTTGACGGCATTGACATCTACCAGCTGGTCAGGATTTGGGAACAAGACCAACCCATAGATAAGGAGTGCCACAATTTCTTCAAAGGATTGTAGGTCCAATGAATTCCAACATTCTTGTGCCTTCTCAAACAATAATTTTGCTAAGAATCCTTTGACGCCGCTTCTGGTTTCCCAATGCCCCTTGATTTCAGATGGCTGTAGATGTAGTGCTCGAGCAACATCTTCAGGCTTTGGTTCCTTCTCCGTACCGTTGTAGGGTAGTTGATTAAGGATAGGAATTCTCGGGAGTTGAGAAAACTCCTCCAAAGTGGGCACCAACTGGTAATTGGGGAAAGTGAAACAGTGATGAAGAGGGTCAAAGAACTGGAATAGCACTTTCATCATATCCTCTTCAATATTGGTTTTGACTAGGCTGAGCAGTCTACCATGTCTTTCACTGAAGGATGAGCTTTCCGGAATCCTTGATGTGAGCTCCTTGAGTTGAGGAGAGATTCTCACAAGGTTGACTTGGATGGTTTTTCTGCGAGGAATTTCCATGACCTACAAAACAAGAACAAAGATGAAGATCTAAACCCTTGAAGTGGTTAGTAAATGCATATGATATTTTATGATGTTCATGATGTATGCACAAACATATGTACATGCAAATCACACCAAACCCTAGTTTCAGGCTTGCATGGGGTTTCATAGGTAAGTACCCTCTCGAGTGTAGTTGGCTTAAAAACCTGTCCTATAAATAGTAATCGGGTTCTAAGGAGCTCAATATCATTGGATTGTTTTCATCGTTCATGGTTTTGGTTTAGCCACTTAACTAGCAACCAAAATATTCCAAGAAAACAACCCTCAATGAGTGTAGTATCGAGTATCTACCAACTTCGGACTGCACCAAAGCCGGTCATCTCACTACCCCTAATAAAAGGCCAAGATGGTCAAGTAAGGTTCTAGGTCATTAGTGCTTAGTGACATCACTCAGCGGCCCCGTACTCTCCTTGATTGAACTCAAGGGTTACCGGTACTCACAAATATGTCGCACTAATATAGCTATTGCTTCAACCGTGTCGGTATACCCTGCACAGTTTCCACAACGTATTGCTATCTATGAATGTTTCCCAAAAATTCGGGTGTAGGATTGCAAACCCAAACAAGAGAGCCAAGATATAAAGCAATCAAACCAAACAATTAGTCATGCAAGAGGGTGATCTAAGCCCTAAGGTTACTCCACTTTAAAATTGTCCCCAGCAGAGTCGTCAGTTCTGTGATACGGTGGGAGAACTGACTAGGGTTTTGCGTTTGTTTTCGCAAATGTTTCGGTTGAGCAAGAGTCGCCACCGACCTTTTATTTTATCCTAAGGAAAGGTTTAAAAAGCACAGAAAAAAAAAACCTTTGAGATGTTTTCTTGGGTTCGGGGAGTAGATTATAGAAAGGGAAGGTATTAGCACCCTTTCTATCCATGGTTATCCATGGGCTCTTAGTTAGATGCTTAGATCAACTTGCCTTGATTTTCAATTGTTTGAAATGGTGCTTTGTGCGTGATTTTGAAAATGTTTTGAAAAAAGATGCCTTGTCTAGGTTACCCTTGTAACAATTCTTTACTCGAATGTTTTACAAAAGGTGTTTGTCTTTTTTGAAAAGATGTTTCAACGTTTTTTTGAAGGTTGTTTTGAAAGTGTAGTGATGTGTGGTTTGAAAAATAGGTAAGTGTTTTTGTTTTGCAAGTTGACAAGTACTTAAGAGCTATCTACCCTAAAGTTCTCAAAGATTTTTGCTATGTTTTAACCCTTTTAACAATTTTGTTCCACCATTGTATTTGGTGGACAATCTTGTGTTAGGATGTTAACGGGACGAGCGCGGGTCATCGTTTAGACCATAATTGCAATGGTGCCAAGTATCTTTGGGCAATTTTCCTTTAAGGGACTTGATCATTTTTAAGGCAACTTTCGAAAGCGTCATCGAGGGACTATGATCATTTGATTGTTTTGTTTTGCCCAAAGATACCTAACATGCAATATGGCCCATTATTGAAGGCAACAAGTGGAATACCCTAGGGGTGCAAGTGTGTTTAGTGTTGTCCATTTTCATGCTTGTTTATCTTGAATTTAGGTCAAACTATTTTGGTTAATTGATTTGCATACAAAACCCTAATTCTAACATGGCATAATTAGAAAGCATTAAAGTGCGAAAAATAAAGTTCCTAAGTTATTACAACACAATATATGGGAAGGGGGGTACAAATGTTCAAATGGGGGGTATTTTGACAAGGAATTTAAACCTAGACTATTACATCAAATTGGGAATTATACAAATTATTTAATATACAACAATTAAATGAAAATGGAATAAATATACAAGATGCAAAAAATGTTTTTTATATGTATGAAAAAAAGTGTTTTTTTTATATGTCAAATAAACAAAATAAAAGTATTAATTTTTTTGGAGTTTTTTATATATTTAGGGCAAAACCCTAATTTTGCAAATAAAAGGTATTTATTATTTAATATATACAATATTTATTAGTTATGTTCAAAAAATAAATAAAGAGAAGTATATTTGTCAAAAAAAGTATTTTTAATGCTAAGTATTAATAAAAAATAAAAATGTATATATTTTGTATTTTTTAACCTAAATATACTAATATATATGTATGTATTTGTATTATTTATTAAATATACTGAATATGCACAAAATAATAATATTTAATATTTATAAAAAAAGTATATTTTATATAAAATATTTTCAGAAGATAAAATAAAATAAAAAATCAGAAAATAAATGTGTTTACATTATTTTTTAGTATTTTTTAAATAAAAGTATATCTAGGTATTTATTTATGTACAAATATCTATTTAAGCCAATAAATGCTTAATAAATACAAAAATGGTTTAAAAAATATTTTTTATATTTTTAATATTATGAGAAAAAATAAACAAATCAGAAAAAAAAAAGAAAAAATCAAAAAATGATCAAAATAAGCATAATGGGCCTAGGGGGTGTAAAAGTAAAAACAAGGTGCAAATAAGAAAAAATAGAACAAGCCCAGCCCAAAGGACATTCTTCAACCTCTGGCCAGAAACTTTGTCAAAAACGCGCGCTTTGTACACTGATTCAAACATCTGGATTCCTGGACTTTTAGCACAAACTTACAACATAAGAAATGTTAAGCATCAAGCCACGATTCTGGACATATAAAGAACTCATCCTAACTCTCAGAAATGAGAGAGAATTTCTCCATTCCCAAATCTTAACCTAACTTTTTATCAATGTTCAGACCTCAAATTCTCATAGCACAGGCAAAGTAAATGGAAAGTAAAGATATGTATAGTTTCAGGGACATGAGCATGACATTTTTCATTCACAAACTTAGAGCTAATTCTTCCTACATTGAGAGATAGAAGTTCATGAACATACCTGTTCAGTTGGAATCGTGTCTGGCAATGGAGGAGCTTTCAGGACAAGATAAGGATTTGGATAGCTTGCTTGATGTATGAGGATGCTATTCCAATACTTGGTATGCTTTGAAACCTTTTATATCAAGCTGCAGAAGTCAACCTGCAAGAGGAAGAAATGAAAATGGCCAAACTGATTAGAGGTGTTACAGTCTACTTCTAATGCTTTGGACAGTTTGTATGGATGGTAGGGAAAGTGTTTGAACTGGTTTTGGCCAAGATGCACGATGGAAATGAACTATGCCACTCAAACTGCAGGGATGCCCTGTTTTTGTGCAGTTTAATGGTGATTCTGTGAATGGAGAGGTATTGGAGGTGATAGGCTTGTGTTTCAGCTTAGGTTTGATGATTAGAAAGTGTTTGATAACTTTGCTTAAGCTCTCGTTCATAGGAATGGGAGTTGTGGATTGTTATGCAATGTTTCTTCACACTTAAGCAAGAAAAGGTCAAGTGGTTCTCTAGACTTGTACAGGCCCCTCAAGTATGCTGCACACTTGAGCCTTGATCAGTGTGATATCTCCATGAATCTTGTGTCCAAAGATATGCATTGTACTCCTTGATTCACAAACTTGACATAAAGCCAAACTTTACAAAAATGGATAAAGTGCTTTTTCTAATTAAGGCTTAATCTAACATGTAATGTCCAAATGCACAAAATAATGCTAACACACAATGGATTGGCATTTAATTATTGAGTGCAAATGGGATTAGAGGCCTTTAAATAGCTCATGCATGCTGATTTGAAAAGTTGCACAAGTTATGAACATGTAAATGGCTCAAGAACAAAGTGAGTTTTTCTCATATTGCAAAATTCGATTCTCTCTAACCATGAGGTTGTTTGATGAGTTCTTGGACATTTTAGAAAGCTTGGAATGTGTACTACAATCCATCTTTGCAATGCAAATTGAAATTCCAAGTGGAAGCATGTGAAAAGTGGTCTTGAAGTTAGGCAAAAATCCTGCCTAAAATGGTTCAAAATTTCTCTAAGTTAAGAATGGTTTGGTACCCTTGTTCCAAAAATTGTAACTTGAGCTACAAGCTTCTTTTGAGAAAACTTTGTGAATCAAAGTTGTAGATTTTTCAATGGACTACAACTTTCATGTTTTGACTTTTGCTTGAATCCAAATGAATCTTGGTGAGAAAGTGTGACAAAGTTAGGAAAAAATTAGGGTTTTTCATAACTTAGAAAAATTCTAAGTTATGAAAAATCTTCATTTTAAACCCTAATTTGCAATTCTTGATTTCTTGATGAACAAGTTACATGATTTGGCATGTTTTGATGAAAAATGAATCTTGACACTTGATTTTGACCAAAAAGTCAAAGTTTGACTTTTCAGTATACAGTCAAAATTGATCAATTGACTGGGAAATTAAACTGTCAATCTTGTGTATTTGGGATCTTTTGAACTTGTTGAGTATGTCAAGACAAATCCATGGGGTCCTTGAGTCCATATGTAAGTTTGGTTTGCCATTGGCTAGGTCAAACAGACAAAAATTGCCTTTGTGCAGTCAAAACCCTAAAAATGACCATTTTGCCCTTTTGGTGATCTGATCAAATTTCTTGTGGAATTGTGATCCAAACTTGGTCAAATGGTTCATATGAGTTCATAATGTTGATGTGGGTCAATTTTCATGAGATTTGACTGTCAATTGGCCACAGTTGACTTTTTCCCCAATATAGTTGACTTCTAGGTCAACTGTCCAATTGACTGGGCAAAATTTGGAATCAAGACTTGAAACTTGGTATGGATAAACTTGGGAGTCCAACATGAAGCATGAAAGTCATCTTAGGCATTTTAGGTCAAAATATATTTGTTCAAACACAAACCCTAATTTGGGTCAACAGTGCAAGGAGAAGTCTTGAGCAGAGGAAACCCTAACTGGATCTTGAGCTCCAAGGGTCTTGTGATGAGAAAATGTTGAGAAAATGGGAGGGCAAATTTTGGGGTACAAAAGTTTTCAAAATATTTTCAAACCCACATCACAAAGCACATTTCAAACAAAAGCAAGTGATCTAGCAAGCAACTAAGAGCCCGTAGATAACTACGGATGCAAAGGGTGCTAATACCTTCCCATTTCATAATCTACCCCCCGAATTCAAGAAATAATATTGAAAGGTCTTTCTTGTTGTTTTCATCCTTTCCTTATTGAATAAAAGAAAAGTCGATGGTGACTCTTGCTATCCGCAACAATTGCGATCAAACGCAAAACACCCAAGTCAGTTCTCCCACCGTATTACAAAACTGGCGACTCTGCTGGGGAGTTTACTTAAAAGTGAGGTTACCTTAGGGCTACATCACCTTTACTTGCATTTCATTGTTTGGCTTGCTTTCTTTACATTATCGTTCCTTGTTTGGGCTTGTTTTGATCCTCTATCTGGATCTGGGGCACCTTTTAGGTAAGTAGCAATAAATTGTGGAAATTATACGGCATAGACCGATACGGTTGAAGCAATGGATGCGTTAGTGTGACCCATTTGTTGGTACCGGTATCCCTTGTGTTGAATCGAGGAGAATACGGGGCTGCTGAGCAGCGTCATGAAGCACAAACTGACCTCAGAACCTTAATTGAACAACTTGGCCATTAGGAAGTAGTGAGATAGCCGATTTCGGCGGAAAGCTCAAAATTTGTTGATACTCGATACTACACTCATTGAGATCGGACTTTTGGGATATCTCGGCCGCAAGAAAAGATTGATTGTGTTGAGACAATGCCTAAAAGAAAGGTAAGTGATATTGAGATCCCCTAGAACCCAGTTACTTTCTAGGACAGGTTGAGCCAACTAAACTTCAAGAGGGTACTTACATACAAACTCTATACAAGCCTATACCTAAGGACTTGTCTGCTTTGTGTGTATATGATTATTTATATATAATAACTTGCTTACTTTGCATACTTGTACATAACATCATAACATCATAAGAATTCTCACTAACCATTTCAAGGATTTAGGAATTTATCTTTGCTTTGTTTTGTAGGCCATGAATCTCGTCCGAGGGAATACCATCTGAATCAGCTTCGTGAAAGCACACCCTCAACTCTAAGAATTAACATCAAGGGTGCCTGGAGATTCTACCTTCACCAAGAAATATGGTCGACTTCTCAGCTTAGCTACCTCCAATTTCCAAGAAGAAATGATGTGTGTACTCTTCCAATTATTTGATCCCATGCATCATTGCTTCACCTTTCCTGACTATCAGTTGGTGCCTACATTAGAAGAGTTCTCTCAACTGTTAGGAGTGCCCATGCTTGATCAAATACTATTCACCAATTTAGAGGAGACTCCAAATCCTGAAGTCATTGCCGAAGCCCTGCATCTGAAGAGAGACGACATTATAACAAATTGGGAAACAAGAAGTGGAGTTAAGGGTTTCCTAGCCAAATTTCTGTTGGAGAAAGCTCGCTCTTTCTAGGAAGATATGGATTTTCAAGCTTTTGAAGATGTCTTGGCCCTCCTAATCTATGGTTTGGTTCTACTTTCCAATCCGGACTAATTCATATATGTGAATACCATCAAGGTCTTCCTCTCTCGTAATCCTGTACCTACTTTACTTGGAGACATTTTACATTGTTTCCACACTCGCACCATGAAGAAAAGAGGTACTCTCTTGTGTTGCATTCCCCTACTCGCCTAGTGGTTTACTCCTCACAATGCACTCATCCAAGGTTTGGTATTTGACTATGAGGGCAACGACCAAGGCTACCATCAAAGGTTCATACGAGCTTGGAGAATGGTAAACAAAGTGGATAGCAAGACATTGGGGCGTAATAACTCCATTCCTTTGGAGCCTTATCTTAAGTGGGTACGAACTCATGCTCAAAGACTCGGTATGCCATACCCTACCATTTTGCTTATCATCATGGAGCCATTTGTTGAAGGAGATGTTTCCTATGCTATCCTTCATACTACCATGCCTACTTCTCTTGAAGACTTACAAAGAGCTTGGATCCAGCTGAAGTAAGAAAGAGACACCTTCGAAGCCTAATTCTACACGAGTGAAAGGAAGGTTTTGGAGCTTATGAGACAACTTCATGAGGAGCGAAATTTGAACGCCTACATTGCGCCAAAGAGGATGCGTTCGACCTTTTTGTCTTAGGAGTTTATTTTTCTTTATTCCCTCCATTGTAAGCCCAAGGGGCATGGTTGTAATCAATTTAAACTTATTAATACAATTGATGTTTTCTCCTTTTTTGTCTAAAACAAATTTAAATCTTCTAAGTCCTTGAAAACATGCATCCACATACCATACATCATATCATGACAGGCTTTTCCCACATAGGTCTCTCATCTGCTAACTATTTATTTCACTAGAGATGGCTCTAGAACAGACTATCAAAGACATTCAGACTCAAAATGCTCAACTTCAGGAAATGTTCTTGAACCTATCCAAGGGGCAAGAAGAAGTGAAAGCACTCATCACTAGGGGCATGACCATGGAGAATCCTGAGGATGACAGGGATGACCAGTTGGAGCGGCTACAAACTGAGATATCCATAATGAAGATCTAGATGATGAGACAGATGGTGGTCCAGATGGCTCTTATCCAAAACTTGGCTCAAGGACAAGAAGAGTTGAGAGCCCTTGCCAACAAGCTTCATCAAGACGGATGCAACCACGTGGGGCAAACAACTAGAATTAGGGATTGAGCCATTAATCAGCCTTCGATGAGACAAGAAGCCGGTTTGATAGAGAGTGGGCCTTTCCAAATTTCTGCCACGTCACGGGCCCAAGAACGACCTCATCAACATCAACGGGGAAATCAGCAAAGGCAAAATGAGCCCGAGAGACAATTTACTAACACCAACATGCCACTGTCTCAAGCATTGAAACACATGTTGAGGATGAATCTGATTACGTTGATAGGACCTCATCCAAACCCCAAAACTTCTTCTCCTAACTACAATCCCGATACAAGGTGTGCCTATCATTCTGACAATCCTGGGCATGATACAAAAAATTGCTGGGCGTTGAAATACAAGATTTAAAACCTGATCAACGGAGGAGATTTGGAGTTCACACAAGACGGTCAATTGGAGATCTTCTACCACCCCTCGAGGGAATCCATATGAAGTGACGGTCTAGGCGAAGAAATTTTCTGTTTATTCGAATTTTCAGTTGTAATTTCTTTGTTTACTTAAACACTTATCTTTATGTCAGACTTTGGCTACTCTCATTAATGTATTAAATATGTTTGTTTTGAATTAATCCATTCATTTTCACTCTATTTAAACTATGCTTTTTTACTCCCTTTATGATATTCAACTCTTGTTTCAAAAAGTTGCAAACCTTTAGAGAGAGGATGACGAAAACAATGCCACAGTCTCATACAGTATGCTTTTGGACAGACCTTGCTGACGATGTACATGCGTTCTTTCAATCCCTAAACACTAGAGTTATAAGGAAGGCAATCCCTAGTTAACCCCTTTGAGCCAAAGAAGTAGATGTTTCCTTTTTTACACAAATTGAAACTTTAACCAAAACCTGGGGCAGGGTAGTCTCCCAGTTAATTCAAATGTGCGTTCAATTGCAAACTTTCACTTCGTATTCAACGAATAACATCAAAAACTTTCCTCTGTAATCAAAAGACGGCGATGGTTCCTTATCACATAGGCAGTCATTATCTCTCAAAAGAAAAGCTCACTAAATCAAAACCTGTGAAGGAGACTTAAGAAAAACTAGGGCATCCCGCTAACTGTAATCTCAAAACAAGAACAGTCAGGAAAAAAAAAATCAGGGATAATAAATCAAGAAATGGTCACTACAAATCCTCGACAACATGAAAAGTGCTGCAAAAATGACTGCCTTCTCAAATAAACTTCTAAATATCTGAACCATCATTCCATATTCAATAGGAGTTCAAACACATAATTGACTGAGCTTAGGACTAGAGAACATCACAAAGAATGGGCGGGTATAAATTCACTTTGAGCCTTATCCTTTGTTTCTTAAACCGTGAACCAGACCACGATACAACCTTCCAAAGTCCTAATTGAAGCATGAGTTTGTTTGAAAGCATAATGTTACCAAAGGTATCCTGACTCCTATAAGGTTTACTCTAAATCCTGAGTTGAATTCACATTCTTACAAAATTCTTTTATCTGCTAAACTGCATTTTCAAAACTTCAAGACAAGCATAAACTTTGCATTATTTGAATATCGTTGTTTGCATATGGCTAATTGTTTAACAGCGGAGAAATTCACACGACAAATATCCAACGAACGAAAGCTCTCTTAATGAACAAAATCACTTCAAAAAGGATGACACTTCCAATGACAAATCTCCTATAAGCAAGAAGTCATGACATGTCACTATCCAACTCATCAGGGGTAGTCAAGTCAAGATTCCGAGAAATCTCTCAAAAAAGTGCTGAATAACCAGGGGCATGTCTGTATCTGAATCACTTGGGGCATTGAATGTGAACCCCGGCAAAGGGTCACATACGATCAAGCAAACATTTTCTGGCGGTACTACAATGCTTACTACTCGGGGCAGTGACAAATCTTCACAAAATACTTTTCATAAAGTGACCCCCAGTCATCTCTATAAGGTTATCCCCACAAAGTCATAATCTTCACGGACGAGGGTACAAACCCCTCAAGGACAAATTCATGGATATCTCCACAAAGTTGGATCCAGGTAATCCCCAGCCAGAGTTTCAATCTCTAAAGCCTTCTCCCCAACTGAGTTGATCTCAAGAATCCTCGAGGAGTTCTGCCAAAAGAAAACACCTCTCAAACTACTACAAATCAAGGGACCACAACACCTCTTCCCCCAGTAGACTTTCCTACAATCCCCAGTAAGTTGCTGCAAAACCTAGGAGACAACCAGATAACAATTAACTTCTTTATCCCCAACAAGTTGTTAACTTCCTTTCTCTTCCATCAAGAGATAACTCCCCAGTAGAGCAACAGACAAATAAGACCCTAAACTCTTTTCCCCAGGAAGGAATCAACACTCTCCACAGAGTTTTCCTCAAGCAACGTCAACATCCCCCAGCGGAGTTCTCCTCAAACAAACAAAAAAACATGAAGCCCCAGCAGAAACATCCTAAAACAAGGTCTAGAGAGGTGCATACTCTTCATCCCCAATGGAAGTCCAGAAATTAGCCTCCCAAAACTCCCCAACATTTGTCAAGGATTTATTTTACAAGACAAAAATACGTTCGAACAACATTTCATGCATCATATTTACATACATCATAAATGCATACAGTATAATCTCATTTATTTTGAGAACATCATTACGCCATGCATTTCATATATCATGACATTGCATACAGCTAATTGTTTACCTTTTCAGGAAAGATAAATCAACAGATAGCTATCGTCAACAATTTTCAATAGTTCTAGATTAAGACCTGAAACAAGACATGACGACTATCTGTGAATAAATTAATTGTAGATCAATTCCCGAAATAGGACGGAGTGACTATTTACATGACAAACACTTCCTTTAGACTTTTGCTGGTTCAGTTTAAATCAATCGATGGTTTATCCTGATTCCTTTCCGGTAGACACTTTCTCTGGTTCAGATAAATTGCTCCAAAAATTTATTCTGATTCTTTCCTATTAAAGAATATTCAAGACCTCTGCTGGTTCAATTTAGATCGATCCATGGTTTATCTTGATTCCTTTCTGGTAGACGCTTTCTCTGGTTCAGATAAATCGCTCCAAAGATTTATTCTGATTCTTTCCAGTTAAAGAATATTCAAGACCTCTGTTGGTTCAGTTTAAATCAATCAATGGTTTATCCTTATTCCTTTCTGTTAGACACTTTCTCTGGTTCAGATAAATCGCTCTAAAGATTTATTCTGATTCTTTCCAGTTAAAGAATATTTAAGACCTCTGTTGGTTCAGTTTAAATCGATCAATGGTTTATCCTGATTCCTTTCTGGTAGACACTTTTTCTGGTTCAGATAAATCACTCCAAAGATTTATTCTTATTCTTTTCAGTTAAAGAATATTCAAGAACTTTGTTGGTTCAATTTAAATCGATCAATGGTTTATCCTGATTCCTTTTCGGTAGACACTTTCTCTGGTTCAGATAAATCGCTCCAAAGATTTATTCTGATTCTTTCCAGTTAAAGAATATTCAAGACCTCTGTCGGTTCAGTTTAAATCGATCAATGGTTTATCTTGATTCCTTTTCGGTATACACTTTCTCTGGTTCAAATAAATCTCTCCAAAGATTTATTTTGATTCTTTCCAGTTAAAGAACATTCAAGACCTCTGTTGGTTCAGTTTAAATCGATCAATGGTTTATCCTGATTCCTTTCCGGTAGACGCTTTCTCTAGTTCAGATAAATCGCTCCAAAGATTTATTCTGATTCTTTCCAGTTAAAGAATATTCAAGACCTCTGCTAGTTCAGTTTAGATCGATCCATGGTTTATCCGGATTCCTTTCTGGTAGACGCTTTCTCTGTTTCAGATAAATCGCTCCAAAGATTTATTCTAATTCTTTACAATTAAAGAATATTCAAGACCTCTACTGGTTCAGTTTAGATCGATCCATGGTTTATCCTGATTCCTTTTCGGTAGACACTTTCTCTGGTTCAGACAAATCGCTCCAAAGATTTATTCTGATTCTTTCCAGTTAAAGAATATTCAAGACCTCTACTGGTTCAATTTAGATTGATCCATGGTTTATCCTGATTCCTTTCCGGTAGACACTTTCTCTGGTTCAAATAAATCGCTCCAAAGATGTATTCTGATTCTTTCCAGTTAAAGAATATTCAAGACCTCTGCTGGTTCAGTTTAAATCGATTAATGTTTTATCCTAATTCCTTTTCGGTAGACACTTTCTTTGGTTCAGATAAATCGCTCCAAAGATTTATTCTGATTCTTTCCAGTTAAAGAATATTAAGACCTTTGTTGGTTCAGTTTAAATCAGGCAATGTTATATCTTGATTCCTTTCTGGTAAATACTTTCTCTGGTTCAGATAAATTGCTCCAAAGATTTATTCTGATTCTTTCCAGTTTATGAATATTCAAGACCTCTACTGGTTCAGTTTAAATCGATCAATGGTTTATCCTTATTCCTTTCCAGTAGACACTTTCTCTGGTTCAAATAAATCGCTCCAAAGATTTATTCTGATTCTTTTCCAGTTGAAGTTAAGTTTAGACTTAGTCTAATTTCTGTCAACAATCACCTTTAGATGGAATCTATAAGCCCATCTCTGACAACTCTCCATCATCTCTCCAAATGGCATCTTTAAGCATATTCCATACACAATCAACCACCACATCATCGAGTGCAAATTTATGGGCACTCTAGTGTTCAACCATCTTCCACCTTCAAGTCACGAATGGCAAAATCGCCAATCTAACTCTTCAGGTTTAAGAAGATTGAACAGTGGCAGCTATTGTACCCCAAAATTTACCCTCTCATTTTTTAAGATTTCTCTCGCATGTGTGGTTACAGACACCTGTTTGAAGAAATGAAGAAAATGATTTTCTTTGAAGATGGCAAGTTATTACCTCGACTGAGGAAAAGAAAAATGAAGATGTTAATGTGTCTTTTGACAAGTCAAATAAGAGCAAGTTTGCTTCGAATCCACATCCTTCGATTGGGCATCTAGGCTTCCTTCGAGCAAGCTTGAGTCATCCTTCGTTTGGGGCATTGGTTTCCTTCAAAAGCAACCTGCTTTGAATCCACCTTTAAAACTGCTTCAAATCCACCTCCAAAACTGCTTCGAATCAACCTTCATGCATGCTTCGAATTCACCTCTAAGCTTGCTTCGAATCCTACTGCGCTCAAGCTTCAATTGCACCATTGGCCCCTTACATGTTTGCCTTGAGTCACAAAGCAGTGACATCCTGCATGTAGGCTTTGACAGGGTATTGACTCTTCATGCAAACCTTCGTTTGAACAACGGCCTCTTGTATGCTTTCTTAGAGTCACAAAGTAGTAACCTCCTGCATCCAGGATTTGACAGGGAATTGGCTATGTTTACACTAGCTTCGACTGGACAATATTTCCCTTTGAAATAGTTTGCTTCGATTACACCCTTGAAAACCTTCAACACACATGGTTGGTGGCCCCCTTCAAAGGACATGTATTGGTGGATTTGAAGGGCGTGCATAGGGGTCCCTTTCGAAGGATATACCTTACTAGCCCATTCGAAGAATTGCATTTGATCCCTTCGAAGGACACACATATAGTCCAATTAAAGGATACATATTTGGCCCTTTCAAAGATACCCACATGACCCATTCAAAAGACATGTCTGGGTGTCCCATTCGAAGGACATATTTGATGGCCCATTCGAAGGACTTGCAAGACATACCTTCAGACATATTTTGGTGACCCATTCAAGGGGCACAAATTTGGCTCCTTCAAAAGATGCATAAAAAGATCCCATTCGAAATACATTTGTTGGATGAAAATCAAATAATATTGTTTGAAGAAAGATCTGGTCGAAGGTAGTCAAAACGAAAAGTGGAGATATCAAAAGATACTTGCTGCCAAGTTCAGGCTTGATACACTAGCCATAATGCTCAAAAACTGCTACACAGTAGTCCTGAAACACTGCCCCTATTCTTGCACCAATTTGGCATACGAACACTGCCCCTTGAAAGCTACAAAAAACAATTTACCCATTTTGTTCAAATTGTTTTGTTTTCCCTCCTAAACCTCAACCAACATTCACCTATAAATAAGAGGATCCATAACATCTAAAAGGGGATGGACAACACATCTAGAGAACTTTGGGGCGTGGAGAAAAATTATCAAACTCTCAAATTATCAAACACTCTCAAACACTTAAACACATATTCAAACCCAGAGTCAAATGAAACAATACACTTGTTTCTTCCCTTCGAATCCAAAACCCAGTGAAACACCAACTCAACACTTGGTTCCTTCTTTCGAATCTAACACTAGAAACATTACCCTTGTTTCTTTCCTTCGAATCTAGGGACACTCGGGGCAGCCACTCAAGGTCCAACACACACGTTCCAGCTTCAAGAAAGGTAAGTTTCTCTTAACCTTGAACCTTTCATTTCTAGCATAACATGTGAATAGTCATTCCTTTCGTTTCAAGCATGTACATGCAATTTGTTTACTTTTCGTTTCTGCCCTTTTCTTTTGTTTTCTTGTCAAATATATGGTAGAACTAACCAGTATAGGCCCCAAATGAAAGAAGGAGTTTTTGTGTTAAATGAAGCCTTAGGCTTCACCCCCTTACTCCTTCACAGTCTAAACGAAGGAGCAAGAAGGGAGAAGCGAAAGGTGTTCACATTGATTCCCTAGCATAGTCGAAAGCAGTAGCCAGAAGGAGGAATCGAAGGCTGACTCTCACGTTAACTGCTAAGCTCAATCAAAAGAAGCAGCCAGAAGGATGTCCATATTGACTCCCAGGCCTCAATCAAAAGAAGCACAAAGGGCATGGTCAAAGCTTACTTGCTCACCCTAACAGTCCTGCAATCGAAGGAAGCAGAAAGACAGAATCGATGGTTGCATCTCATGCTTCATGCTAAGCCCAAATCGAAGGGAGCCAGAGAAGCAGAATCGAAGGGTTCTGCTGCCCAAATAAAAGCACTCTTTTTTCCTTCTTTTATTTTGTTTTGTCTTTACATTTTCTTGCTATTCAATATGGTTGTAATAGTGTAGAATCTTTATTTTCTGCATTTTTATTTCTTTTGTACAAATGTTAGTAATTAGTATGTATGGCAAGATAAAACCAACAAGTAGACAACCCAAAAAGCAAAGACAAAATGCATGCAATAAAACACATAATTCACACACATGCACCTCTAGGGTAATCTCACTTGTTGCCTCGGAAAATAGTCATGTCCCTCGAATATGGTCATTTTAGCAAAGACCCTCGATAAAAGATTGTAATCTCTCTATGCCCCTCGATGTTGCCTTCAGTAAACGATCTAGTCCCTAAACAACATTGCTAAAATGTCTCATAGGTTGCCTTCTATGACTATACAAACGTCTCACGCCCGTCCTTTCACATCCAATGATGGGGCTTCTTACCAAATCAATGGTAAGATAGCAACATCTAAAGGAGGAGGAAAAGAACATTAGACCTTTTGAGTAGGTAGGACGCTCATAGTTGCTCGCTTGCTCACAACAAAAACATTTTACACACCAACACTTTCCTTTGAAACATTTTCAAAAGTTAAAACAATTTGTACGCATTCTTATAGAAACGAGAATCATTACAAAGACACTTTTCAAAATCACTTTCAAAAAACACATTCCACAAACACCTCTTTGAACTATTTTCAAAACTAACACTTTGTACGCATTCTTGTAGAAATGAGAATCATTACAATGATGTTTTCAAAATATTTTCAAACCCACGTCACAAAGCACATTTTCAAAGAAAAGCAAGTGATCAAGCAAGCAACTAAGAGCCCGTAGATAACTACGGATGGAAAGGGTTCTAATATCTTCCCTTTTCATAACCTACCCCCGGAACTCAAGAAATAATCTCGAAAGGTCTTTCTTGTTCTTTTCAGCCTTTCCTTATTGGATAAAAGAAAAGTCGGCAGCGACTCTTGTTATCCACAACAATTGCGATCAAACGCAAAACAACCAAGTAAGTTCTCCCACCGTATTACACCTTATCTTTGGATGTAAAGGGACGAAAGTGGATCATCGTATGGTCACAAAATGTAATGTTGTGAGATACCTTAGCATTTTTCTTAAGGGTCTAAGATCATTTTGAAGGCAACATTTGAAGCGTCATCGAGGGACTATGATCTTGTATTTTTAATTATTTTTACTAAGATGTCTCACATGCACAACATGACTTTTTTCTCAAGGCAACAAAGTGGAGTTAACCCTAGAGGTGTAAATGTGCAAGTGTTTTGTATTTCATGCGTGATTTATCTTGAATTAGGATTTTTTTAAGTATTGATTTTATCTTTCCATACAAACCCTAATTAACTAGCATTTATATTTGAAAGCGGTAAATTGCGAAAAGTAAATATCCTACGCTATTACATCATTAAGGGATGGGGTATACAAATTTACAAATGGGGATTGCAAGAAATTAAATCCTAATTATCTATTACAACCATATTGAATTTGAATAAATGTACAAGAAATGAAATGAATATAATGTACAAGGATAAATGGAAAAGGATTGGATTTTGTTTGGTTTTGTTAGAGAAAAGGTTTTAAACCTAATTATCTAAAAGGAAAATAATTAACTAAAACAAGAAAAAAGTTAAACCTAAGTTAAAAGAAAGAAATTGATTTAATTTGAAGAAGGCAAATTTTTAGGTTTTTTTTTTTTGTGAAGAAAGCTTTAATTAAATTAAACTAGTATGAAAATTAATTAATTTAAAGAAAAAATAAGTTCTAAATTAATTTTAATTAAAAGAAAATAAATTAAACTTAAGTCTAATTACCATATTTTTAAGAAAATAAATAAATTTGTTTAAGAAAATATTTTTGTCTTTTTTAGTTTAGAAAAGGAAATAAAATAAAAAATATAAGTATACTAGATATATAAATAAATAAATAAAATATTTTTGGATTTTTATTAATAAAAATAAAAATAATAATAATAATAATAATAATAATAATAATAATAATAATAATAATAATAATAATAATAATAATAATAATAATAATAATAATAATAATAATAATAATAATAAAAGAAAAGATAGAAAGAAAATAAAATAAAATATAAGAGATAAAGTCGGGGGGTAAAAATTTGAATTGGAGGTTTGTGAGAAATAATAGATTTTGTATTAAGCCTGGCCCATTAACTCTTGTTATTAAATAAGAAAAAAGAGATAAAATAAATGTAAATGGGCTGCGTGTAGTCCTGCAAAGAGGGGGTTAGAAGAAGCAAAAATGAAGGGCCCAATGTACTAAGCCCAGTGCGCTTGTTAGGAACAAAAAAATAGAAGAAGTGTGAAAAATTGTGAAAAGTGGCAGCGCTGGGGCTCGAACCCACGCCCTCACCAATATACGTGCGTTGCCTTACCATTGGGGTGGCTATACATCTGGTAATTAAACTGAAACCATAAAATTATATTACAAAATGCTTCCATGGCCTGAACTTCATCTTCAACCTTACGCCAGCCAAACCACCTATAACTTACTCATTTATCAACGAAAATTAAAATTGTAAACATGAAAGTTGTTCCATTTTTTCTCACGATTTCAGAAATGTAAATAACTTAAACTATAAATCAAAGATGAATGAGAATTTTACTGGCCCTAATATGAACCCTAACTTTTCCAGAAATTTCAAATTCAAAATTCTCTAAACTCAAGCAATATAAATGAAAACTATGGACATGGTTAGCTTCAGGCCAATGATGTCTACATTTTATCATTGAAAATGGAAACTTAACAATGCCTGTATGAAGAGTTTGAAAACCAGAAAACTTACCTTGCAAGTAGGGATCGTGTTTTGAGTTAGAGAAACTTTCAAGGTGTTGTGATGATCTGTTTAGCTTGCCTAGACCCCCCCTGAGTGTGTTGCAATCCTTACTTTGCCTCATGGATGGTTGAAACTCTCTACTCAAGTCAAGTTGCAAGCTTGAGTTTTGAAAATGGTGAATGATGCAAATGGAGTTACAGTCCAGAAACAAGGGCCTGGATCACTTTGATATAATGTATATTAAGTGTTTGGATGGTTAAAACTCAATACGCACGAGTGGATTTGGAGATGGCTATGTGAAGCTCAAACCTGTCAAGTTATGGCAGATTTTAAGCTGCAGAGTGCTTGTGAGTGTTTTAGGGTGTTGAGGCCATGTCTTATGCTGCAATAGACTTGTATATATGTATGGAAAAGGTTATAGATCAATTGCACTCAAGGTTTCTGAGTTCTAGCCTTTTGGCTCTATAACTTGCTTTTGAAGAAAAGTGAGAAGATAAGTCTCAAAGTATTGTACAAGCATGGTCTGAGTTGGTGAAGGACTTAGACATGTTGCAAATAGTTTTAACTTTGCTTGTGACAATTGCAAAATCTTGCTTTTCTAAAATGGAAGTGGTACCTTTCTTCCTAAAATGGATTAATCACTTGGACAATGGCTTAAATGCTTTAACCAAAGCTCTAACAATTGTGTAAACATTTAATTATGGAGTGAAACACAAGTTTGAGGCCTGCAAAGTGAGATTTATACAACATGCTTGAAGATTGGGTAATTGTTCATCACAAAATCTGCCTTGCAAAATAAGAATGAAACCCTAACTTCAAGGCTTCTATTATCTTAGCTCAAACATGAACTCTGAGTTTTTGGACTTTTTAGAAATCTTGTAACATTCTCTACAATCTTCATGTTGGACATTTTTTAAGAATAAAATTGGAACCATGTGAAACTTGGCCAAGAAGTTAGGTCAAAAATCTGCCTAACTAGGTCAAAATTTCACTAAGTGTTTTTGTTTCATGTACATGTCTTCATGAATTTATAACTCAAAATACAAGCATTTATAGAAAACATTATGCCCTACAATGTTTTATATCTCATTGAGATCTACAACTTTCATGTTGGAAGTTTTTCTTGAATCATTTAGCATCATGGTGAAAATTTGGCACAAAGTTATGAAAAAAAAGTAAAATTTCCAACACTTAGAAAAATTTCAAGTCTTAGAAATTTTGACTTTTCAAAGTGAATTTTGAATTTTGATTTCTTGATGAACAATCTTCATATTTTGACACGTCTTGATGAAATATGATTTTTGAAACTTGATTTTGATCAAAAAGCCAAAGTTTGACTTTTTAGTGTGCAATTGACTTTTTCATCAGTTGACTAAATTTCAATTATCAATCAATTGATCTTGAGAAGTGTTTTGAACTATGTGTGATCGGTGGAAATAGAACTGACTGTTTTTAAGCTGGCTTTGCGAAATGTTGTGGAAGCAAGAGTCGCCACCGTCTTTTATGTTCTCTAACATGGAAAGGAAAAAAGCACAGCAAAATTCCTTATTCGAGATGTCTCTCGGTTCGGGAGGTAGATTTATAGAAAGGGAAGGTGTTAGCACCCTTTCTATCCATGGTTATCCATGGGCTCTTAGGTACTTGCTCTTATGTTTTCAAAATTTGTTTGCTTTTCAAGTGTGTGTGGGTTTTGAAAAAAAAAAGTTTCGTTTGAAAAATTTCTAAGTAACTCTTGTATCAGTCCTCAAGAGTGTATGAAAAATTTGTTTGAAAACTTTTAGAAAGTGTGAGTGCAAAAAGTTGTTTTGTTTGTTTGAAAAGAGCAAGTACTTAAGGGAAATCTACCTACTCTAAGGAATTAAGTTGTGTAAGAGTCCTTTAGATAGTGCTATCCCACCATTGAGAGGTAGGTAGCACCATCGTTGGAGGTGTTCGGGTCAATTCGATTAAGGGACATGTGTGGTCACCGAAGCAATGGTAGGACACCTTAGAAGTAGCCCTAATGTCCTAGATCCTTTTTATCCGAGGCAACTGTTTCGAGGCAACTGGATCTTTTGGACAGAAGGGCGACCTCTAAGACACCCTATACTTGATGACCACGTTTCGAGGCAACGAGTGAAGCGTACCCTAGGAGTGGCATGTGCTTTGTGTGTTGTTTTTCAGTTAATGTTTTTGTACATGTTATTTGTGAGCTACGGGTTAATTTTATTTACATACATTCTTTCATGCATTTAACAGTTAGGGGTGCGGAAAGTAAATTGCGGAAAGATAAATTCTACGCTATTACAAGGTGCGGGTCTATACATCGCCAAAAATACAAAGACCCGTTTTGGTAAATAAGTATGAGAAATTAAATAAAGAGGTAAACCTAATTACTATTACATTCTTGGAAGCAATTATATAATAATCAAAATAAACTGCGCGCGAATAAAAGTTAATCGGGAATGCCTTAAGGGTTTTGACCCTTTTAAGAAAAGAAATGAATTTTTTTTATCTTTTTTGTGATTAAATGAGATTAAAACTAATTGTTAAACTAATTAATTAATTTATTAAAAGAAAATATTTTTTGTGTTTTTTATGTTTTTATGAAATAAAATAAAAGAATTAAAATTCTAAGTTAACCTAATTCTACATTATTTTGATTGTAAAGAAAAAGAAATTAAAGTTGACCTAATTAAACTATTTATTTGTTAATATTTTATTTACAAAAATAACATGAAATTAATAATAATAATAATAATATTAGTTCTCTTTTGATTTTTTTTTATAAAATATTAATTATGTTAGTAGTTAATAAAAAGGAATAAGAAATAAAATAAAATAAAGAAAATGACAAAATAATAAAAATGGAGAGCAAACCCAAGGGGGTATGGGCCAGAATGGGGGGGGGGGGGGGGGGGTTATTGGAATTTGAGGCCCATTTTGCACAAAGCCTGTTGACTCTGGGAATTGAGTGGAGCGTTGTTGACCAAGAGCATGGTGTTCTTGCTTGCTGGGCCTTTGGATTTGCTTCTAATGGACACTTGGCAGGCTGAGATGTCAGGCTTATGGTGCTCTTTATTTGGGAATCTGCACAAGAATGCATTTGAAAAAATAACAATGAATTATGGGGGGACCTGGGAATCGAACCCAGGTCCCAAGGGTCTATACACGTCCATCCAAGCCACTGAGCCAAGCCATTTCATTTGTTATAATAACAAACAAAAAATATTATATGAAAAAGTGAGCGGTATCCTGGAAATAAAAAGCGTGCGCGTGTTAGCTTGAATAGACCAACCAGAGGCAGGCACATCACCTTCTTCTTCCCTAAAACTGCAAGAAATAGAGTTAGATAGCGGGGGTTTTAAACCCCCATAACCTGCAATATTGGAAAATAGCGAATAGGAATCCAGGGCATATAAAAATGGCGCGAGGTGTCCAACATGTACGTCTCATCACGCTGGGTTTGACCATGTATGTCTTGAGGCTTAATTTTACAGTATGGCAAAAGCCCCAAATTACAAGCTCTGAAACCCTAGGATTCGCTAATGGTAGTTTTCATTCCAGGGCATTATAATCAAATTGAATTATATGGAAAGCTTCGTATGGATCCTGTGAGCACAATGCAATCAATAAAAAGTGTTAAAAACGCATGAACGGATGATTGTGATTTTGAGAAAGAAGGTAAACCGTATGACTTGTGTAGCACGAGTTCTTGGGGTTTTTGGCTCGTTCTTGGCTGCAAATGATTCCTGGCAATGCTGGGAACGTATTTGGATCAAAAGGAAGGCTCGAATTATACTGGAAAGTGGTTTTCAGTTTGTGATTTTTCTTCGAAATTTTGGAAATTGGATATGCTGTGTGTGAGAGTTCTAGGTCGTGTATTGGATTGGAAAGGCTTGCATATATGTTAGTCAATGAGAATCAGTCACTATAATGCACCTTTAACCCTTGCAATGAAGTTTGAGATTTTGCCATGACCACCATTGAAGAAACTTGCCTTTTTTTGTCCAAATTTGAATTTTATGCTTGAAATAGGATGTACACGAAATTGGTATGTGTTTCATGATGCATCAAGGCTATTCAAAACACAAGATATCCCTTAATTAATTTCTTTGATTTTTATTTGAATTTTAAAGATTTAAAATGAATTAAATCAAATAAAATTAAATAAAAATAGAAAAATTAATTTTAAATCTTGAAATAAAACATGGGACACGTGGGTGGCATGGCATAGCTGAATCAAGTGGGAAAAGTGGGCCCTTTTTGTCAAAAAATGAAGTTTCAAGGATAGTTGACTTTGGTCATTTCACAAAAATTTCCCAACTTCTTCAATGCATATCTTGCTCAATTTTGATCATATGAACATGTTCTTGGACATTTTGGAAAGGTCTTGAAGTCCTCTAACCAATGCCTTTTGTCCCATGTCATTTTGATTTACCAATCTCAAGTTATGGTCTTTGACTTAAAGTGCCTTTTTGTTGACTTTTGAAAATGACCTATAATGTTGAAATTGATAACTTTTTGTGAGAGCATTTCTTGGATTTGGAATGTGAAGATGAATTGTAGGAAATGTCCTCCCCTTCAAAATGAGCATTGGATGGGATTTTTCTGATGAACCATGAAAAAGTTATGCCTTGGTCAAGTTACAGTTGACTTTTCAGCTATCCAAAAATAGAAACTTTTGCATCTTGATGATTTTTGAGCCATTCTTGTGAAATAATGATCAAGACTTGATCAAATGATGATTGTGGCTTCAAAATAAGATGTTGACCAAAAATTTTGACTTTTGACTGCCAAATGACCATTTTGCCCCTACAGTTGATTGTGAAGCAATTAGGGTTTTTGACTGTGCAACTTGACCTTGTGAGCCTTGAAACTTGACATGTAGGTGCTTGACAATGTATATGAGCATATGGGACTTGATTGAGCCCTTGAAAACCTCAACTTCCTTGCAAGAACCAAAACCCTAATTTGACTGGCTTTAGGAGAGTGGTTGACTGTGTAACTCCTTGAGTAGACTTGAGCAAATTGAGATGATGCTTGTCAAAACTCTGAAGAATATGGGAGGGCAAATTTTGGGGTACAACAGTTGCCCCTGTTCAATCTTCTTAGACCTGAGGATGTAGATTGGCTTGTGTGCCTTTCGTGATCCGAGGGTGGAAGATGATTGAACACTAGAGTGCCTAGAAATTTGCACTCACATAGTAGAGTATCAGCAGTGTGATGGCGGGAATGGGCTTACAGATGCCATTTAGAAAGATTATGGATAGGAGGATGGGCTTATAGATGCCATCTAGAGGTGTGACAGAACCTTGTCGGGAATGGGCTTATAGATGCCATTTGGAACTGTTGGTAAGTGGATGGGCTTATAGATGCCATCTAGGTGTCGATCGCGTAAGAGATTCCTTAGCGAGAACTTGCGTACCTGAGAAAGAAAGATGATTACCTGGCCTGTTACAGGGGTTGATCTTCAAACTCTTCATGCAGAGATGCCCTGGCTGGATACAGGTGTCGAATCTACAATTGGTTGCTCACAGATGTGCCCTGGCTGGATACAGGAATCGAATCTGGAATTAGTCGTCAACAGATATGCCCTGGCTGGATACAGGAATCGAATCTTCAAACTCTTCATACGTGCCCTGGATGGATACAGGAATCGAATCTGGAATTAGTCGTCAACAGATATGCCCTGGCTGGATACAGGAATCGAATCTTCAAACTCTTCAGACGTGCCCTGGCTGGGTACAGGAATCGAATCTAGAATTAGTCGTCAACAGATATGCCCTGGCTGGATACAGGAATCGAATCTGGAATTAGTCGTCAACAGATATGCCCTGGCTGGATACAGGAATCGAATCTTCAAACTCTTCAGACGTGCCCTGGCTGGATACAGGAATCGAATATGGAATTAGTCATCTACAGATATGCCCTGGCTGGATACAAGTATCGAATCTTCAAACTCTTCAGACGTGCCCTAGCTGGATACAGGAATCGAATCTGGAATTAGTCGTCAACAGATATGCCCTGGCTGGATACAGGAATCGAATCTGGAATTAGTCGTCAACAGATATGCCCTGGCTGGATACAGGAATCGAATCTGGAATTAGTCGTCAACAGATATGCCCTGGCTGGATACAGGAATCGAATCTGGAATTAGTCGTCAATAGATATGCCCTGGCTGGATACAGGAATCGAATCTTCAAACTCTTCAGACGTGCCCTGGCTGGATACAGGAATCGAATCTTGAATTAGTCATCTACAGATATGCCCTAGCTGGATACATGTATCGAATCTTCAAACTCTTCAGACGTGCCCTGGCTGGATACAGGAATCGAATCTGGAATTAGTCATCAACAGATATGCCACGGCTGGATACAGGAATCGAATCTGGAATTCTTCAGACGTGCCCTGGCTGGATACAGGAATCGAATCTGGAATTAGTCGTCAACAGATATGCCCTGGCTGGATATAGGAATCGAATCTTCAAACTCTTCAGACGTGCCCTGGCTGGATACAGGAATCGAATCTGGAATTAGTCGTCAACAGATATGCCCTGGCTGGATACAGGAATCGAATCTGGAATTCTTCAGACGTGCCCTGGCTGGATACAGGAATCGAATCTGGAATTAGTCGTCAACAGATATGCCCTGGCTAGATACAGGAATCGAATCTTCAAACTCTTCAGACGTGCCCTGGCTGGATACAGGAATCGAATCTGGAATTAGTCGTCAACAGATATGCCTTGGCTGGCTACAGGAATCAAATCTTCAAACTCTTCAGACATGCCCTGGCTGGATACAGGAATCGAATCTGGAATTAGTCGTCAACAGATATGCCCTGGCTGGATACAGGAATCGAATCTTCAAACTCTTCAGACGTGCCCTGGCTGGATACAGGAATCGAATCTGGAATTAGTCGTCAACAGATATGCCCTGGATGGATACAGGAATCGAATCTTCAAACTCTTCAGACGTACCCTGGCTGGATACAGGAATCGAATCTGGAAATAGTCGTCAACAGATATGCCCTGGCTAGATACAGGAATCGAATCTTCAAACTCTTCAGACGTTCCCTAGCTGGGTACAGGAATCGAATCTGGAATTAGTCGTCAACAGATATGCTCTGGCTGGATACAGGAATCGAATCTGGAATTAGTCGTCAACAGATATGCCCTGGCTGGATACAGGAATCGAATCTTCAAACTCTTCAGACGTGCCCTGGCTGGATACAGGAATCGAATCTGGAATTAGTCATCTACAGATATGCCCTGGCTGGATACAGGAATCGAATCTTCAAACTCTTCAGACGTGCCCTGGCTGGATACAGGAATCGAATCTGGAAATAGCGACAGTTGATAGTAATCATCTTTGGATTGACCTTTTCCTGAAAAGGCAAAACATCAGTTGTATGCAATGTCATGATGTATGAAATGTAATGTTTATGAATGTTCAAAATGAGATAATGTGTTATGATGCGTATGCATGCTATAATGTATGTAAGCGGGATGTATGAAATGTGATATGTTTATGAATGTATTTTCGTCTAGGAAAATAAATCCTTGACGAATGCCGGGAAGCTGAATCCTGGGCTGATGCTGAAGAGTGAAGTTCTTTGTTTCCGCTGGGGACGATGGTTGCAAGAATAATCCGGTAGGAGAAGATGACTCCATTGGGGAATAAACTTGATGAAGAGGTTACTCTGCGGGGAATACTCTGTGGGAAGAGACACTTCGCTGAGGTTTTGATGATAACTCCGCTGGGAATACCGTTGATGTGTTATGTTGGCAGATTTGATGAACTCCACTAGGGGATAGGAAGAACTTCTTCGAGGATGATCTTTCCGTGGTTTTTAGCTGAGGATAACCCAGTTATAAGCCCTGGTTGGGAATAACCTTTGAATAAAGTCCAGGAGACGTGTTCGTGCTCTGCAGGGGATAAGCTTCCAGAATCTACTGGGGATAAGCTTCCTACTAGAGAGATTGATCCAACTCTCCTGGGGAGACTTCTTAAACTGTACTGGGGAATGGCTCCACTGGGATGTCTGGTATTCCGCCGGGGAACAATCTTAGATTAAGACTGCCGGGGATGCTTGTTAAGGAACATCTGTATACTCCGCTGGGGAATATTGAGATTTTCTGGGGATACCCAACTTCCTTAAGGCTGACAGTAGACTAACTCTGCTTGGGGAGAGTGTCGCTGACTGGCTGGAGAATACTGTGCCTTTTTAGGGCTGATTGGGGAGACCAGCTCCGCTTGGAGAGTATTGTTGAGTCTTGACTTACTCTGCAGGGAGTGAAGGTATCCTGGTTACATTGTTCAGCCGAACTTACCTTGGTACCTTGGTGGACAGAGCAACTAGACTGCTTAGACAACTCATTATTGCCCCTATTTCTGATGTCACCTGTAATTAATCCTTTGTTTCGTATTCAAATATTTATGAGTTAGCAATTAGTGTCAAGTGCATATATCAAAAATGAACATTGGACGTTCTTCGCAAAACAAAACAAAAAAAGGAAAAACAATTGGCAATTTGTCTGAAAAAGTGAATTTGTATTGATTTTTGAATTGGCCTGTAAATAGGCGTTTATGTACAAGAGGATGACGTCCTAGTAAGAGAACGCCGCCGAATAGAATAGAATTTATACAATTTGTACAAAGGAAAACAAAACAGTTATGTGAAAAATCCCACTGGGTTCCAACTCTACTATCGCCTTTATGTCTTCAAGCGTCTCATCACTTTGCTGCTCAGTTGAAGATGAAGCTGATCGATTGATGCCGTTTGAACTTGATAGTTGATATCGGATTCTTGATGCAACATGATCCAATGAGACATAGTATTACGCTTATCCGTAACTTTTGCCTGGACCGCCCTTTCGGGTTTTCAGTCCACCGGGATACCCATTTTTGCCCAAGCCGCCTTTTCAAGTTTTCGACTTGCCGCGTGTACAGATTTTTTTTTTTCATTTCATCCCTTATTTTTGTCTGAACCCTTTTGGTTCGCCGGGAAGCCCTTATTTTTGCCTAGGTGTGTCAACCTAGCGGGTCTTTAGTTTATGCGTAGTATCTTTTTACTATGTCTGCATTGGCGGGGTGAGGAAGGTCGTCACCATCCATGGTGGTTAGAATCATGGCTCCTCCTGAGAAGACATGTTTAACCACAAATGGCCCTTCGTACGTAGGGGTCCATTTTCCCCTGGGGTCACTTTGAGGAAGAATGATGCGCTTGATTACTAGGTCTCCGACTTGATACTCTTGTCGTCTGACTTTCTTGTTAAATGCCTTGATCATCCGTTTTTGGTACGTCTGACCATGACAAATAGCGGTGAGTCTCTTTTCGTCGATTAGGTTTAATTGATCAAGTCGAGTCTGGATCCAGTCATCTTCGCTCAGATCTGAATCCTTCATTATCCAGAGAGAGGGTATCTGGACTTCGATAGGCAAGACTGCCTCCATGCCATAGACCAAAGAAAAGGGTGTTGCCCCGGTTGACGTCTGTGATGAGGTACGGTACCCATGAAGAGCAAACGATAACATCTCGTGCCAATCTTTGTAGGTCACTGTCATCTTCTGCACAATCTTCTTGATATTCTTATTCGTTGCTTCTACAGCCCCATTCATCTTCGGCCGGTAGGGAGAAGAGTTGTGGTGTTGTATCTTGAATTGTGCCCAGAGCTCAGTGATCATCTTGTTATTAAGATTGGTACCATTTTCCGTAATGATCCTCTCTAGTACACCGTATCGACAGATCAGGTTACGCCGAATGAATCGTGCCACGACGTTCTTAGTTACGGTAGCATATGAAGCTGCTTCAACCCACTTCGTGAAGTAATCAATTGCAACCAGGATGAAGCGATGCCCGTTGGATTCCGTAGGTCTGATCTCACCGATCATATCAATGCCCCATATTGCAAAAGGCCAAGGTGCTGTCAAGACGTTCAGAGGATTTGGAGGAACGTGCACCTTATCAGCATATATCTGGCATTTATGACATGTCCGAGAATGTTGGTAACAGTCAGCTTCCATTGTGGACCAGAAATATCCTGCCCGAAGGATTTTCTTTGCCATGGTATGTCCACTGGAGTGCGTTCCGAAGGTAACTTCATGTAGTTTTTCCATGATTCTTTCTGCTTCAGTCTTATCCACACAACGCAGTAAGGTTGAATCATGGTTTCGCTTGTACAGAATGCTGTTGCTGAGGAAGAACTTTGCAGCGAATCTTCTCAGAAATTTTTTTTCGTTGACAGATGCGCCTTCAGGGTATTCTTGAGCTTCCAAGTACCTCTTCACTTCATGATACCAAGGTTTTTCAGTTACCTCTCCGGTCTCAAGGTCACAACAATGTGCAGGTTCATCCAGTTTCCAGATAATGATCCGGGGAGCCTCGTTGTCCCATTTAACTTTGAACATGGAAGACATCGTAGCTAGCGCGTCCGCCAACTGATTCTCCTCTCTTGGGAAGTGTTCAAAAGTTATCTCTGTGAAATGGGGGATCAACGTCAACACACACTCTTTGTAAGGAATAAGGTTTGGGTGTTTCGTATCCCACTCGCCTTTGATCTGGTTGATCACGAGAGCAGAATCTCCGAAGACACTCAGAAACTTGATCCTTAAGTCAATTGCAGCTTGAAGACCCATGATGCATGCCTCATACTCTGCCATGTTGTTGGTGCAGTTGAAACATAGCCGGGCAGTGAGTGGAGTATGAGTGCCTTTGGGGGATATGATCACAGCGCCAATACCATTACCCAAAGCGTTTGAAGCTCCGTCAAAGTGCATAGACCATCGGGATCCTTCCTCAGTTCCTTCATCCGGTCCAGGTACTTCACAATCAGTTACTACCATGATATCCTCGTCTGGAAATTCAAAGTTCATAGATTGGTAGTCATCCACTGCTTGGTGTGCCAAGTGGTCTGCCACTACACTTCCCTTGATTGCTTTTTGGGTCGTGTACTGGATGTCGTATTCTGTCAAGATCATCTGCCATCTTGCTATTCTTCCGGACAGAGCAGGCTTTTCGAATATGTACTTGATTGGATCCATTTTTGAAATCAAGAGAGTAGTGTGAGTCAACATATACTGTCTCAGCCGGCGGGCAGCCCATACCAAAGCACAACAAGTTTTCTCGAGCAGTGAGTATCGGGTCTCACAGTCGGTAAAGTTTTTGCTAAGGTAATAAATGGCGTGCTCTTTTCGGCCAGACTCGTCATGCTGCCCCAGCACACACCCCATTGAGCTGTCAAGTACTGTCAAGTATAGTATTAGAGGTCTCCCTTCAACCGGTGGCATAAGAATGGGTGGTTCTTGGAGATACTCTTTGATTCTGTCGAAAGCGGCCTGGCATTCATCGTTCCAACGTACTACTTGATCTTTCTTCAGTAGTTTGAAGATTGGTTCACAGGTAGCCGTTAGATGTGAGATGAATCGGGCAATATAGTTCAGTCGTCCTAGAAAGCCTCTGACTTCTTTCTCTGTCTTGGGAGTTGGCATCTCTTGTATGGCTTTTACTTTGGCAGGGTACATTTGAATACCTTTATCGCTCACGACGAAGCCTAGCAATTTTCTAGATCTTACTCCGAAGGTGCACTTGTTTGGGTTCAACCTTAGCTTGTACAACTTCAGACGGTCAAATAGCTTATGCAGATGGTCAAGGTGTTCTTCCTCCGTTTAGGACCTTGCAATCATATCGTCGACGTATACTTCAATCTCGTGATGGATCATGTCCTGAAATAAGGCAACCATGGCACGTTGGTAAGTTGCCCCAGCATTTTTCAACCCAAAAGGCATGACCTTGTAGCAGAAGGTGCCCCACTGAGTAACAAAAGTGGTCTTCTCCATGTCTTCAGGAGCCATCTTGATTTGATTGTAACCTGAGAACCCATCCATGAAGGAGAATACCTTATGCTGAGCAGTGTTGTCAACCAGAACGTCGATGTGAGGCAGAGGGAAGTCATCCTTAGGGCTGGCCCTGTTCAAATCCCTGTAATCAACACACATTCTGACCTTACCATCTTTCTTTGGCATCGGGACCACGTTAGCAACCCACTGAGGGTAAGAAGTCACTGCTAGAAACCCGACATCAAACTGTTTCATGACTTCAGCTTTGATTTTCTCGGACATCTCTGGACGCATACGGCGGACCTTCTGTTTAACCGGAGGGCAGCCTTCCTTGGTAGGCAGGTGATGAACCACAATATCAGTATCCAACCCAGGCATATCTTCGTAGGACCAGGCAAAGATTTCCACATAATCATGCAGCATCTGAATCAACCGTTGTTTCACACTAGACTCCAGATTGGCACCAATCTTGACTTCCTTTCTGTCTGTCTCAGTACCCAGATTTACCGTTTCCACTGGCTCTTCATGTGGCTTAATGGCCCTCTCTTCCTGGAGTAGCAGTCTTGCAAGCTCGCCAGGCACTTCGCAATCATCTTCACCTTCGTCTTCGGCTAAGTTGATCGGATTTTCGAAGTCATAACTGGCAGTAACAGAGTCGTTACCAGTGAGATCCATAGTGGATTGGAACCTGTATGAGTGAGTGTGTGTAAATATAGCTGTTTTGCAATATATAAAGAAAGAAAAGGGAGCGCAAGATTTGAAATGTGAAAAACGTCCAATGCTTTTATTCATGATATATGAAAGTGACACACAAAAGCCCTCACAAATAAAACCACGGTGTCCCGAGTAAGACACCGGGCCATAGAGTTTAGTAATATTGTTTGTTACAACTTTAAAACAAAAGAGTTCATTACTGAGTGACAAAAGTAATAGGTGTAAAGTCTTTGGCAGTCCAGTTGTTAGGTCCATCTTCGGTTGTTGGGTATATCCAGCTGTCGAATTCGGATTCTTCCACTTCATCCCCAACCCTGATAGCATTTACTCCATGGTTGGGCATGGAAGCTGTCACCACATTAGGCCTCTCGGGCGCCTCGAACTGAACCTCTTTAGCATCAATAAGGTCCTGAACCTTATTCCTCAATGCCCAACAATCATCAGTAGAATTCCCTGGGCTATCAGAGTGATAAGCGCAACGGGCGTTGGGATTGTACTTCGGAGATGCTGTGTTTACCACCTTCGGAGCTTCCTTGACAGTTACCAGGCTGGTTGACAGCAGTTGCGGCAATATCTGAGAGAGAGTCATGCTGAGCCGAGTATACTGCCTTTTGGGCCTCTCAACTATTGGCTGGTTATATTCTTGAGGAGCAGCAGCAGGCTTAGAAATAACCACCACGTTGACAGCTTGGCGGCGTTCTGGTTTGTTCTGGCTTCTGGGACCATACACAGCACTGGCTTCTTTCTTGAAGGGCTTCTTTTCAGTATTTGAGGAGGCACCCTTCTGTATCTTTCCCGATTTGATACCAGCTTCGATCCTCTCACCTGTCAGGATCAGGTCTGTAAACCCAACAGAGGAATTACCAATCAGGTGGTTGAAAAATGGACCAGACAGGGTCCCCAAAAACATGTCCATGAGTTCACGATCCGTCAATGGTGGCTGCACCCTACCAGCCAAGTCTCTCCATTTCTGTGCGTACTCCTTAAAACCTTCTCCCGATCCTAGCGACATACCCTGGAGTTGGGTACGCGTAGGAGCGAGGTCGGAATTATACTGATAATGCTTGTAAAAAGCAGTAGCCAAATCCTCCCAGTTACGAATGTTGGTTCCATCCAGCTGATAGAACCATTCGAGATGAGTCCCTGAAAGACTCTCCTGGAAGAAATGGATTCATAAGTTCTTGTCTGTAGTGTAAGGCTGGATCTTCCTTACATAAGAGCGGAGGTGCTTCTTAGGACAGGAAGCCCCGTCATACTTCACAAAGGCAGGCGCCTTGAACTTGTGTGGGATCACCACCCCAGAAGACAACCCTAAGTCTCCGAAATCCAACCCAGGCACACGTTGAATCTCCATAGCATTTAGCCGGTCCTCCAGCTGTTTGTACCGGTCCTCAGCAGGAGGGTACTGTTCATCGTTGAAGTCCGTCTCGGTGTCAAAGACCACAGGACTAGGAACCTCTCTCCCTTGGTGACTGCCTTCCCCCACAGATGGAGTAGTCCTCTCAGCTTCATTCTGCAGTGTATTCCCGAGTCTGCACCTAGTGTTGAACAGCACAGTCCTCTTCTTCTTCTTCTTCTTCTTCAGGAGCAAAGCCTTCAGCTCTTGTTGTCCTTGGGCCAAGTTCATGACCATCTCCTGAAATTGGGCGTTATGGGCCTGGAGGGCCTTGATAGCTTGTTCGGTAGTTGGTTCAGGATTCATGATGACTGAGTGCTGAAATAAACAGCGAAGAAGATTAAGAAACCTGTAGAAAAAGGGTACCTGTGATGCATATGATGAATGAAATGCGTATGAATTATGTTTTCAAAGACAATCGTGGATCAACTTTGTAGACAAAAGGAACACACTTTATTAGATTTAAACTTTGGAATTTAAATTGTTCAACAAATTGCCCTTAGGCATTACAGGAATGAAAATACTGAAAAGGAAATAAAAGTTGTAAAGGAAACATCCAAAGCCCATCAGTGCTCCCATGGCCTCCTCTTCTCAGTACGGATGTAGTCATTCATGATCCGCTCGTTCTCCAATTGCTTGGTCAGCTTCTGGATCTTCTGTTCCTGTTCGTTGAACTTTTCCCGATAATAATCCCGCTCTTCCTGTAGTTGCGCCCAAGACCTCTTTAGGGTATCAACATCAGTGGGTATCTGAGGAGGGAGTATGGTTGGAGGAACCCCGTCTCTATCAGGAATTTCAAGAATGATAGGCCTGACAGCTTCATATGGCATACCTAACTTCTGAGCAAGGATGCGGACCCATCTGTAATAGGGTTCCATTGGTAGAGAAGTCTTCGGTCCCAACTCATGTGGGTCAGCTTTGTGAATTCTGTCCCAAGCTTTGATGAATCTACGGCGCAGTTCGTCACTATCTACCTGAAACTCAAAACTGATGTGAGGCACCAGCATCTCATGAGGCCCTGCTCTTCTGGCTCTTCCAAACTGACGGAGAGCTAAACATGGATTATAAGAGATTCCTCCCTGGGTACCGATCAATGGAACATTAGGATATTCTCCGCAACGATCAATAACAGCTACGTCATCCAAACCTCTGAGAGTCCAAATGACGTCATTATCAGTAAGAGACATTAACCTATGAGCCCAGCCTTTTCCTTCTTGGTTCTTCAGCACGAACTTGGGGAGGTGCGAAATAAACCACCTCACTAACAAAGGAGCACAACACCATAGAGTTCTCCGTCTTTGGGCAGTACGAGCATAGAGTTGTTGCAGGATATCACCCAAGAGAGTGGGTACAGGGTTCTGAGACATGAAGATCCTTATGGCATTGATATTGACAAAGTTATCAGGATTTGGAAACAATACTAGACCATAGATTAAGAGAGCCAGAATGTCCTCGTACGCCCTGAAGTCTAAGTCATTCCAGAAACTGTTAGCTTTACCAACCAGAAACTTAGCCAGGAAGCCCTTAACTCCGCTTCTAGTCACCCAGTTGTCCATTACCTCCTTGTTGGTCAAAGGAAGGGCTGCTGCAATCTCCTCAGGTCTAAGAGCCTTTTCCCAACCAGTGAGGGGAGTCTGATCCAAGATAGGGATACCAAGCAAATCAGAAAATTCTTCCAGGGTAGGGACCAGCTGGAAGTCTTGAAAGGTGAAGCAATTGTATAAGGGATCATAAAACTGGGTCAAGACACTCATCAGTTGTTGGTCCCACTTTGAAGTGACTAAACCGAGAAGAGAACCATGCCTCTGGATGAAGGAAGCAGTGTTTGGAATTCTGTCAACCAACTCTTTAAGCAAATCAGGTGGATGAACAAAGTTGAGCCGGATAGTGTTCCTTCGCACGGGCATCATGATGTCCTACAAAACAGAGCAAAGGTGAAACCCTCTTGTCTTTGAAATAGGTCAGTCCTTATGCAGGATGCATGCAATGGTATGATGTTATGATGTTATGATAAAGCACACCACAAATATTCACAAAGGCAAACATGATAAGGCACACAAGTCACACAAGATAGCCCTTAGAGTTTAGGCCAGCATGAAGTTCAGGTACTACCCTCTTTCAGTCTATTGGTTAAGACCTGTCCTATCAAAAGTAACCGGGTTCTAGAGGATCCCAATATCACTGACTACCCTCAATCGGTCATAACTCCAGCGTCGCAATCTTTTCTTGCGGCCAGAACCATCGCGAGAGTTTAGCCTCAATGGGTGTAGCATACTGCTACTGTTCTATGGCCAAGTTGGGTCAAATTAGGGTTCTAAGGTCGTATGGTGCTTAATGACTCCTCAGAAGACCCATATTCTCCTCGTTGCAACACAAGGGATATCGGTACAGACCAAGGTGCCACACCAACGTAGCCACTGCTTCACCCGTGTCGGTCTACGCTGGACAGGTCCCTCACAGCTTATGCTACCTAAAAGGGTATCCCCAGATCCGGGTTAGGATCTATGAAACTCCAAGACAAAGCCCACAATAATAAAGCAAACAAAACATTCAATTGAAAACATAAGTATGATCTAATCTAAGGTACACCTCACTTTATATGTATCCCCAGCAGAGTCGCCAGTTCTGTGATCGGTGGAAATAGAACTGACTGTTTTTAAGCTGGCTTCGCGAAATGTCGCGGAAGCAAGAGTCGCCACCGTCTTTTATGTTCTCCAACATGGAAAGGACAAAAGCACAGCAAAATTCCTTATTCGAGATGTCTCTCGGTTCGGGAGGTAGATTTATAGAAAGGGAAGGTGTTAGCACCCTTTCTATCCATGGTTATCCATGGGCTCTTAGGTACTTGCTCTTATGTTTTCAAAATTTGTTTGCTTCTCAAGTGTGTGTGGGTTTTGGAAAAAAAAGTTTCGTTTGAAAAATTTCTAAGTAACTCTTGTATCAGTCCTCAAGAGTGTATGAAAAATTTGTTTGAAAACTTTTAGAAAGTGTGAGTGCAAAAAGTTGTTTTGTTTGTTTGAAAAGAGCAAGTACTTAAGGGAAATCTACCTACTCTAAGGAATTAAGCTGTGTAAGAGTCCTTTAGATAGTGCTATCCCACCATTGAGAGGTAGGTAGCACCATCGTTGGAGGTGTTCGGGTCAATTCGATTAAGGGACATGTGTGGTCACCGAAGCAATGGTAGGACACCTTAGAAGTAGCCCTAATGTCCTAGATCCTTTTTATCCGAGGCAACTGTTTCGAGGCAACTGGATCTTTTGGACAGAAGGGCGACCTCTAAGACACCCTATACTTGATGACCACGTTTCGAGGCAACGAGTGAAGCGTACCCTAGGAGTGGCATGTGCTTTGTGTGTTGTTTTTCAGTTAATGTTTTTGTACATGTTATTTGTGAGCTACGGGTTAATTTTATTTACATACATTCTTTCATGCATTTAATAGTTAGGGGTGCGGAAAGTAAATTGCGGAAAGATAAAGTCTACGATATTACAAGGCGCGGGTCTATACATCGCCAAAAATACAAAGACCCGTTTTGGTAAATAAGTATGAGAAATTAAATAAAGCGGTAAACCTAATTACTATTACATTCTTGGAAGCAATTACATAATAATCAAAATAAACTGCGCGCGAATAAAAGTTAATCGGGAAGTTTAATTGTCTTTGTGTAAACTCAAACCCTAATTTGAGTCATCAGCATTGAGGAAGTGTCTTGAGCTGATCAATCCTTGTGCAATTTTGAGCAATTGAAAATCTTATGAGAAATTTCTTGAGAAATGAGAGGGAACATTTTGGGGTAAAACAGATATCCTTGTCAAAGGAATATGGAATTGGCCTAGGTGCGGTAATGATCAGAAGAGCAACCCTAGGCTTGGCAGTAACCTTCATGTGACCCTTAGAAGTGATCCTTACAGGAGTACCAGAAATTGTAATCACAGACATGTCTTCAAGCTTCAGGCCTTGAGACATACTTTTACATAAGCTATATACAGAACGAATCTTCTAAAATAGAATTACACAGTCATCCATCAAATGCTGAATACCTTCTTTCAGCACTACACAACCATTAGATTGGAACGCATAGTAGTATCAGTTTTCAACGCAACCTGGAAATAAACCAGCTTGCAACAGCTTCTTCTTAACATTCACCAGAGGAGTAGTCAAGTCACTCACAGCAGAAACATAAGAAAAATCATCAATAGAATTAAAACCTTTGTCATGATTAGGCATAGGTGCAGTGATCACATTAGGAGTCTCGGGAGGATCAAATTCAATCTCCTTAGAGTCAATCATATCTTGAATCTTATTCTTCAGATCCCAGCAGTTATTATTGTCATGTCGAGGACTGTTTGAGTGATATGCACACCTTGCATTTGGATTGTAATGGGGAGAGGAAGTATTGGGGTTCCGAGGAGGTTCTTTCAATGTAATCATCTCTGTCTTCAACATGTGTTGCAATGCTTGAGACAACGACCTGTTGATTTTGGTGAACTGTCTTCTGGATGAATCCTGCCTAATCTGATTGCCTTGTTGTTGTTACACTGGCACAAGATTAGAGATTAGAACTTACCCCACAGATTGGTTGCGGTCACTCTTATTACGACCATTCTGGTCGTACACAACAGTGGATTCTTCCTTACCATTTGTTGTACCCCAAAATTTGCCCTCCCATATTCTTCAAGAAATTGCCAAGTCAAGCTGCAAAATTCCCCAAGGGTGGCACAGTGCAAAGGTCTCCTATACAGTCAAAACTAGGGTTTGTGTACTGATCAAGAAAATGAAGTTTTCAAAAGCCCAATCAAGTCTCATATACCTACAAATATGGTCAAGCATCATCATATCAAGTTTCAAGGCATTCAGCTCAAAATTGCACAGTCAAAACCCTAATTGCACTACAGTCAACTGTAGGGGCAAAATGGTCATTTGACAGTCAAAAGTTCAAATTCTTGGTCAACATATCATTTTGAAGCCACAAACATCATTTGATCAATGCTTGATCATGATTCTCAAAATTTGGCTCAGAAATCATCAAAGATGCAAAAGTTTCCTTATTTGGACAGCTGGAAAAGTCAACTGAAATTGACCAGGGCATAACTTTCACATGGATTATCAGAAAAATTCCATCCAAAGCTCATTTTGAAGAGAAAGACATTTCCTACAACTCATCTTCATACTTCAAGTCCAAGAAATGCTCTCACAAAAAGTTATCAATTTCAACATTATAGGTCATTTTCAAAAGTCAACAAAAAGGGACTTTAAGTCAAAGGCCATAACTTGAGATTGGTAAATCAAAATGACATGGGACCAAAGACATTGGTTAGAGGACTCAAAGACCTTTCCAAAATGTCCAAGAACATGAGAAAAGCTTAAAACTTGAGTAAGTTATGCCTTGTGGAAGTTGGGAAATTTTTGGATATTTTGAAAAGTCAACATTGATTCAAATGACCTAAAATTGCTAATGGGCCCATTTTTCTTCCATGATTCATCATTCCAAGCATGTGCACGACCACTTGGCCCAAAGGAAAGTATTTTCTCATTTTTTATTTATTTATTTGAATTATTATTTATATTAATTCATTTAAATCATTTAAATATATGAAAAATATCTAACTTGACCTAACCAATCTTTTTATACATGTTTTAGGCTCAATATTTCGTGCTTAGCTAAATGTGGAAAGATTTGGAGTGATTGGATCCTAATTGACACAAAGAACACATGAAAAAGATATGAAAAAGATCCTTAAAATCAAATTTCCAAAAACCATTATTGCATTGGATTTGATTGAGTTTTGTTAACCTAATAGACTCCATACAAATACCTGATCATAACCCTAATCACAAGAGACAAGAAAGCTGCGCTCAAAGGCCATTGCAAACTTGAAAAATTCTCTAAAAACTCAAAAACTGAAAAGCACTTTTTAGGTCGATTCAAAGCACAAAACCTATTCCATTAGCTTCCTTGAAGGTTCCTGAACGTATTCCAATCAAGCACAGCCATCAAAACCTCAAGAATTGGTATATTGAACCTGAACTGTATCAAATAAATTTCATAATCGTACATCCCATTCTATGCATTATTTGTGAAATTTATTCATTGATTCATGTTCATTGTGAAGTTTTGAAGCTAACCAATGCATTCAATTTGGTTTTTATGCTGTATATGAGATTTCACCATGCTTGCGTTCTAGGGTTTGCAGGACCTCAAAATTGGGGGTTTGTGTTTTAAGGAAAATTGGTCTTCCAGACCCATGCCATTCAAACCAATGCACTTGGACGATCCTAAACATGCCCTCGCGCCTAATTTATGAGTGTCCTAGGCCTAATCGTTATTTTCTCAAAACTGGCCTAGGAGAACATTTGCAAAACCGTGGCCATTGTTGTTGTATTTTCAGGAACATGAAGACGATGACGCCGTGGCCATCAATGATTGGACGGTTTGAAAATTCGCGCGCGTTGGAGGCCACTGACTCTCTTTTCTTTTATAATATTTGTTAACTATTATATATTAAATGTGATTCAGATGGCTTAGTGGCACAGGTGTTGATTGGTGATGCTAGTGACCTGGGTTCGAACCCCAGGTCTTGACATTCTTCATCTTATTTTGCGTTCAGTAATTCTGTGCAGGCTCAACATTGAAAACCATCATATTCCCTCTTAATCAAGCCAGCCACGTGTTTAGCTTCAGTAATCCAAGGGTGCAAAATTGATGAACACCATAAACCCTGGTCCACGCTTCAACATGCTGTTCAAAAAAGTCAAACGGATCACTGCTTATTGGGCCAGATTTCTCATAATTTCACCTCCACTTTGGGGACTACCACCCCCCCTGGTTTGCAATTCTCCATTTTTTTTTCATGTTTTTATTTTTAATTGTTATTTTATTTTCTTTATTTGTTTAAATTAATTAATTATTTCTACAAAATATAAAAAAATGCATAAAAAAATCAGAAAAGATCAAAAATATGATAAGTATTTTATTTTAATTATTTTCATAAAAAATAGGTTTAATTTTAATTCCCTTCATAACAAAAAATCCAAAAAAATATAGAATTAGGTTTAATGTTTTTATTCCTTTTTTAATTCTCACAATACTATTATTTATTTTATTTGTTTTTATAATTAAAATTGTAAATTAATTAGGGTTTCATTTAGGTTAAAAACTCCAATATTTTTCTTAATAACTTAAAAAATAATTAGAACTAGGTTTAACATTTTATTTTAGTTTTAATTGATTCTCTTCCTATTAAATCTTAAAATACTAAAAAACACCAAAAAATAAATTCTTGCTTTCTTTTAATTTTAATTTTAATTCATGTAATTTTAATTTTGCAAAAGGGTCCAACGCCCTCGTTTCGATAATTCTTTAATTTCGCATATTTATTTTATGTCGTTTAAATAATTATGTACCTCTCCCAAAGCCTTGTAATTACTTCTCGCACTTTTAATTCTCTTAATTTCTTTATTTACTTTCTGTCAAATTGGGTCCTGGTTAATTTTGGCGATGTGGACCCGCGCCATTTGTAATAGCCTTAGATTTATTTTTTCTCGCAATATGTTAACTATTAATCAAAAGCATGAAAGAATGTATGGACAAAAATAAAAACAAGCGTAGAACACCAATAACATGACAAGATAAATATCTGAAAACGACACACAAATCGCACACACCACCTCTAGGGTACGCCTCACTGTTGCCTTGCCTCGAAAGGTGATCGTCGAGTAGAGGATGTCTTAGTAAGTCCTCATGATCCGGGAACCTGGCATGAGGGTAGCTTCTAAGGTATCTTCCCATTGCTCTGGTGATCACCATGTCCCGAACCTCGAATTGACCCGAACACCTCCAACGGTGGCGCTACCTACCTCTCAATGGTGGGATGGCACTACTTTAAAGGACATTTACACAGACGAATTCCTTAGGGTAGGTAGACGACTCTAGATACTTGCTCTAATTTCAAAACAAATTCAAAAATACTTTTCACACCGACACCTTTTCAAAAAAGCTTTCAAAAGCAATTTTTCAAACACTCTTGAGGACCGATACAAGAGTCGAACTGGAATTTTCAAAGAAACTTTTTAAAACCCACAGTTGAAAAGCAAACAAACCTTTTGAAAACACAAATGAGCAAGTATCTAAGAGCCCATGGATAACCATGGATAGAAAGGGTGCTAACACCTTCCCTTTCTATAATCTACCTCCCGAACCGAGAGCAATCTCTTTAAGGAATTTTTCTGTGCTTTTGTCCTTTCCATTTGGAGAAAATAAAAGACGGTGGCGACTCTTGCTTCCGCGACATTTCGCGAACCAGCTTTAAACAGTCAGTTCCAGATCCACCGATCACACCATTGTACAACTTATTCGCAATATTCGAAGATGTAGCCACATGAATTTTACCACTTCTGATTCCATTCTCAACATGTTCCCCTGTCAATATCAGTTCAGTGAAATCAGTTGAAGAACTTCCAAGTAGGTGATTATAGAAAGGACCTGTTAGCATACTCATGAACATGACAACCAATTCCCTATCATCCAGAGGAGGTTAAACTCTGCCTCCAAGATCTCTCCATTTATGTGCGTACTCTTTAAAGCCTTCCTCAGAACCCATGGATATACTTTGTAGTTCCATGCGGGTTAGTGCCAAATCATAATTATATTGATATTGTCTATAGAAAGCTGTATCCAAATCTTCCCTGGTATGGATATTGGTACCTTCGAGTTGATAATACCATTCCAATTGTGTTCCAGACAGACTTTCTTAAAAGAAATGCAACCATAATTTCTTGTCAGTAGTGTGTGGTTGAATTTTCCGAACATATGATCTCAAATGCAGCTTCGGGCAAGAAATGCCATCATACTTAGAAAAGGTAGGAGTTTTGAAATTATGAGGAATGACGACTCTTGAGACTAAACCCAATTCTTCAAAGTTCAAGCCAGACACCTTCTGGATCTCCATATCTTTCAGGCGCTCTTCTAACAGCTTATACTTCTCTCTATCAGGGGATATTGTTCATCCAAATAATCCTCGTCCTCTTCATTGGAACATTTGTCAGTACCATGATTTCTTTTTTCATTTTTGACACTCTTACCATCTTCATCCCGTTCATCATCTTCGTCCAATGGGATATCAAGGTATTGAGCTCGCTTGACTGGACCTCTAAATTTTCTCCCCATGTTAAGGATGCCGATTTGTTTCTTTGTCTTCTTCTTTTTCTCGTCGGTGATGAGCACCTTGGGTTCTTCTTGCCCATTGGCTAAGCTTAGGACCATCTCTTGGAACTGAGCATTATGAGCTTGGAGTTCTTTGAATGTCTGTTCGAGAGCCATTTTTGCTGAAATAAAAAACAAGAAGATGAGAAACCTGTCTTGGAAACCTATTATGCAATGATATGTATGGCATGTAAATTCATATGCAATGTTTTCAAGGACCTTGTGGGATTTAAATTTGTTAATCAAAAGGGAACATAAATAAAGACTCTTATTAGTAAATTCAAATTAGAACTGCCTCTTAGGCTTACAATGAAAACAAAAAGGGTTACAAGGAAACAAATTATGAACTCCTAATACCTAAGACTCAAGTCTCCCATGGACGTTTCCTCCTTGTGTTGACATATGCATTAAGGTTCTGCTCTTCATGAAGTCATTTTGTCAGCTCTAATACTTTCTTCAGACTAGCATAGAACTGAGTCTCAAAGGTGTCCCTTTCTTCTTTCAGTTGAATCTAAGACTTTTGTAGCTCTTTGAGCACGAGATCACACCCATCTGAGGTAGGGCTCCAATGGGATGGATTTTTTCTGTCCCAAAGTCTTACTATCAATCTTATTCACCATGCCTCAAGCACGTATAAACTTTTGAAGGTAACCTTGAGGGTCGTTCTCGTAATCGAATATAATGCCCATGATAGGCATATCATGAGGACCATTTCTTATAGCATAACCAAATTGACGTGGAGCTAGAGATAGGTTGTAAGTAATACCTCCCCTTATGCCAAGGAGTGTCGCATTAGGGAATTCCCCACAGTGGTCAATAATAGTGATGTCCTCCCGAGTTCGGGAACACCAATAGATATCTGAATGAGAGAGTGACATCATCCTTCGAGACCACATCAAAATTTATTCATTCTTTATCACTGATCATGGAAGGTGCGAAATAAATCACCTGAATAGTAAAGGTATGTGTGATACGGTGGAAGAACCGACTGTTTAATACTGGTTTTGCATTTGTATTCGCAAATGTTGCGGTAAGCAAGAGTCGCCACCGACTTTTCCTTTATCCGACAAAGGAAAGGGTAAAAAGAACAGAAAAAGACCTTTCGAGAGTTTTCTGAGTAAGGGGGGTAGATTATAGAAAGGGAAGGTGTTAGAACCCTTTCCATCTGTATTTTTCTACGGGCTCTTAGATGCTTAGCTCATGTTTTGAAAATTAATTGTGCTTTGTGTGTTTTGAAAAATCGTTTTAAAAATGCCTTAGTGCGGCGATTCGCTATATGATAACTCTTGTATCAGTCCTCAAGAGTGTTGACAAAGCAAATTTTTTTGAAAGTGTTTTGAAATGTTTTGTGTAAGTTTGAAAGTTTTGTTTTTGAGCAAGCATCTATGAACTATCTACTTATACTCGAAAGGTTTGTTCTTTTCCCCCTATCCTTTAGACAATGCTATCCTACTATTAGTGAGTAGGTAGCCCTATCGTTGGATGTTTGAGGGACATTCAAAGGGACATACAATCATAAAGGCAACATGTAGAGACGTTTTAGCAATTTTTTAAGGGACTAGATCATTTACCGAAAGACAACATTGTAGGGTCATCGAGGGACTTGTGATCTTTTGATTCAAGGTCTTTGCTAAAGTGTCCCTATTCTCGAGGGACATGACTGTGATTTTCCGAAAGCTAACCAAAGTGCGCGTACCCTAGATATGTATATGTGAAATTGTGTTGGTTTTCAGTTATTTTAGTCTTGTGTTAAGTTTGCTAACGCTTTGTTTACAGTCTTTCCATACAAGCCTAATTACTAACTGTTAATATCTTGCAGAAATTTAAAGTGCGGGAATTGTAAATCCTACGCTATTACAATGCTTCGGGGATGGGGTATTTACATGTCCAAATGGGGAAACAAAAAGTAAAAAGTCCTAAATTTAACTATTACAACCTTTTGCAGTTACATAAATATAAAATGAACGAAATTTGAAATGGGCGCGCGAATATGGAAAGCGAGGTAAGCCCTAAAATACTTCTACATACTTAGCACTTTTTTTTCATTTTTATTAAGAAAAATACTTAAATTAAAAAAAAAATTAACTAAATAATGAAAAGAGTGATAAATAAAGACGCAATTAAAACTAATCAAAAGGAAACTAATTCTAACATTTTTTGGATTTTTATTATTGAGAAAAATATTTGAAATGATTAAGTTTAAGTTCTAATTGATTTTAAATTACTTGAAATAAATAAAAATATAATTAATTAACTTGCACAAATTAAATTAAATTATATATAAAATAAAACCTAAATCTATTTTTTTTATTTTATGATTAAATAAAAATGAGTTTGAAATAGTAAATATAAAAAGAAGTAAATAAAGAAATTCGGCGTTAGTTTTGGCTAAAGGTCTCTGAATTTTGCGTTTCAAAGCCAAGCTTCCGATCAGTGTTGAGAATGGCATCTCATTAACCAGGCCTCAAAACTTACATGTTTCACGTCCAACCCACTATATGTATGACTACAAACATGTATGCAAACGTCAAATAGATTAATAAATGCATATTAACAAGATTAGATTTAAATAAACTATACAGAACAATGCAACTTGTACGGATGACTCGGGCGCGCTCCAGGCCAAAGTGAGGAATGGAAATGTCTCCTAGGGACCTCAGGAGTTCAAATATGGCAATAGATTGGATGGAGGAAAGCTGAAGATCATGTTTTGAATTTTCACAACTTTTGAACGATTTTGAGAATTTTGAGAGAGCTTTGTGAAGAGCTTTTGAAGAGATTTTTGAAGAGTAATTTCATCCTCCCTTTGGCTTGTAATGTTATGTATTTATAGAGGGAAGATAGGAGTGGACAAACATGGTAAAGAATCAATTCATTCAAGGCCTTGGAGACAAGGATAAAACATATTGAAAAATATCCATGTTTGTGATATCTTTGCCTCTTTGGTCACTTGCATGAACCTGGTCCCTTTAGATGTATCTTGCACGAAAATATGGGCCTTCTAATAGATCAAATCAAACCTAAATGTCAGGGGCCATTATTATTTGTATTTTATTTTATTTAATTCATATTTAAATGAATGAAAATTCAAATAAATAAAAATCAAAATAAAAAAAATGCATGGATAGATTTAGAGGTCCTTGGACACATTATGAACATATTTGAACTCTAAAAAGTTAGGCCCAATAACTTAAAATCACAAATTTTCTCAATTGAGATTTCATGCATTTCCTTTGAAAATTTCCCAACTTGTGCACTACATAACTTGCTCAAATTTCATCTTTTGAAGATGACCTTAGACTTTTTGGAAATCCCAGGATGTCCTCTACACTTTCCCTTTTAATCAATTTTTCATTTGAAGACTTTATCTTTATGTAAGTTGCCTTGACAAAAAGTGTCTTTTGTTGACTTTATGAAAATGACATATAATGTATGAGATCATATCTTCCAAATGAAGCATCTTTTGGACTTGAGAATAAAAGAAAAGTTGTAGAGAATTGAATTTTCTTCAAAATTGGCTTTGGTTGGGGAAAATTTGATGAAGCATGTGAAAGTTATGCCTGGTCAAAGTTCAGATGACTTCTCCTAAGGAAACCCTAATTTCGCAATTCTTGACTTTTGATAATATGAGGACTTTCCTTGAGGAATCATGATCAACCCTTGATCAAATGATGAATACCATTTCAAAATGTTGGTGTTAACCAAAAATCTTGAAGTTTGACTGTATATTAGCCACAATTGACTTTTGACCTATTACAATTGATTTTCAGGCATTTGAGAAGTTGACTGAGCAAACTTGTAGTGAAAGGCATGAAACTTGGCATGGACAATCTTGAAGACATATTAGGAACCATGGAAATCATTTGAGGCATTTGCAACCCAAAATTCTTTTTGAGAAGTGAAACCCTAGATGGAAGTCCATTTCTTAGGAGGAGAATTTGTCTAGCCAATTCTTGGTCAACCTTGAGCAATTGAGGACCTATATGAGCATGTATTGAATAAAGTAAGAGGGCGAATTTTAGGGTACAACAGCTTCCCCTGTTCAATATTCTTAAACCTGACGATTTAGATTGGCTTGTCTGCCTTTCGTAATCTGAAGGTGGAAGTGATTGAACACTAGAGTGCCCATAAATTTGCACTCGCATATACATGAAGTAGTACTGCTGGTTGATGATATCGGGAATGGGCTTACATATGCCATTTGGAGAAGATGTATGAGAGTTGTCAGAGATGGGCTTATAGATTCCATTCAAAGTAACTGTTGATAGGAGGATCGGAATGAACCTGCGTCTAGTTTTATCTGAATGAAATGTTGGAAAGAGCCCATGTCAAGTTGTGTCCAAAAATGTATTAGATGGAAACCGTGTAAGGATGCTTCAGGATGAGTCTGTGTTAGACTACACCTGGAAATGTCTTAGTAGGAAGTTGTGTAAGATTTCTTTAGGATGAGCCCGTGTTAGACTACATCTGGAATTGTCATAGTAGGAACTTGTGTAAGATCGCTTCAAGGTGAGCCCATGTGAAGCTACATCTTAAAGGTTATTAGAAGGAACCCGTGTAAGATTGCTTCAGCAAGAGCCCGTGTAAAGCTGCATTTTAAGAGGAGAAGGAATTCGTGTAAGATTGCTTCAGGATGAGCACGTGTAAAGCTGCATTTCGAAATTGTGAGAAGGAATCCGTGTAAGATTGTTTTAGGATGAGCCCGTATAAATATGCATCTGGAGATTATGAGAAGGAACCCGTATAAGATTGCTTCAGGATGAGCCCGTGTAAAGCTGCATCTGAAAGGTTATTAGAAGGAACCCGTGTAAGATTGATTCAGGAAGAGCCCGTGTAAAGCTGCATTTCAGGAGGAGAAGGAATCCGTGTAAGATTTCTTTAGGATGAGCCCGTGTAAAGCTGCATCTGAAAGGTTATTAAAGGGAACCCGTGTAAGATTGCTTCAGAATGAGCCCCTGTGAAGCTGCATCTGGAGATATTAGAAGGAACCCGTGTAATATTGCTTCAGGATGAGCCTGTGTAAAGCCGCATCTAGATATTTTGAGAAGGAACCCGTGTAAGATTACTTCAAGATGAGCCTGTGTAAAGCTGCATTTCAGGATGAGAAGGAATATGTGTAAGATTGTTTCAGGATGAGCCCGTGTAAAGCTGCATCTGGAGATTATGAGAAGGAACCCATGTAAGATTGCTTCAGAATGAGCCCGTGTGAAGCTGCATCTGGAGATATTAGAAGGAACTTGTGTAAGATTGCTTCAGGATAAGCATGTATAAAGCCACATCTGGAGATTATAATAAGGAACCCGTGTAAGATTGCTTCAGGATGAGCCCGTGTAAATATGCATTTCAGGAGGAGAAGGAATCCGTGTAAGATTGCTTCAGGATGAGCCCGTGTAAAGCTTCATTTGGAAATTGTGAGAAGGAATCCGTGTAAGATTTTTTTAGGATGAGCCCGTGTAAAGTTGTATCTGGAAATATATTAGAAGGATCCTGGGTAGGGCTGCTTCATCTGGTCGTGTAGATAGTTACCGCGTCTTATTTCAGGAATTGATCCACAATTAGATGTTCGCAAATAGTTGCTCTGTCTGGTTTCAGGAATTAATCTGGAAATGTTTTTGTTGGTTGTTGAGATAGTTGCCCTGTCTGGTTTAGGGCATTAATCAGTAGCCTATTTTGGCTAATCACATAGATATTTTCCCCGTCTAGTTTCAGGCATTAATTTGTGGCCTGCTGTATTTATTGGTAAACCTGTCCTACTCCGGGAGTTCATACCACTTGGTCGTGTAGATAGTTTCCCCGTCTGGTTTCGGGCATTAATCTTTGACCTGCTATGCATAAGTTAATAGTATTTGTTTATCTGTAAATTCAACCTGAAAAGGTAAAGTCAGTTTCATGCGATATCATGATGTATGAATTTCACGATGCTCTCAAAATAAATGAGAATGTTATATGCGTTTCAGTTATGCATATGCTACGGTGTATTGTAAATGTTGTATGATTGTAATATGTGAGCGTATCAGTTGCTCTTTATGGTGTTGTTGTACTAAGAGAAGATAAATCCCTGACTGTTGTTAGGGGTGAAGAATGTGATTCTTCAATATTTGTTGAAGTTGAATTACTGGGAGATGAATTTCCGTGGCTAGACAAATAAACTCTACTAGGGAAAGAAAACTACAAAAACTGCTTGGGGATTTTTATGAAGCCCTGTTGGGGAACCCAAGAAGTTTATGAACCAAGTCGAAGAAATCTCCAAGATGTTGGGGAGATGATTGAAGCTTTGATTTATTAAGAAGATGCCGGAATGTCTGAAATTGTTAGGTTATATACTGAAGACATGACAATGACTTTGCGGGAGGACGTCTCTGTCTCCATACCTACTGGGGAACGTATCCTTACTGATGACGAACTATGCAAAGATAGTCCCCTAGGGGTGGTTACTCTGTAGGGGGTTTGTGGATGGTTTGAATGTTATCCCAACTCCTAAAGTATTGAGTAAATCTTGATCAGGGTGATAAGCCTTCTACTGATAGACAAGTGACGAGATGACGGGACATAGTTGTACGCTTTAATCCCTAACTTTTTCCTGGACTATCCTTTCAGATTTTTAGTCCACCGGGATACCTTTTTTTGCCCAAGCCTCCTTTTTTTAGGTTTTAGACTTGTCGGGTGTTGTACCCCAAAATTTTCCCTCTCATTTTATCAAGTTTTTCCTCACAAGACTTTTTGGATTCAAGACCAGATTAGGGTTTGCTCAGCTCAAGACATCTCTTTGCACTGATAACCTGAAATTAGGGTTTGAGTTTGCACAAGGATTTTTGGACTATCAATTCTTCATGTGACTTTCATACACCATCTGGGACCCCTAAGATTGCTCATACCAAGTTTCAAGCCTTGAATCACATCTTTGCCCAGTCAATTGGACAGTTGACCTAAAAATCAGCTGTATTGGAGAAAAAGTCAACCATGGCTAATTTACAGTCAAATTTCATAATTTTTGATCCCCAACAACATTCTAGGCTCCTATGTACCATTTGATCAAGTTTGGACCACAAATCCTCAAGAAATTTGATCAGATCATCAAAAGGGCAAAATGGTCAAAATCAGGGTTTTGACTGTGGAAGGGAAATTTCTGACTTTTAACCTAGACAATGGCCAATTGGGTTCAAGCATGATCTCAAGGATTCAATATCATCATCTTGACCTAATCACATAGCTCAAAAGATCTCAAATGCATAAGATTGACAGATGAATTTTGCAGTCAACTGATCAAAAGTCAACTGTACACTGAAAAGTCAAACTTTGACTTTTTGGTCAAAATCAAGTTCCAAGGGTCATAATTCATCAAGATATGTCAAAATATGAAACTTGTTGATCAAGAAAATCAATTTTGCAAATTAGGGTTTCAATTTGAAAATTTTTCATAACTTAGAAAATTTCTAAGTATGGAAAATTTCTTATTTTTTTCCACAACTTTTTCACTATGATGCAATTGGATTCAAAGAAAACTTCCAACATGAAAGTTGTAGTCGTCCATGAAATCTACAATTTGATTCACAAAGTTTTCCTAAAAGATGCTTGGATCTCAAGTTATGATTTTGTGAATAGGGGTCCATAAACTTTTTAACTTAGTGAAATTTTGCCCTAGTTTAGGCAGGTTTTTTACCTAACTTCATGGCAACTTTCACCTAGTTACAAGAAGTATCTCAAAATGCATTTAAAATATGGATTGTATAGCATGTTGCAATCTTTCCAAAATGTCCAAGAACTCTCCAAGGTCATTTGTGGTTAGGGAGAATCGAAGAAGAGAAAATGACAATTTGTCACTTTTGTTCAAGCCATTTTCACAATGGTTCAAGTTGCAAATCAGATCCTAGCATGCTTGTACCTTGTATTACAGGTCCTAATCCCTTCTACACTCCATAATTAAATTCAAACTCAATGGATAATGGATTTGTTTTGACTTTTGAAGCATTGCACAATGAATTAATCCATAAATGGCATAAAGTTCACAATACTACTTTGATAAAGCATGCTTTTTGCAACTTTGCAATTCTTGAGCCATGGACCTGATCTTTTGTTGCAAGCAAGATCCACAAACATCAGACAAAGTATACCAACCCTCTGCAGTCCACAAGCTAGCCTGTACAGGCCTTTGGCATAGTCACCTCAAACTTTCTTCAAAAGCAAGCTAATTGGCAAAAAGTCAAGAGAACTTGGATATCTGATAAAGAGAAGGCCTTGGTATCATTCAAAACATCTTCAGAAACTTATTGCAAGCAAAATACACGAATTCTCAACATTCAAAACCTTCTCAAACACAGAAAACACATTTTTCTACCCAAACAGGGCATCTTCTGCAGAACCCTTGCCAAATCAATATTGGCTCGTGCGTTTCTCACTTTAAGACTTCAAACGCTTTACATACATCCTACCTAAATTATCCAAGCCATTGCACTGCAACTGTGTGCCCTGTTTCCACCATCACCATTTTCATTTTTGAAGGTTGCAGGTTGACTTCTACAAGGAGATTCAAGCATCTACAAGGCCAGCTAAGCATTGGAAAAGCTTGAGGGGACTTCAAGGAAGCTCACATGATCTTCAGGCCTCACTCAAAGTCCCTACATTTCCATATACAAACTCAGTTGAACAAGGTATTTTTCAAAGTTCTATCTCCTTATTTAGGCATCTTTAGGTCACGATTTGTGAAGCAAAAATGTAGTCCTTAACTTGCTGAAGCTGTACATATGCATACTTTCCATTTAGATTAACTGAGTAGTGAGAATTTGAAGCTTGAAGTTCATGAAAAAACTAGGTCAGAAATTAAGGGTGATTAAATTCTCCATGATCCTTGAGAGTTAGATCATGTTTTTTATATCACTGGAATCGTGAGATCATGAGCTACATGTTTTGTGTTATGGGTTTTTGCTTTTGTGCACGTATGTGAGAGTTACAGGTTTGTACATGGGATGCGCGCGCGAAGCCAAGGACAGGGATGAAGTTGGTGTTCTGGGCCTAGCGCCTTGGGCCTGTTACTTTTCACACCTCCCATGTTTCCTATTTGCACCCCCTGACCTATTTTCTTATATTTTTCATATTTTCTTTTCATTTTTATATTTATTGCTTTTATTTATTTTTTTGAACATGAAAAAATCTTGAAAAATATTTTCTTTATTTTTTTCATTTTTCTTTTTATTTTTTATTATTTTTTTGGCATAAAAATAGTTTATTAGTAATAATATACTTTATTTTCTTAAATAAACTTGTAAATAATTTTAAAAAATACTATACATTTTTATTCTTATTATTCATATACATAAAATATTATTTCCATACATATGTTAATTTTTAATATTTGTTAATAATATTTTTATTATTTTTCTTGAACAAAAATGAATAAAATAAATAATAGAAAACATAATTTTCTTTTTAAACCAAAAAATTAGGGTTTCCCCTTTCAAAAATAATATTATTATTTTCTTCTTATTTTTAGGACTTAAATAATTTTATTTTTACATACATAAAACAAATACAAAACATTTTGTTTCATATTTACATTTTATTGCATATTTAAATAATTGTTTATTTATTTATTGTACCAAAATTCAATTGGGTTGTAATAATTTTTAGGGTTTTATTTTGAGCAATATCTCCCATTCAAAACTTGTATCCCCCCTCCCATAATATTGTTGTAATAGCTTAGATTTACTTTACGCAATTTATCGCATTATATACATGTGTAGTAAACTAGGGTTTGCATGATAAGACAAAAATCAAACAAATAGCATGACCTAATCCAAGACAAAAATGCATGTAAAATGACAACACATTGCACACAAGCACCCCTAGGGTTTCACCCACTTGGTTGCCTAATTTAAATGGCCATGGTATGTATGTCAGGTATCTTGGCAAAACAAAACAAAACAAAAGATCATAGTCCCTCGATGACGCTATCAAAAGGTTGCCTAAAAACAAATGATCTTAGTCCCTCAAAATGCTAAAGATACTTGGCAACATTGCTATCATTGTCATACGATGACCCACGCCCGTCCCGTTTAAACATCCAAAGATAGGGTTGTCTACCAAAACAATGGTAGGTCAACAATGTCAAAGGATTAAAAATGTATAGGAAATACTTTTGAGTAGGTAGATAGATTCTAGTTACTTGATCAATTTGCAAACAATACTTGTTATTTTTCAAACAAACACACACATTTTCAAAACATTTCCAAACAATTTTCAAAACATTGAAACATTTTTCAAAAGACAAACATCTTTGTATACATTCTTACGAACGAGAATCATTACAAAGATTGCCTAAACGATGGCCTCTTTTCAAAATACTTTCAAAAACCACACAAAGCACCATTTCAAACAATTGGAAAAGCAAAGCAAGTGACCTAAACAAGTAACTAAGAGCCCATGGAAAACCATGGATGAAAAGGGTGCTAGCACCTTTCCTTTTCATAATCTACCCCCCGAACTCAAGAAAACATCTCAAAGGTCTTTCCTGTGCTTTTTTACCTTTCCTTTTGGATAAAATAAAAGTCGATGGAGACTCTTGCTAAACCAAAACATTTGCGACCAAACGCAAAACCTCAAGTCAGTTCTCCCACCGTATCACACCGGGTTTACAGTTTTATTTATATATCCCTAATTTTTGCCCGAACTCCTTTGGTTCGTCGGGATGCCCTTACTTTTCCCTAGGCCAGTCAACCTAGCGGGTCTTTTTTCATGCGTAGTATTTTCCGACTATGTCCATGTTCACAGGGTGTGGAAAATTGTCATTGTCCATAGTAGTAAGTGTTGTAGAACTGCCAGAAAATGTTTTCTTAATCGCATGTTCCCTTTCATACGTGGGAGCCTGTGTGGGGCCGCTTTAGGATGAATCTGGTGCACCTGATGTTTGATCAAGTTTTCGATAGTCTTAAATTTCCTAGGTATCTTTTCTAAGAACTGTCATGGAAGGATTCAAAGACATGATACTAACACCATCTGATACTATGGGCACAGATAAGCAATTTGGTGGTATCAAAGATTCAAATTTCACAATGATTTTTTACTGGAATCCCCGATCAATGTAACAGCCCCCGAGTGATTCACATGGAGATCTTCCCTTGGTTATTCAGCATTTTTGGAGAGATTCTTTGCATATTGGCTTGACTGCCTCAAATTAATTAGACACCATGTCATGCCCCTTGATTATGAAAGGCTTGTTATTGGGAATGTTTTTTCCGTCTGAGGTGATTATGTCCATTGAGGGGGTCTTCATTCACTGAATATTCGTTGTGTGAGTTTCTCTACCATTTGGACAATTAACCATATGCAAACAATTTCATTTAAAGAATGCAAAGCTTATGTATGTATTGAAATTTTTTGAAAATGCGTTTTTTGTAGTAAAACAAAATTTGCAAGAATGTGATATCAACTCATGATTTTTAGCAAACCTTATAGGAGTCAGGATACCTTTGTAACAGTATGCTCTCGAACTAACCCATGCTTCAGCTAGGAATTTTAAGGGTTATAACGTGGCGTAGTTTACAGTTTAATAAACAAATGATAAAGGCTCAAATTTTATTTGTACCCAACCCGCTCTTCGTGATATTCTTCAGTCCTATGCATAGTTAATTGTGCATTTCGAATCCCAGTTGAGTTCTGGAATGTTGGCCCCGATATTCCGGTGATGGTTCAGAAATTGAATGTTTGTTTGAGAAGGCAGTCATTTTTGTGACCTTTTCTTTTTGTTGAGGATTTGTAGGACTTCTTTATTTTTTGATTTTTCTATCCCTATCTTTTTCCTGGACTGTTTCTTTTGTGATTACAGCCAGCGGGATGCCCCAGTTTTTCATAAGTCTCCTTCATAGGTTTTGACTTAATGGGCTTTAATTTTTGAGAGATAATGAATTCATGTTCTTAATGATTATGTGGAACCATCACCATCTTTTCGAGGGCATCTCCTACACTATTTATCGTGTATAAAGGGAAAGTTTGCGACTGAATGCACATCTGAATTAACTAAGAAAACTACCCTGCCCTAGGTTATGATTAAGGGTTTTAATTTGTGTGAAAAGAAAACTCCTACTTCTTAGGCTCAAAGGGGTTGGCTAGGGATTATCTTCCTTATAACTCCACTGTTTAGGATTTGAATCAACGCCTGTACATTGTCAGCGGGATCTGTTCAAAAGCATACTGTAGAGATTGCGGTATCGTTCTCGTCATCCTCCCTCTAAAGGCTTAGAGCTTTTAATAAAGAGTTGAATATCACAAAAGGGAATTAAGAAAGCAGTTTAAGCATAATGAAAACAAATTAATTCAAGACAAACATGTTCAATGCATATAACAAAGTTTGACATGACAATAATTGTTTGAACAAACAAAGAAAATACAACTTAAGAATTCAAATGAACAAAAATGCTCTCAATCCTGGCCATGATTTGGCATGGGAGCAGTGATCACGTTGGGAGTCTCAGGAGGGTCGGACTCAATCTCCTTGGCGTCAATCATATTTTGAATCTTGTATTTCAGTGCCCAACAATCATTAGTATCGTGCCCAGGACTACCAGAATGATAGGCACACCTTGCATCAGGATTGTAGTTAGGAGAAGAAGTCTTAGGGTTTGGATGAGGTCCTATCAACATAATCAAATTCATCCTCAACATATGTTGTAATGCTTGAGACAGCGACATGTTGATCTTCATAAAATGTCTCTTAGGCTCGTCTTGCCTTTGCTGATTACCCTATTGTTGTGGTCGTTGCACGTCTGCGAATTAGAGACCAGCACTTCCCCTACAGATTGGTGGTAGTCTGCCTTATCACGGCCCTTTTGGCCATACACAACATTGGCTTCCCTCTTACCAGTAAATGGCTTCTTCTCAAAATTAGAAGATGCAGCCATCGGGATCTTCCCATTCTTGATACCACTTTCGATCCTTTCTCCAGTCAGAACCATCTCTGTGAACCCGGATGAGGAACTCCCAATCAGCAAATTAAAGAACAGGCATGTCAGAGTGCCCATTAACATGTCTACCATTTCCCTATCATTCAAAGAAGGTTGTACCCTGCAATCTAGATCCCTCCATTTCTGCGCATATTCCTTGAACCCTTCTCTTGAGTTCATGGACATATTCTGTAGTTGCACTTGAGTTGGTGCCAGGTCAGCATTGTATTGGTACTGCTTGTAGAAAGTAACAGCCAAGTCTTCCCAGGTATGGATTTCAGTTCTTTCTAGCTGATAGAACCAATCCAATTGAGTGTCAGCCAAACTTTCTTGGAAGAAATAGACCCATAGCTTCCAGTCAGCAGTGTGAGGCTGGATCTTTCTGACATATGACCTCAAGTGAAGCTTGGGACAGGAAACACCGTCATATTTTGCAAAGATATGGACCTTGAACTTAGGTGGGATGACCACCCCTGAAACCAAACCTAATTCTTCAAAATCCAGATAGGGCACCCTTTGGATCTCCATGGCATTGAGCCGATCCTCCAACTGTTTGTATTTATCGTCAGCAGGAGGATATTTCTCCTCAGAATAATCAGCTTCGTCTTCATCAGTTCCCGGGTTGTTATCTTCTTCATGATTATCCCCCTTATTTGATGGAGTTGAAAGATCTAGAGCTCCTTTAACCGGTCCTCTGAGTCTTCTTCCCATATTCAGGATGCCAGCCGGTTTCTTTGCCTTCTTCTTCTTCTCTTTGATGACGAGAGCTTTCAGTTCTTCCAGCCCCTGGGCCAAAGCCATGAACATTTGTTGAAACTGGGCATTTTGAGCTTGAAAGTCTTTTACTGTTTGTTCAAGGGTCATTTCTTTTGCTGAAATAAACAGCGAAAAGATGAGAAACCTGTACTGGAAGACCTTTTATGAAATGGCATGCATGCAATGTTTTCAAGGATCTCACTGAGTAAACAAGAAGATGTCAGAAGTTGAAACTTGCAGCTTTGATTGAAGAACTTTGTATTGTTGAGTGTCCTTCTACGAGAGTCAAGCTCACCATATCAAGTGGTTTATAGCCCCTGACTCAAGTTGTTGTGTTTTGGTATTTTGAAGGCATTGGTTAGAGCAAAATAAATCCCCTTGCCCCTTGCTAGACGTCTGCTATGTCATAACCTGCATCACATGCCCTTGAGATCCTTGAAATGGTTAAGGAAATGTTGTGGCATGATGTTATGATGTTTATGATGTCATGATTATGCTTAAACCACAGATAAACACAAGAAAATCACACAATAGACCTTAGGTTCAAAGGCTTGCATGAGGTTTAAGGTAAGTACCCTCTTGAATGTTCAGATGGCTCAACCTGTCCTATTAATAGTAATCGCGTTCTAAGGAGTCTCAATATAATTGACTTTCCTATCAGGAATTGTTTCAGCTCACGCACCGGAGTATTACGGCCAAAAAATCCCGAAAGTCTAGTCTCAATGAGTGTAGCATCGAGTATCAACCAATCTTCGGTCGGAACCAAAGCCAATTATCTCACTACTTCCTAATGGCTAAGATGAGTCGATTAAAGGTTCTAAAGGTCAGTTAGCGCTTAGTGACACTATGAGGAAGCATAATATTATCCTTGACTTACTCAAGGAACATTAGTACAATCTAGAGTATCGCGCTAACGTATCCACCACTTCGTCCGTATTGGTCTACGCTGTACAACCTCCGTGATTTATTGCTACTTACCTAAAAGGTGCCCCAGATCCGAGTGTAGGATCTTTACAAGAGTACCCCAACAAACCCTCGAAGATAAAGCAAGCAAACACACAATAAAGCATTTCAAAAATGATGAACTAAAACTCTAAGGTAACCCCACTTTATAATTTCCCCAGCAGAGTCTCCAGTTCTGTGATACGATAGCAGAACCGACTATTTAATACTGGTTTTACGTTTGTATTCGCAAATGTTACGGTAAGAAAGAGTCACCACCGACTTTTCTTTTATCCAACAAAGTAAAGGGTGAAAAGAACAAAAAAAGACCTTTTGAGAGTTTTCTGATTAAAGGGGTAGATTATGGAAAGGGAAGGTGTTAGCACTCTTTCCATCAGTAGTTTTCTACGGGCTGTTAGATGCTTAGCTCATGTTTTGAAATTTTCTTGTGCTTTGTGTGTTTTAAAAAATTGTTTTGAAAATGCCTTAGTACGGAGATTCGCTTTATGATAACTCTTGTATCAATCCTCAAGAGTGTTGACAAAGCAATTTTTTTTAAAAGTGTTGTGAAATGTTTTGTGTAAGTTTGAAAGTTTTTTTTGAGCAAGCATTTATGAACTATATACTTATACTCGAAAGGTTTGTTCTTTTCCCCTATCCTTTAGACAGCGCTATCCTACTATTAGTGAGTAGGTAGCCCTATCGTTGGATGTTTGAGGGACATTTAAAGGGACATACAGTCATAAAGGCAACATGTAGAGACGCTTTAGCAATTTTGCTTAAGGGACTAGAACATTTACCGAAAGGCAACACTGTAGGGTCATCGAGGGACTTATGATCTTTTGATTCAAAGGGTCTTTGCTAAAGCGTCCCTATTCTCGAGGGACATGATTGTTATTTTCTGAAAGGCAACCAAAGTGTGCGTACCCTAGAGGTGTATATGTGAAATTGTGTTGGTTTTCAGTTATTTTAGTCTTGTGTTAAGTTTGCTAACGCTTTGTTTACAGTCTTTCCATACAAGCCTAATTACTAACAGTTAATATCTTGCAGATATTTTAAATTGTGGGAATTGTAAATCCTACGCTATTACAATGCTTCGGGAGGGGGTATTTACATGTTCAAATGGGGAAACAAAAAGTAAAAAGTCCTAAATTTAACTATTACAACCTTTTGCAGTTACATAAATATAAAATGAATGATATTTAAAATGGGCGCGCGAATATGGAAAGCGAGGTAAACCCTAAAATACTTCTATATACTTAGCAGTTTTTTGTCATTTTTATTAAGAAAAATACTTAAATTAAAAAAAAATTAATTTTAACTAAATAAAGAAAAGACTGATAAATAAGATGCAATTAAAACTAATCAAAAGGAAACTAATTCTAACATTTTTTGGATTTTTATTATTGAGAAAAAGATTTGAAATCATTAAGTCTAAGTTCTAATTGATTTTAAATTACTTGAAATAAATTAAAATATAATTAATTAACTTGCATAAATTAAATTTAATTATATAAAAAAAACCTAAATCTATTTTTTTTATTTTATGATTAAATAAAAATGATTTTGAAAAAGTAAATATAAAAAGAAGTAAATAAAGAAATATGGCGTTAGTTTTGGCTAAAGGTCTCTGAATTTTGCGTTTCGAAGCCAAGCTTCCGATCGGTGCTGAGAATGGCATCTCATGAACCAGGCCTCAAAACTTACATGCTTCACGTCCAACCTTCTCTATGTACGACTACAAACATGTATGTAAACGTCAAATAGATTAATAAATGCAGATTAACAAGATTAGATTTAAATAAACTATATCGAACGATGCAACTTGTATGGACGACTCGGGCGCGCTCCAGGCCAAGGTGAGGAATGGAAATGACTCCTAGGGACCTCAGGAGTGCAAAGATGGCACGACATTGGATGGAGGAAAGCTGGAGATCAGGTTTTGAATTTTCACAACTTTTGAACGATTTTGAGAATTTTTAGAGAGCTTTGTGAAGAGCTTTTTGAAGATCTTTTGAAGATCTTTTGAAGAGATTTTTGAAGAGTAATTTCGTCCTCCCTTTGGCTTGTAATGTTATGTATTTATAGAGGGAAGATAGGAGTGGACAAACATGGTAAAGAATCAATGCATTCAAGGCCTTGGAGACAAGGATAAAAGACATTGAAAAATATCCATATTTGTGATATCTTTACCTCTTTGGTCACTTGCATGAACCTGGTCCCTTTGGATGTATCTTGCACGAAAATATGGGTCTTCTAATAGATCAAATAGAACCTAAATGTCATGGCCCATTTTTATTTGTATTTTATTTGATTTAATTCATATTTAAATAAATAAAAATTCAAATAAATAAAAATTAAAAAAATCATGGATAGATTTAGAGGTCCTTGGGCACATTATGAACATTTTTAAACTCCAAAAAGTTAGGCCCAATAACTTAAAATCACAAATTTGCTCAATTGAGATTTCATGCATTTCCTTTGAAAATTTCCCAACTTGTGCACTTCATAACTTTCTCAAATTTCATCTTTTGTAGATGTGGAAAGACCAATATGTCCTCTACACTTTCCCTTTTGATCAATTTTGCATTTGAAGACTTTATCTTGATGTAAGTTGCCTTGACAAAAAGTGTCTTTTGTTGACTTTCTGAAAATGACCTATAATGTATGAGATCATATCTTCCAAATGAAGCATCTCTTGGAATTGAGTATAACAGAAAAATCATAGAGAATTGAATTTTCTTCAAAATTGGCTTTGGTTGGAGAAAATTTGATGAAGCATGTGAAAGTTATGCCTGGTCAAAGTTCAGTTGACTTCTCCTAAGGAACCCCTAATTTGGCAATTCTTGACTTTTGATGATCTGAGGACTTTCCTTGAGGAATCATGATCAAACCTTAACCAAATGATGAATACCATTTCAAAATGTTGGTGTTGACCAAAAATCTTTAAGTTTGACTGTATATTGGCCACAATTGACTTTTGACCTAGTACAATTGATTTTCATACATTTGAGAAGTTGACTGAGCAAACTTGTAGTGCAAGGCATGAAACTTGGTGTGGAAAATCTTGAAGACATATTAGGGACCATGGAAATCATTTGAGGCCTTTGTGTTAGAACATAGTTTGATTCTACAACCCTTGGTTAGAGTTTTGATGATAACAAATACAAAGAATAAATAATAAAATACAAAGAACAAATATGCACCTTAAAAATTATGTATTATGTATGCAGAAGTTCTGATCATATCAGCATCAGAAGATAAGTCATAAGTGCTACACGCTGAAGCAATCAGAACATGTGCTGAAGATTGATGACCAGAACCTGCGCTTAATCAAAGTAAACTCTAATTCTGAACAAGATCATACCAATCCAAGTCATCAATATTATGAAGCGTCATCAGCAGGCAAGGAGATAAAATTCTGAAACGTTACTGATCATTCAAGACAGCATCAATTCCAACTGCTTCTTTCAGACAGGATCTTCTCCAAATGGAAAGTGTGTTAATGACATTAAACATGCTTTATGATCAGCGTCATTCCACTGCCTATATAAACGAAGTCAACTTTCAAAATCAAAAATGATTTTCGCCATATTACCACTCACGCATATTCAAAGCTGCAAGCAATATTCTTTATATTTCCAAGCTATAATCCTGTGTAATTTATCACAGTTGTGATAAACAATTTTGTTAGAAACATAACAACACATATCTTGTATACTTACATTGAAACAGTGTTCCTTGAGATTAATCGGATTGTGGTTATACTCAAGAAGACTTTAACAGTTGTTAAAGTAGCTTTTGTAATCTTGTTGAGATTAGTGGATTAAGACCTCGTTGGAGAGAGGCGAAATCACCTTGACGGGTGGACTGGAGTAGTTTGAGATCAAGCGAACCAGGATAAAAATATTGTGTCATTGAGCTGTTAATTTCAAGTTTTCAATTCGACCCCCCCTTCTTGTGTTTTTCTCATCTTCACTTTGCAACCCAAAATTCTTTTTGAGAATTGAAACCCTAGATGGATGTCCATTGCTTAGGAGGAGAATTTGTTTGGCCAATTCTTGGTCAACCTTGAGCAATTGAGGACCTCTATGAGCCTCTCTTGAATAAAATGAGAGGGAAAATTTTGGGGTACAACGGTATGCAACACATGAGCGTCCCTCTCCCTCCCATAGTACGAGTGTGAAGAGAGTGCAAAATATCTCCATGCAAAGTAGGCACAGGATTATGAGCAAGAATATTTTGATGGTGTTCACATCTATGAGTTGGTCTAGATTAGGGAACAATACTGTTGTACCCCAAAATTTGCCCTCCCATATTCTTCAAGAAATTGCCAAGTCAAGCTTCAAGATCCCCCAAGGGTTGCACAGTCAAGGGTCTCCTAAACAGTCAAAATTAGGGTTTTTGTTCTGATCAAGAAAATGAAGTTTCCAAGGGTCCAATCAAGTCCCACATGCCTATAAATATGGTCAAGCATCCTCATACAAAGTTTCAAGACTTTCAGCACAAAATTGCACAGTCAAAACCCTAATTGCACTACAGTCAACTGCAGGGGCAAAATGGTCATTTGACAGTCAAAAGTTCAAATTTTTGGTCAACATCTCATTTTGAAGCCACAAACATCATTTGATCAATGCTTGATCATGATTCTCAAAGCTAGGCTCAAAAATCATCAAGATGCAAAAGTTTCCTTATTTGGACAGTTGAAAAAGTCAACTGTAAATTGACCAGGGCATAACTTTCACATGGATTATCAGAAAAATTCCATCCAAAGCTCATTTTAAAGAGAAAGACATTTCCTACAACTCCTCTTCATATTTCAAGTACAATAAATGCTCTCACAAAAAGTTATCAATTTCAACATTATAGGTCATTTTCAAAAGTCAACAAAAAGGGACTTTAAGTCAAAGGCCATAACTTGAGATTGGTAAATCAAATTGACATGGGACCAAAGGCATTGGTTAGAGGACTCAAAGACCTTTCCAAAATGTCCAAGAACATGAGCAAAGCTTAAAAATTGAGCAAGTTATGCCTTGTGGAAGTTGGGAAATTTTTGGATATTTTGAAAAGTCAACATTACTTCAAATGACCTAAAATTGCTAATGGGCCTCTTTTTCTTCCACAATTCATCATCCAAGGCATGTGCACGACCACTTGGCCCAAAAGGGAAGTTTTTCTTCATTTTTATTTATTTATTTGGATTTTTATTATTAATAATTCATTTAAATTAAAATAAATACATGAAAAATATAAAACCTAATGTTTCAAATCTTTTTATGCATATAATATCTCTAATATTTCGTGCAAATCAGATTAGGGAAGAATTATGATGATTGGATATGATTGAGAGCTAAAAAGCATGAAAAAAGATTGAAAAATAATGGCTTGAAAATCAAATATTGCATAATCAATTCCTTGATTCTTTTGATCAGATTTTTGACCTAATTGGTTCCATACATAAGCTTGATCAAGACCTAATGCTTCCTAACCAAAAAGCTGCGCAAGAACCTGAAGAAAGAACTTGAAATTTTTGCTCGAAAACTCAAAACTGAAAATACATTTGCAGGTTGTTTCAAGCCACAACACTGATTCCATTGCATCCCTGGGACATCAAGCAACGTATTTGGATCAAAAGCACGACCTTTAACGCCCAGAATTGGTGAATAGGATTCACACTTTCTCATATTTTTTTCAGAATCGTGTTTTAAGATTTAGACATTTTCATTGCATATTTTTAATGGATTCATACTAATTGATGTGTTCTGAAGCTAACCATCTACTTTAGTTGCGTTTTTATACACTGTATGTGAATCTACCATTGTTGCTTTTTAGGGTTCTTAAGTTTTCGAATTGGGGGTTTTTGAATATGGAAAATTGGAGCTTGAAACCTAGGCCATTCAACTCAGTACGCTTGGACGAAGAGAATGAGACCATCGCGCCTAATTTATGAAGCCCCAGGGGCTAATCGCTATTTTCCAGTAGGGTGTCTATAGGAACGGTGTAAAACCGTTGCTGATTGTTTTCTCGTTTCAGGAAAAATAAAGCCAAGGAAGAAGAAGGCGAGGTGGCCATCCACGATTGGACCGTTTAAAATTTCGCGCGCAGAAAGCACTAACGCATTATCTTATATTATAATATTTGTTTGTTGTTTGATATACAAAAAGCGCGTTTGGTCCGTTTGGCACGGCATAGCCTTGGTATTCATCAAGACCTGGGTTCGAGCCCCAGGTCCTCCTACCTTTTATATTATTTTTCCTCTAATCATTATCCCATGCAGATTCAGCACAAGGCGCCTACCATATACGCTTCCATCTAACGCGCCACTTGGCCAACAATGCCAATCCAAGGGACCAGACCTGATGGACACCATAGGCATTAGTCAAAGGAGCTACATGCTAGCCACGAAAGTCAATCAGGCCATGAATTTAAATGGGCCAAATTGCTAAAGAAAACCTCCCAATTTAGGGGCAGACCCCCTTAGGTTTGCAAATGTTTTTTACATTCTTTATTTTTCATTATTTTTACTTTCTTTTAATTATTGTTTTTTTAATTAATTCAATTATTTTCATAATATATAATAAACACCAAAAAAATCAGAAAAGACAAAAAAATAATAAATATTTTATTTTAGTATTTTTGTAAATAAATTGCATTAATTAATTTTAGTTATTAAATTAGGTTTAATTGTAATATTTTCATAATAAAAATCTAAAATTGGTAGAATTAGGGTTTAATTAATTGTTTATCCCTTTTTATTTTCTTTCATAATAATTAAATATTTACTATTACTTATTTTTGTAATTAAATTGCATGTAAAATAATTAGGGTTAATTTTAGGTTAAACTTTAATATGTTTTCATAATAAAATAAAAATTGTAGAATTAGGTTTAATTGCATTAAAATCATAAAATCCCAAAAAATACCAAAAAAACAACTTCTTTTCTTTTTTAATTAATTAATTTCATCATTTAATTTAATTTTGCAAAAAGGGTCCAACGCCCTCGTTTTTAATTCTTATTTAATTCGCGTGTTTATTTCTTTCTCGTGTAATACTTATGTATCTCTCCCAAAGCCGTGTAATTAATTCCTCGCACTCTACTTTTCATTATTCCTTTATTTTTCTGTCAAATCGGGTTCTGGAAATTTTGGCGATGTGGACCCGCGCCTTTTGTAATAGCTTTAGAACTTTACTTTTCTCGCACTTTTAACTATTAATCAAGGCATGCAAGAATGAATGACAACAAATAAAAACAAACGATAGACCACTATAACATGACAAGATAAAATATATGAATCTGACACACGAAATCACACATCACCCCTAGGGTACGCCTCACTGTTGCCTTGCCTCGAACGGTGATCGTCGAGTAGAGGATGTCTTAGTAAGTCCTCATGATCCGGGAACCTGGCATGAGGGTAGCTTCTAAGGTGTCTTCCTATTGCTCCGGTGATCACCATGTCCCGAACCTCGAATTGACCCGAACACCTCCAACGGTGGTGCTACCTACCTCTCAATGGTGGGATGGCACTACTTTAAAGGACATTTACACAGACGAATTCCTTAGGGTAGGTAGATGACTCTAGATACTTGCTCTAAATTCAAAAACAAATCAAAAATACTTTTCACACCGACACCTTTTCAAAAAGCTTTCGAAAGCAATTTTTCAAACACTCTTGAGGACCGATACAAGAGTCGAACTGGAATTTTCAAAGAAACCTTTTTTAAAAATCCACAGTTGAAAAGCAAACAAACCATTTTTTAAAACACAAGTGAGCAAGTATCTAAGAGCCCATGGATAACCATGGATAGAAAGGGTGCTAACACCTTCCCTTTCTATAATCTACCTCCCGAACCGAGAGCAATCTCTATAAGGAATTTTTCTGTGCTTTTGTCCTTTCCATTTGGAGAAAATAAAAGACGGTGGCGACTCTTGCTTCCGCGACATTTCGCGAACCAGCGTTAAACAGTCAGTTCCAGATCCACCGATCACAGAACTGGCGACTCTGCTGGGGAAACTTTATAAAGTGAGGTGTACCTTAGGGTTAGTTCATAACTGTGTTTTCAATTGCTTTCCTTGTGTGCTTTAAATTGTGGGACTGTCTCGGGAGTTCTATAGATCCTAACCCGGATCTGGGGATACCTTCTTAGAAAGTAGCAACAAGGCTGTGAGGGAACTGTGCGGGGTATACCGACATGGTTGAAACAGTCTGCTACGTTGATGTGGCACTTTGGTGTGTACCGGTAACCCTTGAGTTCAGTCAAGGAGAGTACGGGGCCTCCGCGTGGTGTCGTGAAGCATCAACAGACCTTAGGAACCTTAATTGAACTATCTTGGCCTCTTTAGGGTAGTGAGATAACTGACTTTGGTGCAGTCCGAGGTTGGTTGATACTCGATACTACACTCAATTGAGGGTTGCTTTCCTGGAATATTTCGGTCGCCAGTTCAGTGGCTAAATCGAAACGATGAACAATGAAATCAATCCAGTGATATTGGGACCCTTAGAACTCGGTTACTTCTAATAGGACAGGTTGAACCCACCAACTTCAAAAGGGTACTACCCAGACCCCATGCTGGCCTTAAACCCTAAGGGCTTGTCTTGTGTGACTTGTGTGCCTTCGTACTTGACTACTTGCATGCTTGTCATCTGGCCCATGTGCTATTTGCAGGTTTCGTTTATAGTCCTTAATTAGGACTCATGACAGGGTTACTGAGTTTACTTGCAGGTTTTGTTTATAGTCCTTAATAGGGACTTGTAACAAAGTTACCCACCTCATTCCATGCATAGCATAACATCATACCATTGCATACATCCTAACCCATTTCAAGGATCTCAAAGGCTTGTGATGCAGGTCATGGTGAATCAACATCTCATCAAGGGGCAAAGGGGATTTATTTTCCTCTAGCCAAGGTTGTCAGGGGCTATGACCCACTCGATATGGTGAGCCTTTGACCCCTGAAGAAGGACTCTCAACAACACGAAGTTCCTTCAATCAGGCTACGAAATTCAAATGCTAACAATTTTCTTGTTTACCCCGCGAGATCCTTGAAAACATTGCATGCATATCATACATATCATTGCATTACAGGTACCCTTTTGACAGGTCCCTTACCTTTGTCGCTGTTTATTTCAGCAATGGCTTCCCAACAAGACAACCAGGGTCTTCATGCTCAAGAGACTCAGTTCAGGGAGATCTTCGTAAGCCTATCCAAGGGGCAGGAAGAGTTGAGGACACTCCTCACGGGGAATTTGGCCATGAAAAGTCCCGAAGATGACAAGGACGAACGGCTGAAACGTCTGCAAGCCGAAGTAGATACAATGAAAACCCAGATGCTGGGGCAAAGGGCTATCATCCAAGGTTTAGCTCGGGAGCAGGAAGAGTTGAGGACCATGATCAGTCAAATCCACCAAGACAGATCCAACATGAAACAACCAGTCCAAGTCAGGGACCAAGTCATTAATCAGCCTCCAAGAAGTCAAAGGTTTGGTTTAATGAATGGGCCTCTCCGAGCTGCTACTACTTCACAGGTCCAACAACGACCTCGCCAAGAACAACGGGCTGATCAGAGCAAGCCAGACAAGCCTAAAAGGCAGTTCACAAAGCTCAATGTGTCACCGTCTCAAGCTTTACAACAATTGTTGAGGTTAAATCTAGTGACGTTAAGGGACCCTCCTAAGAATCTCAACACAACCTCCCTAAAGTACAATCCTGAGGAAAGATGTGCATACCACTCTGACAGTCCAGGACATGACACCGACGACTGTTGGGCTCTGAAGAATAAGATCCAAGACCTGATTAATGAAAGAGCTGTGGATTTCACCCAGATGGGCCAGGCTGAATGCTCCCGCCATCCCTACAAGATGCACCAGTCGAAGTGACAAGCCTTGAGACTAGAAGACTTTTGTTCATTAGAATTTTTCAAGTTGTGATTTTCTTTTGATTGTTCAAACATTTATTCATGTTAAACATTGTTATTTCATTAATGCACTACACATGTCTGTTTTGAAGTAATTATTTCGTATTCACTATTTAAAAATTACTTTCATTTTTTGTGAGTTTCAATGCTCGATTAATAATTCTAAGCCTCTTGAGAGAGGATGACGAAAATGATACCACAATTACAGTATGCTTTTGAACAGACCCCGCTGATGAGGTACAGGCATTGTTTCAATCCCTAAACACTGGAGTTATAAGGATGATAATCCCTCGTCAACCCCTCTGAGCCAAAGAAGTAGGAGTTTTTCTTTTCGAAATTCAAAACCCTTAATCATGACCTGGGGCAGGGTAGTTCTCTCAGTTGATCCAAGTGCATAACGAACGGCACCAAAAAGGTCCTTACAAAACAAAGAAAGACAGTGATGGTTCCGAATAATCAATAAGGACAGGCAGTCATTACTTCTCAAAATAAAAACCCATTAAGTCAAAATCTATGAAGGAGACTTACAAAACTGGGGCATCCCGCTGACTGTAATTCCAAAAAAGGAAACAGTTCAAGCAAAAAATAGGGATGGCGAAATCAAAAAGAAAGAGGTCATACAAACCCTCAACAAAAACAAAAATGACTGCCTATTCAAAATAAGTTATCAACATCCGAACCATCACTGGTACATCAGAGCAAAGACTCAAACAAGGTCCAACGTACGATCAGCTGAGTTTAGGTTTGAAGAACATCACGAAGAGCGGGTGGGTACAAATAATTTGAGCCTTTATCCTTTGTTTCTTAAACAGTGAACCAGGCCACGCTACAACCCTTAAAAGTCCTAGCTGAAGCATGGGTTAGTTCGAAAGCATACTGTTACCAAAGGTATCCTGACTCCTTAAGGCTTGCTATAAAATATTGAGTTGACATCACATTTTACAAAATTTGCTGGTTTTACTGAAAAATGCATTTTTCAAAAACTTCAAGACAGACATAAGCTTTGCATTTTTAACATAACTTTGTTTGCATATGACTTTTTGTTTGAACAGCATAGAAATTCGCACGACGAATGCCTAATGAACAAAAGCACCTCCAATCAATAGGCATGGCCTGATCATTGTCCATCATCTGGGGCAGTCCAATCAAGATTCAAGGAATCTCACAAGATGCCAAACAGCCAGGGGCAAACCTCCGCCTGAGCCACTTGGGGCATTGGACATGAATTCCCAGCAACAAATCTTGCATGACCAAACATCTTCTGGTAGCGTGGCAACACAATAACGGGGGCACCTCCCTACATCCTGAGAGCATGGACATAGTCGAAAAATACTACGCAAAATCAAAGACCCGCTAGGTTGACACACCTAGGCAAAAATAAGGGCTTCCCGACGAACCAAAAGGGTTCGGGCAAAATGAAGGGATGAAATGAAAATAATCTGTACACCCGGTAAGTCGAAAACCTGAAAAGGCGGCTTGGGCAAAAATGGGTATCCCGGTGGGCTGAAAACCCGAAAGGGCGGTCCAGGCAAAAGTTAGGGATCAAAGCGTACGACTATGTCCTGTCATCTTGTCACCTGCCTACCAGAAGAAGGTCTGTCCATCAACAACTATCAACACCTCACAGGTCTTCCTCCCACCTCAGAAACAGGGGAAATAAAGATTTGTCTAAGCAATCTAATTGTTCCATCCTCCAAGGTACCAAGATGGGTTCAGCGGAAGAACGTAACCAGACATCTTAATTCCCCAGAGAGTGAGCCAGCAATTCAGTGCACTCTCCCCAAGATATATTATCAAACCTTAAAGAAGTTGGGTATCCACCAGCAGATCTCATTATTCCCCGGCAGCATATATATTCTTAACAAGCATCCCCGGCAATCTTGGTCTAAAGATTATTCCCCGGCGGCATATCAAACATTCAAAGGAATCACTTCCCCCGCAGTTCAAAACTTCCCCAGGAGAGTCCAATCCAGTTTCCCCAGGAAAATTGGAATTCATCTCCCCAAGCAGTAAGCTTATCCCCAGTAGATTCTGGAAGCTTATCCTCGCAGAGTGCGAACGCGTCGCCCGGCTTTATTTAAAGAGTTATTTCCTTACCAGGATATAACTGGGTTATCCTCAGCCAAAAGCCACGGAAAGAGCGTCCTCGACGGAGTCTTCTTATCCCCAGCGAAGTCCATTAACACTTCCAATATAACGATGGTATCCCCAACAAGTTATTATCAACCACTCAGCAAAGTATCTCTCTCCCCACAGAGTATTGCTCCCCAGCAAGATTACTAGAGTACTTTTCTCCCGCAGAGTAATCCATGCGCCAAGTTCATTCCTCGACGGAGTCATCTTCTCCTACCGGTATTCTTGCAACTAGCATCCCCAGCGGAAGCAAAATCTATTCTCCAACATCAGCCCAGAAGTGACTTCCCGGCACCCGTCAAGGATTTACTTTCCTAGACGAAAAATACATTCATAAACATCGCACTTCCATACATCATTATAGCATGCATAGACACATCATATCTTACAAATCTCATTTATGTTGAGAACATCATTGCTTGGTCCATATCATGCATTGCATATGACTGACCTTTACCTTTCAGGAAAGATTCAGTTAAATTCTCAATCATATTTCAAGACCTAGACCGGTTCAGTTAAATCGACTCCAAATATTTCTTGTCCAGTCAAAGGCCTTCTCTGGTCCAGTTAAATCGACCCCAAACAGATTTTTCTGATGAAGACTCAGTAGAAGTTATCCAAGGTTTTTCTCAATGATTGCTATTGAGATTGTAATTGCCTATGGTTCTCTCCCCAATGCTGCGGAGATGATAATTCCATTCCAGGTTTTTCTCAATGATTGCTATTGAGACTGTAATTGCCTATGGTTCTCTCCCCGATCCTGCGGAGATGATAATTCCATTCCAGGTTTTTCTCAATGATTGCTATTGAGACTGTAATTGCCTATGGTTCTCTCCCCGGTCCTGCGGAGATGATAATTCCATTCCAGGTTTTTCTCAATGATTGCTATTGAGATTGTAATCGCCTTTGGTTCTCTCCCCGATCCTGCGGAGATGATAATTCCATTCCAGGTTTTTCTTAATGATTGCTATTGAGATTGTAATCGCCTTTGGTTCTCTCCCCAATGCTGCGGAGATGATAATTCCATTCCAGGTTTTTCTCAATGATTGCTATTGAGATTGTAATCGCCTTTGGTTCTCTCCCCAATGCTGCGGAGATGATAATTCCATTCCAGGTTTTTCTCAATGATTGCTATTGAGATTGTAATTGCCTATGGTTCTCTCCCCAATGCTGCGGAGATGATAATTCCATTCCAGGTTTTCTCAATGATTGCTATTGAGATTGTAATTGCCTATGGTTCTCTCCCCGATCTTGCGGAGACGATAATTCCATTCCAGGTTTTCTCAATGATTGCTATTGAGATTGTAATTGCCTATGGTTCTCTCCCCAATGTTGCGGAGATGATAATTCCATTCCAGGTTTTTCTCAATGATTGCTATTGAGATTGTAATCGCCTATGGTTCTCTCCCCAATGCTGCGGAGATGATAATTCCATTCCAGGTTTTTCCCAATGATTGCTATTGAGATTGTAATTGCCTATGGTTCTCTCCCCAATACTGCGGAGATGGTAATTCCCACCAAGATTCTCTCAACAATTGCTGTTGAAGTTGAAGTCGCCCAAGGTTCTCTCACCGTTCCTGTTGAGGTAGTAACCATCCCTGGTTCATTCATCACCGCTTGAAGATCCAGACTCAGCTCCTGTAACCAGTCAGGACACATCTATACAAAGCATCTGAAAACCAGATCCTGCAACATGTCAGATACTCATTTTTCTTTTGCAGGTACGCAAGTTCTCGCTAAGGAATCTCTTACGCGATCAACATCCATATGGCATCTATAAGCCCATCATCCTATTCATCAACCTCTAAATGGCATCTATAAGCCCATTCCGTCATCACACTGCTACTATGTGAGCGCAAATTTCTGGGCACTCTAGTGTTTAATCATCTTCCACCTTCGGATTACGAAAGGCACGTCAGCCAATCTGCATCCTCAGGGCTAAGAAGATTGAACAGGGGCAACTGTTGTACCCCAAAATTTGCCCTCCCATATTCTTCAAGAAATTGCCAAGTCAAGCTTCAAGATCCCCCAAGGGTTGCACAGTCAAGGGTCTCCTAAACAATCAAAATTAGGGTTTTTGTTCTGATCAAGAAAATGAAGTTTCCAAGGGTCCAATCAAGTCCCACATGCCTATAAATATGGTCAAGCATCCTCATACAAAGTTTCAAGACTTTCAGCACAAAATTGCACAGTCAAAACCCTAATTGCACTACAGTCAACTGCAGGGGCAAAATGGTCATTTGACAGTCAAAAGTTCAAATTTTTGGTCAACATCTCATTTTGAAGCCACAAACATCATTTGATCAATGCTTGATCATGATTCTCAAAGCTAGGCTCAAAAATCATCAAGATGCAAAAGTTTCCTTATTTGGACAGCTGAAAAAGTCAACTGTAAATTGACCAGGGCATAACTTTCACATGGTTTATCAGAAAAATTCCATCCAAACCTAATTTTGAAGAGAAAGACATTTCCTACAACTCCTCTTCATATTTAAAGTCCAATAAATGCTCTCACAAAAAGTTATCAATTTCAACATTATAGGTCATTTTCAAAAGTCAACAAAAAGGGACTTTAAGTCAAAGGCCATAACTTGAGATTGGTAAATTAAATTGACATGGGACCAAAGGCATTGGTTAGAGGACTCAAAGACCTTTCCAAAATGTCCAAGAACATGAGCAAAGCTTAAAAATTGAGCAAGTTATGCCTTGTGGAAGTTGGGAAATTTTTGGATATTTTGAAAAGTCAACATTACTTCAAATGACCTAAAATTGCTAATGGGCCTCTTTTTCTTCCATAATTCATCATCCAAGGCATGTGCACGACCACTTGGCCCAAAAGGGAAGTTTTTCTTCATTTTTATTTATTTATTTGGATTTTTATTATTAATAATTCATTTAAATTAAAATAAATACATGAAAAATATAAAACCTAATGTTTCAAATCTTTTTATGCATATAATATCTCTAATATTTCGTGCAAATCAGATTAGGGAAGAATTAGGATGATTGGATATGATTGAGAGCTAAAAAGCATGAAAAAAGATTGAAAAATAATGGCTTGAAAATCAAATATTGCATAATCAATTCCTTGATTCTTTTGATCAGATTTTTGACCTAATTGGTTCCATACATAAGCTTGATCAAGACCTAATGCTTCCTAACCAAAAAGCTGCGCAAGAACCTGAAGAAAGAACTTGAAATTTTTTCTCAAAAACTCAAAACTGAAAATACATTTGCAGGTTGTTTCAAGCCACAACACTGATTCCATTGCATCCCTGGGACATCAAGCAACATATTTGGATCAAAAGCACGACCTTTAACGCCCAGAATTGGTGAATAGGATTCACACTTTCTCATATTTTTTTCAGAATCGTGTTTTAAGATTTAGACATTTTCATTGCATATTTTTAATGGATTCATACTAATTGATGTGTTCTGAAGCTAACCATCTACTTTAATTGCGTTTTTATACACTGTATGCGAATCTACCATTGTTGCTTTTTAGGGTTCTTAAGTTTTCGAATTGGGGGTTTTTGAATATGGAAAAATTGGAGCTTGAAACCTAGGCCATTCAACTCAGTACGCTTGGACGAAGAGAATGAGACCATCGCGCCTAATTTATGAAGCCCCAGGGGCTAATCGCTATTTTCCAGTAGGGTGTCTATAGGAACGGTGTAAAACCGTTGCTGATTGTTTTCTCGTTTTAGGAAAAATAAAGCCAAGGAAGAAGAAGGCGAGGTGGCCATCCACGATTGGACCGTTTAAAATTTCGCGCGCAGAAAGCACTAACGCATTTCTAATATTATAATATTTGTTTGTTGTTTGATATACAAAAAGCGCGTTTGGTCCGTTTGGCAAGGCATAGCCTTGGTATTCATCAAGACCTGGGTTCGAGCCCCAGGTCCTCCTACCTTTCATATTATTTTTCCTCTAATCATTATCCCATGCAGATTCAGCACAAGGCGCCTACCATATACGCTTCCATCTAACGCGCCACTTGGCCAACAATGCCAATCCAAGGGACCAGACCTGATGGACACCATAGGCATTAGTCAAAGGAGCTACATGCTAGCCACGAAAGTCAATCAGGCCATGAATTTAAATGGGCCAAATTGCTAAAGAAAACCTCCCAATTTAGGGGCAGACCCCCTTAGGTTTGCAAATGTTTTTTACATTCTTTATTTTTCATTATTTTTACTTTCTTTTAATTATTGTTTTTTTAATTAATTCAATTATTTTCATAATATATAATAAACACCAAAAAAATCAGAAAAGACAAAAAAATAATAAACATTTTATTTTAGTATTTTTGTAAATAAATTGCATTAATTAATTTTAGTTATTAAATTAGGTTTAATTGTAATATTTTCATAATAAAAATCTAAAATTGGTAGAATTAGGGTTTAATTAATTGTTTATCCCTTTTTATTTTCTTTCATAATAATTAAATATTTACTATTACTTATTTTTGTAATTAAATTGCATGTAAAATAATTAGGGTTAATTTTAGGTTAAACTTTAATATGTTTTCATAATAAAATAAAAATTGTAGAATTAGGTTTAATTGCATTAAAATCATAAAATCCCAAAAAATACCAAAAAAACAACTTCTTTTCTTTTTTAATTAATTAATTTCATCATTTAATTTAATTTTGCAAAAAGGGTCCAACGCCCTCGTTTTTAATTCTTATTTAATTCGCGTGTTTATTTCTTTCTCGTGTAATACTTATGTATCTCTCCCAAAGCCGTGTAATTAATTCCTCGCACTCTAATTTTCATTATTCCTTTATTTTTCTGTCAAATCGGGTTCTGGAAATTTTGGCGATATGGACCCGCGCCTTTTGTAATAGCTTTAGAACTTTACTTTTCTCGCACTTTTAACTATTAATCAAGGCATGCAAGAATGAATGACAACAAATAAAACAAACGATAGACCACTATAACATGACAAGATAAAATATCTGAATCTGACACACGAAATCACACATCACCCCTAGGGTACGCCTCACTGTTGCCTTGCCTCGAACGGTGATCGTCGAGTAGAGGATGTCTTAGTAAGTCCTCATGATCCGGGAACCTGGCATGAGGGTAGCTTCTAAGGTGTCTTCCTATTGCTCCGGTGATCACCATGTCCCGAACCTCGAATTGACCCGAACACCTCCAACGGTGGTGCTACCTACCTCTCAATGGTGGGATGGCACTACTTTAAAGGACATTTACACAGACGAATTCCTTAGGGTAGGTAGACGACTCTAGATACTTGCTCTAAATTCAAAAACAAATCAAAAATACTTTTCACACCGACACCTTTTCAAAAAGCTTTCAAAAGCAATTTTTCAAACACTCTTGAGGACCGATACAAGAGTCGAACTGGAATTTTCAAAGAAACCTTTTTTAAAAACCCACAGTTGAAAAGCAAACAAACCATTTTTGAAAACACAAGTGAGCAAGTATCTAAGAGCCCATGGATAACCATGGATAGAAAGGGTGCTAACACCTTCCCTTTCTATAATCTACCTCCCGAACCGAGAGCAATCTCTATAAGGAATTTTTCTGTGCTTTTGTCCTTTCCATTTGGAGAAAATAAAAGACGGTGGCGACTCTTGCTTCCGTGACATTTCGTGAACCAGCGTTAAACAGTCAGTTCCAGATCCACCGATCACAAATACCAAACCATAGATCAAAAGCTCTCACAATTGATTGTGTTCACACCTTGATCGGGATGTCCACCTCCCCATGGACCATCCTTTTAGAGCCGTCAAAAGCTCTCACAATTATGTTGCTGGGTTTTAAAGTCAGCCCCTCGCAATCCAACCTATCCAGGGCTTTCTTTCGCAAGACATTTAAAGATGATCCAGTATCAACCAAAACATGGGCTAAGGTGGTCCCCCTATACTCCACTGAGACATGCAGTGCGTGGTTGTGTTTTCTCCCTTTGGATGTCAAGTCAGCATCGGAGAAACCCAGGCCACTGTCAGCTGTCAAACTAGCCACACACTCTTGGAATTGATCCGCAGACGTCTCTTGCGGTACATGCGCTGTCTTCAGAAATTTTACCAAAGCTTTAGCATGTGCCTCAGAGCACAACAGCAAGGCTAACATAGAGATTTTGGAGGGGGTCTGCCCCAATTGTTCAACCACATCATAATCACTTTTCTTAATGATCCTCAGGATTTCTTCCATCTCCTTCTTGGATGTCTCAGGAACAGCTAGTGATTGAGCCTTCGTCATGACAGGCTCCTCTTGAACATTCTTTCCTTTATTCTCAACAGTGGAAGTAGGGATGGGAATTGTATTGTCATTGTTGGCGGGTACACTTGCAGGTGTGATCACTGGTACAGATGTAATCTTCGGAACGGCCATGGGTCCAAAGACTGCCTTTGGAAGCGCAATCTCTGGAGATAAAATTCTTCCACTACGGGTAATTTTGCTTGTTTCGGCAATGTTACTGATGTCGGAATTATCCTCTTCAGATCTCTCGTCTTCGGCAGTCTGTTCAATCTGTTTGACACCATGGTAGTAGATTTCTCCACCATAATTCCATGGCACCATTTTATTTGATTTGTATGGGGCAGGCCCGGGCATTGTTATCTTCAATGGAGTAGTCATTGGAGCAGATGTAATCCTAACGGGTGTTTTAGGAACCCTGGAAGGATTGGCGTAGATGGTTATTATTGAAACTTCTTTAACTGGAACGGGTGAAATAGGAGCTTTCTCAAACAAAATTTCCTGGTTATCAATCAATTGTTGGATACCTTTTTTCAACAGAGGGCAGTCAAATGAGGAGGATAAGCAAATATGGCAATCTTTGTCACAACTTGGGTATATGCCAGCTTTCAACAGATTCCACTTTATGGTCGGGAGAGGAGTTAACAGTTCATCCACGGTAGAAAAAAATAGATCTTCTTCCACAGCATTGGCATTGTGTCCATGCCTAGGCATTGGAGCAGAAATAACATTCGGTTTCTCAGGAGCTTCAAATTCAACTTCCTTTGTGTCAATCAGATCTTGAATCTTGTTCTTCAGAGCCCAACAATTGTTGGTGTCGTGCCCTGGACTTTCATAATGATAAGCGCACCTGGCATTCAGATGGTAGTGTAGAGATGCAGTATTGGGATTTTTAGGGGCCTCTTTCAGCATGGCAAGATTCAACTTCAGGAGATGTGGTAGGAATTGAGCAGGAGTCATGTTTATCTTGGTGAATTACCTTACAGGCCTTTCCACCCTTTGCTGGTTATTTCTCGGCTGATCATTTCTCGGTTGGTTGTTTCTTGGCTGGTCTGATGCAGACTTTTGAATCATAGCGGCCCCCACTGTTGGTCGTCGTTCGGTTCTTCCCTGATTTCTCTGTGCATAAATAGCAGACACTTCTTTCTTTCTAGTGAAGGGCTTTTTTGCAACTGCAGAGGTAGACGCGTCCTTCTGAATTTTCCCACTTCTTATACCGGCTTCCACCCTCTCGCCAATTAAAATTAATTCAGTGAAACCCGCAGAAGAACTTCCAATCAGGTGATTAAAGAAAGGACCTGATAGGGTTCCCAGGAACATGTCCACTAGCTCTCTTTCAGATAAAGGTGGTTGCACCCTTCCGGCTAAATCCCTCCACTTTTGGGCGTAGTCTTTGAAGCCCTCATTGGACACCATGGCCATACTCTGGAGTTGAGTACGGGTTGGAGCCAAGTCGGCGTTATATTGATACTATTTATATAAGGTTGCTGCCAAGTCCTCCCAATTATGCACATCAGACCTTTCCAACTGGTAGAACCAATCCAGCTGCGTCCCTGATAAACTGTCCTGAAAAAAGTGAACCCATAAGTCCTTGTCCGCAGAATGTGGTTGCATCTTTCTGACATATGAGAGGAGGTGCATCTTGGGACAAGACACCCCATCATACTTAGCAAATAAAGGTACTTTAAACTTAGGAGGGATTACTATTCCAGACACCAGCCCTAGTTCCTCGAAATCTAGTCCAGGTACTCTCTGTATCTCCATAGCAGTTAGACGCTCTTCCAGGTTTTTGTATTTGTCATCGGCCGGAGGGTATTGTTGTTCAGAGTAGTCCTCTTCCTCCTCTTCTTCTGCTTCAGAATCAGATGGTATTGCCGTCTCCTTACCTTTTCTCTCCCCTTCCTCAGAGGTTGATGGAAATTCCAAGGTCCTTCTGGCTTGTCCTTGGAACCTTCGGCCCATAAGAACCACCCCAGCTGGCTTCTTCTTCTTTTTCTCTTTCTCTTTTTCTAGTAGAGTCTTGAGCTCCTCCTGCCCCTTGGCAAAGGTCAGAAGTAGCTGTTGAAATTGTGAATTCTGAGCTTGCAAGTCTTTAACCGTCTGTTCAAGATTCATTTTGCTGAAATAAACAGCAGAGGGATGAGGAAACTTCTTGCAAAGACTTGTTATGCTCATGATGCATGATATGTATTCATGCAATGTTTTCAAGGATTTGAAAATTCAAATTTGTGTTAAACAAAAAAGGAACACACGTTATATTAATAAAATAGAATTTGAGTACATCAATGCCCCTAGGGCAAAATAATACAAAATTCTAAGATAAAAAGATGCTGCGCATCCTTTTTGGTGCAATGTAGGTGTTGATAGTCTTCTCTTTGTTAAGTAACCGAGTGAGTTCCAAAACCTTCTTCTCGCTTGAGTAGAATTGGGCTTCGAAAGTATCGTGTTCTCCCTTGAGCTGTATCCAACTCCTTTGTAGATCTTCGAGTGATGTTGGCATGTCAAGATGTAAGAGGGTGTATGGAACCTCTCCTTCCTTAACAGGCTCTATAATCACTGGGAGAATGGAGGGGTAAGGAATCATAAGACTTTGGGCGCGGGTTTGTACCCACTTGAGGTAAGGCTCAAGAGGGATGGAATTCTTGTGTCCTAAGGTCTTACTGTCTACCTTGTTTGGAATCCTCCAAGCTCGGATGAACCTTTGACGAAGTCCATGATTGTCGTTGTCGAAGTCGAAAACCAAGCCTTGAACCAGTATATCATGTGGGCCATCCCTTCGGGTATAACCAAACTGTCTTAGAGCCAAACATGGATTGTAGGTGATGCCTCCCCTAATTCCAAGTAGAGGGACATTAAGGAATTCCCCACAATGGTCGATAATGATAACATTCTCTTTGGATCGAGAACACCAATGAATATCTGAATGTGTAAGTGTCATCAACCTTTGTGACCATCTCAAACCTTGCTCATTCTTCAAGACTGATTGGGGAAGATGAGAAATAAACCATCTTTCCAGGAGAGGAGTGCAACACATGAGAACACCTATTTTCCTCATTGTACGAGTGTGAAAAGAGTGCAAGATATCTCCAAGCAATGTAGGCACCGGATTGCGTGACATTAAGATTTTGACAGCACTCACATCTATGAGTTGGTCAGGATTAGGGAACAAGACCATCCCATAGATTAGAAGAGCTACAATCTCCTCAAAATCTTGCAAATCCAAGGAGTTCCAACAGCTTTGGGCCTTCTCGAACAAGAACTTTGCCAAGAAGCCTTTGACACCACTTCTAGTTTCCCAATGGGTTGTGACATCAGATGAGTGCAAGTGCAGGGCTTGAGAAATCTCTTCTGGCTTTGGATCTATTTTCGTACCGTTGAAAGGTAGTTGATTGAGAATAGGAATCCTCAAGAGTTGAGAAAATTCCTCCAAAGTAGGCACAAGCTGGTAGTCAGGAAATGTGAAGCAGTGATGCAAAGGGTCAAAGAACTGGAAGAGAACCTTCATCATGTCTTCCTCTGTGTTGGAAGTGACCAAGTTGAGTAGATGACCATGCCTCTCGGTGAATGGAGAGTTCTCAGGAATCCTTGAAGCTAGCTCCTTGAGTTTTGGAGGAATTCTTACAAAGTTGACTTGAATGGTTTTCCTGCGAAGTGAATCCATAACCTACAAAACAGGAACAAAGATGAATTTCCAAAATCCTTGAAATGGTTAGTGGATGCATATGATGCTCATGATGTCCATGATGTTATGCACAAGTATATATGTACAAGAGTATTGTTTCCTTGTTCATTGTTTCAATTCATCCTCTTTACTGGAGACCGAAATATTCCAAGGAACCAACCCTCAATGAGTATAGTATCGAGTATCTACCAACTTCGGACTGCACCAAAGCTGGTCATCTCACTACATCCTAAAAGGCCAAGTTGGTCAAGTAAAGGTTCTAGAAGTTCGTTAGTGCTTCATGACATCACTCAGCGGCCCCGTATTCTCTTTGATTAACTCAAAGGCTACCGGTACCCACAAATATGTCACACTAACATAGCTATTTCTTAGACCGTGTCGATATACCTCGCACAGTTTCCACAATGTATTGCTATTTACCTATAATGTTTCCCAAATACGGGTGGAGGATTCAAACCCAAACAATAGAACCAAAATGTAAAGCAAACAAGGCAAACATGGTAAGCAAATAAAGGTGATCTAAACCCTAAGGTAACCACACTTTTATTATTATCCCCAGAAGAGTCTCCAGTTCTGTGATACGGTGGGAGAACTGACTAGAGATTTTGTGACTCGTCACAAATGTTGCGGTTTAGCAAGAGTCGCCACCGACTTTTATTTTATCCAAAAGTAAAGGTAAAAAAGCACAGGAAAGACCTTTGAGATGTTTTCTTGAGTTCGGGGGGTAGATTATGAAAAGGGAAGGTGCTAGAACCCTTTTCATCCATTGTTTTCCATGGGCTCTTAGTTACTTTCTTAGATCACTTGCTTTGCTTTTGAAATTGTTTGTAATGGTGCTTTGTGTTTGATGTGGTTTTGAAAGTATTTTGAAAAGATGCCATTCATTTAGGCAATCTTTGTAATGATTCTCGTTCGTAAGAATGTATACAAGATGTTTGTCTTTTGAAAAATGTTTCAATGTTTTGAAAGATGTTTGGAAATGTTTTGAAAATGTGTGTGTGTTTTTGAAAATAGCAAGGATTGTTTGGAAGAGAGCAAGTAACTAGGAGCTATCTACCCTACTCAAATGTCTTTCCTATGTATTTTTATTCCTTTGACATTGTTGATTTACCATTGATTTGGTAAACAACCCTATCTTTGGATGTTAAACGGGACGGGCGTGGGTCATCGTATGACCATGATAGCAATGTTGCCAAGTATCTTAGCATTTTTTATGGGACCAATATCATTTTGTTTTAGGCAACCTTTTGATAGCGTCATCGAGGGACTATGATCTTATTTTTGTTTTGTTTTACCAAGATACTTTGCATGCGTAACATGGCCATGTTTATTTAGGCAACCAAGTGGGTGAAACCCTAAGGGTGTTTGTGTGCAATGTGTGTCATTTTACATGCATTTGTCTTGTATTAGGTCTTTTCTATTTGTTTGTTTTTTGTCTTATCATGCAAAACCCTAATTTACTACACATGGTATAAATGCGATAAATTGCGTAAATGTAAACTAAGTTATTACAACAATTATTATGGGAGTGGGGATACAAGTTTTTGAATGGGGATATTACACAAAAATAAACCCTATAATACTATTACAACCCAATTGAATATTGTGCGAAGTAAATAAATATACAAGTATTTAAATATGCAATGCAATGTATTTATGGAAAAACTGTTTTATGTTTGATTTTTTTGTATGAAAAAAAAATGATTCATGTAAACCCTAGAAAAAGGAAAAAATAATATTATTATTTTTGGAAAGGGGTGAAACCCTAATTTTTGATTTAAATGATAATAATGTTTTCTATAATTATTTTGTCCATTTTATACAAGAAAAATAAATAATATTATGTACAAATATTAAAAATTAAAATATGTATGAAAAATAAATATTTAATGTGTATAAAATAATATAATAAAATATTAAGTATTTTTTATTATTTACAAGTTATTTAAGAAAATAGAATCTATTTGTTCTAATAAGCTATTTTTATGCAAAAAATAAATAAAAAATAAAATAAAAGTGTGAAAATAAATAAATTATTTTTAGGTGTTTTTATCATTAGAAAAAATAAATGCAAGTAATAAAATAAAAATATGCAAGAAAAATGCAAAAATATAAGAAATAAGTCAGGGGTGCAAAATGAATTCAGGGGGTGTGAAAAATAAAACCAAAAAGGCCAGAAGCAACAAAAAGCCCAGAACAAGCCATTTCGTCCATGTCCTTCAGCTTGCGCGCGTTTTAAACTCAAACCTGCAACTTGCTCATACTTGCATAAAAACAAAAACTTGTAACATGAAACATGTAGCTCTTAATCTCACGATTCCAACGATATAAGATTTGTAAACTAACTCTAAAAGATCAGGGAGAATTTTAGTGGCCCTAAATCGTGACCTAAATATTTAAGCAAATTCAAGTTTCAAATTTTCATGGCACAGTTAATACAAATGACAAATATGCATATGTACAGCTTCACCAAGATAAGGACTACATTTTTGCTTCACAAATCGTGGCTTGAGGATGCCTAAATAGAGAGATAGAGTTTTGAAAAATACCTCCTTCAGCTGGATTTGGATATGGCAATGTGGGGACTTTGAGTGAGGCCTGAGGATTGGGTGAGCTTCCTTGAAGTTCCTTCAAGTTATTCCAAAGCTTAGCTGGCTTTGTGGATAGCTGAATCTCTCTGTAGAAGTCAAGCTGCAACCTCCAAACCTGAAAATGGTGATGGCTGAAACAGGGGTTACAGCAACAATGTAAAGGCTTGGATAATTTGGATATGATGTGGATAAGATGTTTCAAGTGTCAAGATGCAAAACGCACGAGCAAAATATGACTTGGCTAGGATTTTACAAAAGCTGGGTGTTTTTAGCAGAAAAATGAAGTTTCTGAGTTTTAGGGTGTTTTAGATGTTTAGCATTCGTGTTTTGGCTTGTGATATGTTTGTCAATTTGTATAGAATGGATACAAATTCCACTCTCCACCTGATGTGCAAGCTTTTTCCTTTTGGCTACTTTTCTTGTACTTGAAGAAAAAGTGAAGTGACCAATCCACCAGGCCTGTCCTTGCTAGTTCTTGACCTGATGAGAGTTGGTATACTTTGCTTGATACCTGTGGAAATTGTTTGTACCAAAGGAACAAGTCCAAGGCTCAAGGCTGATAAAGTTGGAAAAGCTTGCCTTTATGAAAATGGCAATGTGCCCTTTATGCCTAAAATGGAAAAATCCCTTGTACAATGCTCCAAAAGCAAAGATAAAGCCCTTATCCTCTGAGTTTGCATTTAATTATGGAGTGTAGAAGGAGTTTAGGACCTGTAATGCAAGGTACCAGCATCATGGATCTGATTTGCAACTTGATGCATTGTGAAAATGGCTTGAACAAAAGTGACAAAATGCCAATTTCTCTTCTTCGATTCTGCCTAACCATAAATGATCTTGGAGAGTTCTTGGACATTTTGGAAAGCTTGCAACATGCTCTACAATCCATATTTGAAATGAATTTTGAGATACCTCTTGGAACTAGGTGAAAAATGTCCATGAAGTTAGGTCAAACACCTGCCTAAATTGGGGCAAATTTTCACTAAGTCATTTAGTTCATGGACCCCTATTCACAAATTCATAACTTGAGATCCAAGCATCTTTTGAGAAAACTTTGTGAATAAAAGTTGTAAATTTCATGGAGGAATACAACTTTCATTTTGGAAATTTTCTTTGAATCAAATTGCATCATGTTGAAAAAGTTGTGAAAAGTTGGGAAAAAATAAGAAAATATTTATACTTAGAAAAATTCTAAGTTATGAAATTTTTCAAATTCAAAACCCTAATTTTCAAAATTGGTTTTCTTGGTCAACAAGTTTCATATTTTGACATATCTTGATGAATTATGACCCTTGGCACTTGATTTTGACCAAAAAGTCAAAGTTTGACTTTTCAGTGTATAGTTGACTTTTGATCAGTTGACTACAAAATTCATCTATCAATCCTATGAACTTGAGATCTTTTGAACCATGTGATTAGGTCAAGATGATTCCATTGAGTCCTTGAAATCATGCTTGAACCCAATTTTTCATTGGCTAGGTTAAAAATCAGAAATTGCCCTTCCACAGTCAAAACCCTAATTTTGACCATTTTGCCCTTTTGATGATTTGATCAAATTTCTTGAGGAGTTGTGATCCAAACTTGATCAAATGGTACATAGGAGTCTAAAATGTTGTTGTGGATCAAAAATTATGAAGTTTGACTGTAAATTGGCCATGGTTGACTTTTTCCCCAATACAGCTGATTTTTAGGTCAAATGTCCAATTGACTGATCAAAAATGTGATTCAAGGCTTGAAACTTATCATGAGCAATCTTAGGGGTCCAAGATGGAGTATGAAAGTCACATGAAGCATTGGTGGTCCAAAAATACTTGTGCAAACTCAAACCCTAATTTTAGGTTATCAGTGCAAGGGGATGCCTTGAGCTGACCAAAACCCTAATCTTGTCTTGAGTCCAAGAAGTCTTGTGAGGAAAATATTGATAAATGGGAGGGAAAATTTTGGGGTACAACAGCTGCCCCTGTTCAATCTTCTTGAACCTGAAGAGTTAGATTGGCGAGTTTTTCCGTTCGTGACTCGAAGGTAAAAGATGATTGGACACTAGAGTGCCCGTAAATTTGCACTCGTCAAAGTGTAGTTGAGGGAATGGGCTTAAAGATGCCATTTGGAGAGGTGATAGAATCTTGTTGGAGATGGGCTTATAGATACCATCCAAGAATGTTTGTTGTAAGTCAAAAGAATGAGCATCAGAATGGTGTCCGTATCTGGAACGTATCTGAGTTGTATCTGAACTTGACTCTGAATAAGTGACAGAATGGCAACCGTGTCTGGAGCGTATCTAAGCTGGGGAAAATCAGAATAAGTGACAGAATGGCAATCGTGTCTGGAGCGTATATGGACCGTATCTGAAGTCTGAATCTGAATGAGTGATAGAATGGCTTCCGTGTCTGGAGCGTATCTGTACTAGAATCTGACTAAGTGACAGAATGGCAACCGTGTCTGAAGTGTATCCATACTGTATCTGAAAGATGTTGAGATCTGAACGAGTAGCAGAATGACTTTCGTGTCTAGAGTGTATCGGTACTGTATCTGGACTTTGAATTTTGGATGAGTAATAGAATGACTTCCGTGTCTGGAGTGTATCTTTACTGTATCTGAAGTTGAAATCTGAATGAGTATCATAATGGCATCCTTGTCTGGAGCGTATCTATGATGTATCTGAAATCTTTTTGAACGTTTGTTAAAGACAACTGTTAATCTTATCCTGAAAAGGGTAAAATGTTAGCTGAACCACAAAGTTATGTTGCATGAAATGTATGATGCAATATATGTGCCTTATCAATGTCTATGATATATGAATGTAATGTATGCGCATGTAAGCTGATTAGCTGTTTTGCTGGGAAAATGAATCCTTGACTGCTGCCGGGGAAAGTAAATCCTTGATTGCTGAGGATGAGAAATTCTTGGCGACTGTTAGGGATTAAAAATCCTTGACGACTTTCCTGGGGATATAGGGATCCTTCATGTCTTGGAGTATTGACAAAAATCTGTTGTGAGCAATGCCATATACTGCTTCAGTAATCCACTTGGGGAATCCAGAAAATGTTGATGACTTCTACCGGAGATTACACAATGGGAATCCTTGTTCTGCTGAGAAAATAGAGAAAACTCTGATGACTTTTGCGGGGAATAAAGAATGAGAATCTCCATTCTATTGGGAAGCAATAAAAAAACTCTGTGGGGAAGAAAGCTTACTGCTGGGGAGTAGGTCCAGGAATTTTGGATTGTCTGCCACTCTACTGGGGAATTATCTTAGGTTAGGGAGAGACAAAAGTTAACTGCTATCTGGTTGATTTTTAGGCTTCAAGATAACTTGCTGGGGAAATTAGAGAAGTTGGATGGTTTCCGCTTTGGATTGATAGTTTGAAATTTTGGCTCCACTGGGGATTGAGAGTTTGAAGTGTTAGCTCCGCTGGGGATCTTAATGATGTACTGTAGGGATTTCCCCTGGAATAGCCTAAAGACGTTTTCCTGTTCTTTCAACCCGTCAGTAATTGTTCTTTTCCACCTTGTTTATTTGTAAACAGTAATTATGTTCAAATGCATATGTTCATCAATGAATCATTGGACTTTTTTTTGCAAATAAAAACACAAGTGTAAAAGAAAAAGGAAAATAGTTTTTCTATACTTTGAAAGAGATATCTTTGTATTTACTTTGAATAAGCGTTTTGTACAAAGGAGACAGGCATCCTAGTAAGAGGATGGTGTCATAAAAGTAAGAAAAATTTTATACAAAGAAAGATAGCTATGTGTAAAAAATCCCATGGGGTTCCCATTCTGCTATAGCCTTCGTATCTCTGAATATCTGGTCCATTTGCTGCTTCGTCAGAAGATGATTGGATTGATCAGAAGCTTCAGGTTTGTCTGTGAAGATATTGTCCTTAAAGTGATCCGACGAGACATAGTCATACGCTTTAATTCCCTAACTTTTGCCTGAATAGCCCTTTCTGGTTTTCGATTCACCGGGAAACCCTTTTTTTCCCAAGTCGCCCTTTCGGGTTTTCAACTTGCCGGGTGTACAGATTTTTTTATTTTATCCCTAATTTTTGCCCGAACCTTTTGGTTCGCCGGGATGCCCTTTTTTGCCTAGGTGTGTCAACCTAGCGGGTCTTTTGCGTAGTATCTTTTGACTATGTCTGCGTTCGTAGGGTGCGGCAGGTCATCGCTGTCCATGGTGGTTAAGATCATTGCTCCACCAGAAAAGATGTTCTTGATTACAAATGGTCCTTCATAGGTAGGAGTCCATTTGCCCATGGGATCACTTTGTGGCAAGATGATGCGCTTGATCACTAGGTCTCCGACTTGATATACCTGGCGTCTGACTTTCTTGTTGAAAGCCTTGATCATCCGTTTTTGATACGTTTGACCATGGAAAACAGCAGTAAGTCTCTTTTCGTCAATTAATTTCAACTGATCAAGTCGGGTTTGAATCCAATCGTCTTCACTCAAACCTGCATCCTTCATGATTCTTAAGGAGGGGATCTGAACCTCAATAGGTAAAACAGCCTCCATGCCATAAACTAAAGAATAGGGTGTTGCCCCAGTTGATGTGCGAGCCGTGGTACGGTACCCATAAAGAGCAAATGGTAGCATCTCATGCCAGAACTTGTAGGTGACTGTCATTTTCTGTATGATCTTTTTGATGTTTTTGTTTGCAGCTTCAACTGCACCATTCATCTTTGGCCGATAGGGAGATGAATTATGATGTTGAATCTTGAACTGTTCGCACAAGGCGGTGATCATAGTATTGTTAAGGTTTGTACCGTTGTCAGTGATGATCCTTTCGGGGATACCGTAACGGAAAATGAGATTCTGTTTGATGAAGCGGGCAACAACATTCTTAGTAACAGATGCGAAGGAGGCTGCTTCGACCCACTTTGTGAAATAATCAATGGCCACTAGAATTAAGCGGTGTCCATTGGAGGTTGTAGGCTTGATCTCCCCAATCATGTTGATTCCCCACATAGCGAATGGCCAAGGAGTTGTTAAGACATTTAGAGGAACCGGAGGCACGTGCACCTTGTCTGCATAGATTTGACATGTATGACATGTCCGGGATTGTTGATAGCAGTCAGCTTCCATGGTAGACCAGTAATAGCCTGCACATAGAATCTTCTTAGCCATTGTATGCCCACTAGAGTAGTGCCAAAGGTACCTTCATGCAATTCAGCCATAATCCTTTCAGCTTCAATCTTGTCCATACAACGGAGCAGAATAGAATCATGATTACATTTGTACAGGATGCCATTACTTAGGAAGAACTTAGCTGAGAATCTCCTTAAGAACTTTTTTTCGTTGACTGAAGCTCCTTCAGGATATTCTTGAGCCTCGAGATACCTTTTGACTTCATGAAACCAAGGCTGGTCCACTACTTCTTCGGTATTAATCTCGTGACAGTGTGCAGGTTCGTCCATCCGTTCAATGGTGATATGGGGAGCCTCATTATCCCAATTGAGTTTAAACATGGATGACATTGTAGCTAGAGCATCTGCTAGCTGATTTTCCTCTCGCGGGAAATGCTCGAAGGTAATCTGCTCTAAATGTGGTAACAATATCAAGACATGTTCTTTGTAAGGGATAAGATTTGGATGCTTAGTGTCCCATTCTCCTTTGATCTGATTGATGACCAAAGCTGAATCCCCAAACACAACCAAAGATTTGATTCCCAAGTCTATGGCAGCCTTGATACCAAAGATGCATGCTTCGTACTCTGCCATGTTGTTCGTATAGTTGAAGCAAAGTCTGGCGGTAAAAGGAGTATGGAAACCTTATGGAGATATGAGCACCGCGCCGATACCGTTACCAAGTGCATTGGAGGCCCCATCAAAGTACAGGGTCCATCGGGATCCTTGTTCAGGTCCGTCATATGGTCTGAAATCTTTAATGTTGTCCAATGTCATGATGTCTTCGTCAGGGAAGTCGAACTTCATGGATTGATAATCTTCTACAGCTTGATGGGCCAGATGATCAGCTAGCACACTGCCCTTTATAGCTTTTTGGGTCGTGTACTATATGTCATACTCTATTAGGATCATCTGCCATCTAGCTATCCTTCCAGACAAATCAGGCTTCTCAAAGATGTATTTTATCGGATCCATCTTAGATATCAGCAAAGTGGTATGAGTCAACATATATTGTCTTAGCCAGCGAGCAGCCCATACCAAAGCGCAACAAGTTTTCTCGAGCAGTGAATATCTGGTTTCACAGTCGGTAAAATTTTTGATAAGGTAATAAATGGCATGCTCTTTTCGGCCAGACTCGTCATGCTGCCCCAGTACGCACCCCATTGAGTTCTCCAAGACGGTCAGATACATGGTTAGCGGTCTTCCTTCGACTAGCGGCATCAAGATAGGAGGCTCTAGTAAATACTCCTTGATATTATCGAAAGCAACCTGACAGTCATCATTCCATCTAACTACATAATCTTTCTTCAACAGCTTGAAGATTGGCTCACAAGTAAATGTTAGGTGAGAAATGAACCTAGCAATGTAGTTTAAGCGTCCCAAGAAACCTCTGACTTCCTTCTCAGTGTGAGGAGTAGGCATTTCTTGTATAGCTTTGACTTTGGCAGGATCAACCTCGATGCCTTTGTTGTTGACAATGAAACCTAAGAGCTTACCGGACCAGACTCCGGATGTGCACTTGTTAGGGTTTAACCTTAGCTTGTACTCCTTCAACCTGATAAATAGCTTCTGCAAGTGATCAAGGTGTTCTTCTTCAGTTTGTGATCGGGCTATCATGTCATCTATGTAGACCTCTATCTCATGATGTATCTTATCATGAAACAAAGCTACCATGGCGCGTTTATAGGTTGCCCCGACATTCTTTAGTCCGAATGGCATCACTTTGTAGCAGAACGTACCCTACTGTGTAACAAAAGTAGTTTTCTCCATGTCCTCAGGTGCCATTTTGATCTGGTTATAGCCTGAGAATCTGTCCATGAAAGAAAATACTTTGTGCTGAGCTGTATTGTCAATCAGGATGTCAATGTGTGGAAGTGGAAAGTCATCTTTAGGGCTGGCCCTGTTTAAATCTCTATAATCCACGCACATTCTCACTTTGCCGTCCTTTTTAGGCACGGGCACAATGTTAGCAACCCATTGTGGATAGGAAGTAACAGCCAGAAATCCAGCGTTGAACTGCTTCATAACTTCTGCTTTGATCTTCTCTGACATGTCAGGTCTCATGTGGCGGACCTTTTGTTTCACTGGTGGACAGTCTTCTCTTGTGGGTAGACGATGTACCACAATGTCTGTATCGAGTCCCGGCATGTCTTCGAATGACCAGGCAAAGATCTCAACATAATCATGCAACAGCTGAATTAGGCGCTCTTTGACACTCGGCTCTAGATTGGCACCCACTCTGATTTCCTTCTTATCTTACGTAGTACCCAAGTTGATTGTATCCAAAAGCTCCTCATGAGGCAGAATAGCTCTTTCCTCTTGTTGAAATAATCTGGCCAACTCCCCTGGCACCTCACAATCTTCCTCACCTTCGTATCCGGCTTGGTAGATCAGATCTTCAGAGTCACTGAAGGCTATAGCAGTATTGTTACCCATGGGTTCCGGAATGGAAGGGTACCTGCATTTGTGAGTGTGGGTGTGTGTAAGGGCATAGCCATCTTAAAACAATAAAATATAAAAGAAAGACAATGAGCACAAAAGGTTTATATATGAAAAAGCGTCCATGATTCATTAAATGACATATGAAAATGAAATAAGAACCCTTACAAATGGACCTATGTGCCTCAGGTAAGACACAAGGTTGAAAAAGTACGAATTGTTTGTGAATTATTACAGATCCAACAGAAATGGAAAAGATAAATTACTGTGATATGAAAGTAATCGGAACAAAGTCTTTTGCTTCCTTGTTGCACAATCCTCCGCCGACAGTAGGAAATATCCAGTCTTCCAGGCTGCCCTCTTCTTCACTGTCCTCTAGTGCATTAACCCCTTGGTGGCTGATCTTCATAGGTGGCCCTCCGGCACGGGTGTGGCGCACAGCCTTCTGAGAAGATGAGGTAAATCCCAGGCCAAACTTGTCTGATTTGTAGGGGATGTTTGGAAGCTGCCCCCAGATGGTGCTTCCGCCTTCTTCCACTACTGCCTTTGCATATTTTAGAGAAGACATCTGAGGTGGAGGTCTTGTGATCATAGGAACTGAAGATACGCCTTGGTCGCTGCTATTTCTGGAGAGACTTCTTCAAAATGTTGGAAAGGGGTTTCAATGAATTCGCCATCCAATTCCACATATCGGAATGAATTTAGATGACTAATCATGTATTCCTCTTCCCCATGGACAGTTATGATCTTCCCTTGGACGGGGTACTTCAGCATCTAATGCAAAGTGGAGGTGACATCACCGACATTGTAAATCTAGGGGCGTCCCAATAGGAAAGAGTAAGAAGGACGGATGTCCATCACATAGAATGTTGAATTGAACGTCTGGGTACCCACCTTGATAGGGATGTCCACCTCCCCATGGACCATTCTTTTAGAGCTGTCAAAAGATCTCACAATTATGTTGCTGGGTTTTAAAGTCAGCCCCTTACAATCCAACCTATCCAGGGCTTTCTTTGGCAAGACATTTAAAGATGATCCAGTATCAACCAAAACATGGGCTAAGGTGGTCCCCCTACACTCCACTGAGACATGTAGTGCGTGGTTGTGTTTTCTCCCTTTGGATGTTAAGTCAGCATCGGAGAAACCCAGGCCATTGTCAGCTGTCAAACTGGCCACACACTCTTGGAATTGATCCGCAGACGTCTCTTGCGGTACATGCGCTGTCTTCAGAAATTTTACCAAAGCTTTAGCATGTGCCTCAGAGCACAACAGCAAGGCTAACATAGAGATTTTGGAGGGGATCTGCCCCAGTTGTTCAACCACATCATAATCATTTTTCTTAATGATCCTCGAGATTTATTCCATCTCCTTCTTGGATGTCTCAGGAATAGCTAGTGATTGAGCCTTCGTCAGGACAGGCTCCTCTTGAACATTCTTTCCTTTATTCTCAGCAGTGGAAGTAGGGATGGGAATTGTATTTTCATTGTTGGCGGGTACACTTGCAGGTGTAATCACTGGTACAGATGTAATCTTCGGAACGGCCACGGGTCCAAAGACTGCCTTTTGAGGCGCAATCTCTGGAGAGAAAATTCTTCCACTACGGGTAATTTTGTTTGTTCCGGCAATGTTACTGATGTCGGAATTGTCCTCTTCGGAGCTCTCGTCTTCGGCAGTCTGTTTAATCTGTTTGACACCATGGTAGTAGATTTCTCCACCATAATTCCATGGCACCATTTTATCTGATTTGTATGGGGCAGGCCTAGGCATTGTTATCTTCAACGGAGTAGTCATTGGAGCAGATGTAATCCTAACTGTTTTTTTAGGAACCCTTGAAGGATTTGCGTAGATGGTTATTATTGAAACTTCTTTAACTGGAACGGGTGAAATATGAGCTTTCTCAGACAAAATTTCCTGGTTATCAATCAATTATTGGATACCTTTTTTCAACAGAGGGCAGTCAAATGAGGAGGATAAGCAAATATTGCAATCTTTGTCACAACCTGGGTATATGCCAGCTTTCAACAGATTCCACTTGATGGTCAGGAGAGGAGTTAACAGTTCATCCACGGTAGAAACAAACAGATCTTCTTCCACATTATTGGCATTGTGTCCATGCCTAGGCATTGGAGCAAAAATAACATTCGGTTTCTCAAGAGCTTCAAATTCAACTTCCTTTGCGTCAATCAGATCTTGAATCTTGTTCTTCAGAGCCCAACAATTGTTGGTGTCGTGCCCTGGACTTTCAGAATGGTAAGCGCACCTGGAATTCAGATGGTAGTGTGGAGATGCAGTATTGGGATTTTTAGGGGCCTCTTTCAGCATGGCAAGATTTAACTTCAGGAGATGTGGTAGGACTTGAGCAGGAGTCATGTTTATCTTGGTGAATTGCCTTACAGGCCTTTCCACCCTTTGCTGGTTATTTCTCGGCTGATCATTTCTCGGTTGGTTATTCCTTGGCTGGTCTGATGCATACTTTTGAATCATAACGGCCCCCATTGTTGGTCGTCGTTCGATTCTTCCCTGATTTCTCTGTGCATAGACAGCAGACACTTCCTTCTTTCTAGTGAAGAGCTTTTTTGCAACTGCAGAGGTAGACGCGTCCTTCTGAATTTTCCCGCTTCTTATACTGGCTTCCACCCTCTCGCCAGTTAAAATTAGTTCAGTGAAACCCGCAGAAGAACTACCAATCAGGTGATTAAAGAAAGGACCTGATAGGGTTCCCAGGAACATGTCCACTAGCTCTCTTCAGATAAAGGTGGTTTCACCCTTCCGGCTAAATCCCTCCACTTTTGCGCGTAGTCTTTGAAGCCCTCATTGGACACCATGGCCATACTCTGGAGTTGAGTACAGGTTGGTGCCAAGTTGGCGTTGTATTGATACTGTTTATAGAAGGCTGCTGTCAAGTCCTCCCAATTATGCACATCAGACCTTTCCAACTGGTAGAACCAATCCAACTGCGTCCCTGATAAACTGTCCTGAAAAAAGTGAACCCACAAGTCCTTGTCCGCAGAATGTGGTTGCATCATTCTGACATATGAGCGGAGGTGCATCTTGGGACAAGACACCCCGTCATACTTAGAAAATAAAGTTACTTTAAACTTAGGAGGGATTACTATTCCAGACAGCAGCCCTAGTTCCTCGAAATCTAGTCCAGGTACTCTTTGTATCTCCATAGCAGTTAGACGCTCTTCCGGGTTTTTGTATTTGTCATCAGCCGGAGGGTATTGTTGTTCAGAGTAGTCATCTTCCTCCTCTTCTTCTGCTTCAGAATCAGATGGTACTGCCGTCTCCTTACCTTTTCTCTCCCCTTCCTCAGAGGTTGATGGAAATTCTAAGGTCCTTCTGGATTATCCTTGGAACCTTCGGCCCATAAGAACCACCCCAGCTGGCTTCTTCTTCTTTTTCTCTTTCTCTTTTTCTAGTAGAGTCTTGAGCTCCTCCTTCCCCTTGTCCAAGGTCAGAAGTAGCTGTTGAAATTGTGAATTCTGAGCTTGCAAGTCTTTAACCATTTGTTCAAGATCCATTTTGCTGAAATAAACAGCAGAGGGATGAGGAAACTTCTTGCAAAGACTTGTTATGCTCATGATGCATGATATGTATTCATGCAATGTTTTCAAGGATTTGAAAATTCAAATTTGTGTTAAACAAAAAAGGAACACACGTTATATTAATAAAATAGAATTTGAGTACATCAATGCCCCTAGGGAAAAATAATACAAAATTCTAAGATAAAAAGACGTTGCGCATCCTTTTTGGTGCAATGTAGGTGTTGAGAGTCTGCTCTTCGTGAAGTAAAAGAGTGATTTCCAAAACCTCCTTCTCGCTTAAGTAGAATTGGGCTTCGAAAGTATCGCTTTCTCCCTTGAGCTGTATCCAACTCCTTTGTAGATCTTCGAGTGATGTTGGCATGTCAGGATGTAGGAGGGTGTATGGAACCTCTCCTTCCTTAACAGGCTCTATAATCACTGGGAGAATGGAGGGGTAAGGCATCATAAGACTTTGGGCGCGGGTTCGTACCCACTTGAGGTAAGGCTCAAGAGGGATGGAATTCTTGTGTCCCAAGGTCTTACTGTCTACCTTGTTTGGTATCCTCCAAGCTCGGATGAACCTTTGACAAAGTCCTTGATTGTCGTTGTCGAAGTCGAAAACCAAGCCTTGAATCAGCATATCATGTGGGCCATCCCTTCTGGCATAACCAAACCGTCTTAGATCCAAACATGGATTGTAGGTGATGCCTCCCCTAATGCCAAGTATAGGGACATTAGGGAATTCCCCACAACGGTCAATAATGATAACATTCTCTTTAGATAGAGAACACCAATGAATATCTGAATGTATAAGTGTCATCAACCTTTGTGACCATCTCAAACCTTGATCATTCTTTAAGACTGATTGGGGAAGATGAGAAATAAACCATCTTTCCAGGAGAGAAGTACAACACACGAGAACACCTCTTTTCCTCATTGTACGAGTGTGAAAAGAGTGCAATATATCTCCAAGCAATGTAGGCACCGGATTGCGTGACATGAAGATTTTGACAGCACTCACATCTATGAGTTGGTTAGGATTAGGGAACAATACCATCCCATAGATGATAAGAGCTATAATCTGCTCAAAAGCTTGCAAATCCAAGGAGTTCCAACAGCTTTGGGCCTTCTCGAACAAGAACTTTTCCAAGAAGCCTTTGACACCACTTCTAGTTTCCCAAAGGGTTGTGACATCATATGAGTGCAAGTGCAGGGCTTGAGCAATCTCTTCTGGCTTTGGATCTCTTTTCATACCGTTGAAAGGTAGTTGATTGAGAATAGGAATCCTCAAGAGTTGAGAAAATTCCTCCAAAGTAGGCACAAGCTGGTAGTCAGGAAATGTGAAGCAGTGATGCAAAGGGTCAAAGAACTGGAAGAGAACCTTCATCGTGTCTTCCTCTGTGTTGGAAGTGACCAAGTTGAGTAGACGACCATGCCTCTCGGGGAATGGAGAGTTCTCAGGAATCCTTGAAGCTAGCTCCTTGAGTTGTGGAGGAATTCTTACAAGGTTGACTTGAATGGTTTTCCTGCAAAGTGAATCCATAACCTACAAAACAGGAACAAAGATGAATTTCCAAAATCCTTGAAATGGTTAGTGGATGCATATGATGCTCATGATGTCCATGATGTTATGCACAAGTATATATGTACAAGCAAATCACACAAGTTCCTAGTTTAGGCTTGCATGGGGTTTCATAGGTAAGTACCCTCTTGAAGTTTAGTTGGCTCAACCTGTCCTAGAAATAGTAATCGGGTTCTAAGGAGCTCAATATCACTGGATTGTTTCCTTGTTCATTATTTCAATTCAGCCTCTTTGTTGGCGACCGAAATATTCCAAGGAACCAACCCTCAATGAGTGTAGTATCGAGTATCTACCAACTTCGGACTGCACCAAAGCCGGTCATCTCACTACATCCTAAAAGGCCAAGTTGGTCAAGTAAAGGTTCTAGAAGTTCGTTAGTGCTTCATGACCTCACTCAGCGGCCACGTATTCTCTTTGATTGACTCAAAGGCTACCGGAACCCACAAATATGTCACACTAACATAGCTATTGCTTAGACCGTGTCGGTATACCCCGTACAGTTTCCATAACATATTGCTATTTACCTATAATGTTTCCCAAATCCGGGTGGAGGATTCAAACCCAAACAATAGAACCAAAATGTAAAGCAAACAAGGCAAACATGGTAAGTAATTAAAGGTGATCTAAACCCTAAGGTAACCCCACTTTTATTATTATCCCCAGCAAAGTCGCCAGTTCTGTGATACTGTGGGAGAACTGACTTGAGGTTTTGCGTTTCGTCGCAAATGTCGCGGTTTAGCAAGAGTCACCACCTACTTTTATTTTATCCAAAAGGAAAGGTAATAAAGCACAAGAAAGACCTTTGAGATGTTTTCTTGAGTTCGGGGGATAGATTATGAAAAGGGAAGGTGCTAGCACCCTTTTCATCCATGGTTTTCCATGGGCTCTTAGTTACTTGCTTAGATCACTTGCTTTGCTTTTGAAATTGTTTGAAATGGTGCTTTGTGTTTGGTGTGGTTTTGAAAGTATTTTGAAAAGATGTCATTCGTTTAAACATCTTTGTAATGATTCTCATTCGTAAGAATGTATACAAATATGTTTGTCTTTTTGAAAAATGTTTCAATGTTTTGAAAGATGTTTGGAAATGTTTTAAAAATGTGTGTGTGTGTGTGTGTGTGTGTGTTTTTGAAAATAGCAAGGATTGTTTGGAAGAGAGCAAGTAACTAGGAGCTATCTACCCTACTCAAATGTCTTTCCTATGTATTTTTATTCCTTTGACATTGTTGATTTACCATTGATTTGCTAAACAACCCTATCTTTGGATGTTAAACGGGACGGGCGTGGGTCACCGTATGACCATGATAGCAATGTTGCCAAGTATCTTAGCATTTTTTGTGGGACCAAGATCATTTTGTTTTAGGCAACCTTTTGATAGCGTCATCAAGGGACTATGATCTTATTTTTGTTTTGTTTTGCCAAGATACTTCGCATGCGTAACATGGCCATGTTTATTTAGGCAACCAAGTGGGTGAAACCCTAAGGGTGTTTGTGTGCAATGTGTGTCATTTTACATGCATTTGTCTTGTATTAGATCTTTTCTATTTGTTTGTTTTTTGTCTTATTATGCAAAACCCTAATTTACTACACATGGTATAAATGCGATAAATTGCGTAAATATAAACTAAGCTATTACAACAATTATTATGGGAGTGGGGATACAAGTTTTTGAATGGGGATATTGCACAAAAATAAACCCTAAAATACTATTACAACCCAATTGAATATTGTGCGAAATAAATAAATATACAAATATTTAAATATGCAATGCAATGTATTTATGGAAAAAATGTTTTATGTTTGATTTTTTTTGTATGAAAAAAAATGATTCATGTAAACCCTAGAAAAAGGAAAACTAATATTATTATTTTTGGAAAGGGGTGAACCCCTAATTTTTTATTTAAAAGATAATAATGTTTTCTATAATTATTTTGTCCATTTTTATACAAGAAAAATAAATAATATTATGTACAAATATTAAAAATTAAAATATGTATGAAAAATAAATATTTAATGTGTATAAAATAATATAATAAAATATTAAGTATTTTTTATTATTTACAAGTTATTTAAGAAAATATAATCTATTTGTTCTAATAAGCTATTTTTATGCAAAAAATAAATAAAAAATAAAATAAAAGTGTGAAAATAAAGAAATTATTTTTAGGTATTTTTTATCATTAGAAAAAATAAATGCAAGTAATAAAATAAAAATATGCAAGAAAAATGCAAAAATATAAGAAATAAGTCAAGGGGTGCAAAATGAATTCAGGGGGTGTGAAAAATAAAACCAAAAAGGCCAGAAGCAACAAAAAGCTCAGAACAAGCCACTTCGTCCCTGTCCTTCAGCTTGCGCGCGTTTTCAACTCAAACCTGCAACTTGCTCATACTTGCATAAAAACAAACACTTGTAACATGAAACATGTAGCTCTTAATCTCACGATTTTAACAATATAAGATTTGTAAACTAACTCTAAAAGATCAGGGAGAATTTCAGTGGCCCTAAATTGTGACCTAAATATTTCAGCAACTTCAAGTTTCAAATTCTCATGGCACAGTTAATATAAATGACAAATATGCATATGTACAGCTTCACCAAGATAAGGACTACATTTTTGCTTCACAAATCGTGGCTTGAGGATGCCTAAATAGAGAGATAGAGTTTTGAAAAATACCTCCTTCGGCTGGATTTGGATATGGCAATATGGGGACTTTGAGTGAGGCCTGAGGATTGGGTGAGCTTCCTTGAAGTTCCTTCAAGCTATTCCAATGCTTAGCTGGCTTTGTGGATAGCTGAATCTCTCTGTAGAAGTCAAGCTGCAACCTCCAAACTAGAAAATGGTGATGGCTGAAACAGAGGTTACAGCAACAATGTAAAGGCTTGGATAGTTTGGATATGATGTGGATAAGATGTTTCAAGTGTCAAGATGCAAAACACACGAGCAAAATATGACTTGGCTAGGATTTTGCAGAAGTTGGGTGTTTTTGGCAGAAAAATGAAGTTTCTGAGTTTTAGGGTGTTTTAGATGTTTAGCATTCGTGCTTTGACTTGTGATATGTTTGTCAATTTGTATAGAATGGATACAAAGTCCACTCTCCACCTGATGTGCAAGCTTTTTCCTTTTGGCTACTTTTCTTGTACTTGAAGAAAAAGTGAAGTGACCAATCCACCAGGCCTGTCCTTGCTAGTTCTTGAGCTGATGAGAATTGGTATACTTTGCTTGATACCTGTGGAAATTGTTTGTACCAAAGGAACAAGTCCAAGGCTCAAGGCTGATAAAGTTGGAAAAGCTTGCCTTTATGAAAATGGCAATGTGCCCTTTATGCCTAAAATGGAAAATCCCTTGTACAATGCTCCAAAAGCAAAGATAAAGCCCTTATCCTCTGAGTTTTCATTTAATTATGGAGTGTAGAAGGAGTTTAGGACCTGTAATGCAAGGTACAAGCATCATGGATCTGATTTGCAACTTGATGCATTGTGAAAATGGCTTGAACAAAAGTGACAAAATGCCAATTTCTCTTCTTCGATTCTCCCTAACCATAAATGATCTTGGAGAGTTCTTGGACATTTTGGAAATCTTGAAACATGCTCTACAATCCATATTTGATATTAATTTGGAGATACCTCTTGGAACTATGTGAAAAATGTCCATGAAGTTAGGTCAAAAACCTGCCTAAATTGGGGCAAATTTCCACTAAGTCATTTAGTTCATGGACCCCTATTCACAAATTCATAACTTGAGATCCAAGCATCTTTTGAGAAAACTTTGTGAATAAAAGTTGTATATTTCATGGAGGAATACAACTTTCATGTTGGAAGTTTTCTTTGAATCAAATTGCATCATGGTGAAAAAGTTGGGAAAAGTTGGGAAAAAATAAGAAAATGTTTATACTTAGAAAAATTCTAAGTTATGAAATTTTTCAAATTCAAAACCCTAATTTTCAAAATTGGTTTTCTTGGTCAACAAGTTTCATATTTTAACATATCTTGATGAATTATGACCCTTGGCACTTGATTTTGACCAAAAAGCCAAAGTTTGACTTTTCAGTGTACAATTGACTTTTGATCAGTTGACTGCAAAACTCATCTGTCAATCCTATGAACTTGAGATCTTTTGAACCATGTGATTAGGTCAAGATGATGCCATTTAGTCCTTGAAATCATGCTTGAACCCAATTGGTCATTGGCTAGGTTAAAAATCAGAAATTTCCCTTCCACAGTCAAAACCCTAATTTTGACCATTTTGCCCTTTTGATGATTTGATCAAATTTCTTGAGGAGTTGTGATCCAAACTTGATCAAATGGTACATAGGAGTCTAAAATGTTGTTGTGGATCAAACATTATGAAGTTTGACTGTAAATTGGCCATGGTTGACTTTTTCCCCAATACAGCTGATTTTTAGGTCAACTGTCCAATTGACTGATCAAAAATGTGATTCAAGGCTTGAAACTTATCATGAGCAATCTTAGGGGTCCAAGATGGAGTACAAAAGTCACATGAAGCATTGGTGGTCCAAAAATCCTTGTGAAAACTCAAACCCTAATTATAGGTTATCAGTGCAAGGGGATGCCTTGAGCTGACCAAAACCCTAATCTTGTCTTGAGTCCAAGAAGTCTTGTGAGGAAAATATTGATAAATGAGAGGGAAAATTTTGGGGTACAACAGTGGGACCAAGCCAAAACATAAGCAATGACAACCATGAAGACAAGGACATATTCAGTGGCAAACCTCCAGTCTTTGATGGAGAAAACTTTGACTACTGGAAAGACAGAATTGAGAGTTTCTTTCTGGCTCATGATGCTGATCTGTGGGACATGGTGACTGATGGATACACGCACCCAGTGGATGGACGTGGTTAGAATATAGGTAGAAAAATGATGTCTGATCAGAAAAAGCGTGAATTCAGAAACCACCACAAGGCCAGAACAATACTTCGCAGCGCCATCTCATACTCAGAATATGAGAAAATATCAAACAGAGAGACTGCCAAGAACATGTTTGACTCTCTGAGAATGAAGCATGAAGGCAACATTCAAGTTAAAGAGACCAAGGCCCTTGCACTCATTCAGAAGTATGAGGCATTCAAAATGGAAGATAGTGAATCAATAGAAACTATTTTTTCAAGATTCCAAATCCTTGTTGCTGGACTAAAGGTTCTTGAAAAAGGGTACTCCACTGCTGATCACGTTAAGAAGATCATCAGAAGTTTGCCCAAAAAAAGGAGGCCAATGGTCATAACACTTAAGCTAGCCAAAGATCTCAATAAAATTTCTCTGAAGGAACTTGTCAGCTCCCTCATAAGTCACTAGATAGAGCTAGAAGTAGATGAGCCTCAAAAGCAAGGTAAGCCATTAGCCTTAAAATCTAACAGAAAATCTGACTCTAAGGTTTTGCAGGCTGTGGAAGAAACTTCTGATGGATCCTTATCAGAAGAGGATGAACTGTCTCTCCTCTCCAGAAGGGTTAACCAACTGTGGAAACAGAGACAAAGAAAGTTCATAAATCCCAGAAGATCAGAGAATTAGAATGAAACCTCCTCTAGATACAGAAAGTCTGAGTCTTCCTCTGGACACAGAATATCTGATGGTTCTTCAGGATACAGAAAGCCAAACAACAAGGACATCATATTCTATGAATGTAACGAGCAAGGGAACTACAAAAGTGACTGCCCAAAGCTTCTGAAGGAAAACCCCAAAAAGAAGTTCTTCAAGGAAAAGAAGAAAAGCCTCATGGCTACATGGGATGATTCTGACACATCTGTAGCTGAATCAGAATCAGATGATGAAAGAGAAAACATAGCTCTCATGGAAAACGTATCTGAAGACAGTGAAGCTTCTGGTTCAGACTCAGAATCAGACACTGAAGAGGTATTTCCTGACTTCACCATATACTTTACTAAGGTTGAACTTGCGGAAAGTCTAAATGAAATTCTGGAAAGGTATCAGCAAATCAGAGTCAAATTCAGGAACCTGAAAAGGAATCTTGTGTCTGACTCTGAAAAGTCTGAGAGTCTAAGATTAGAGAATTCTGAGTTAAAAGAAAAAATTTCAAAATTAGAAAATGATTTGGAAAACTCTCAGAAGGAAACAATCTCTGAAACTCCCAGCAATGCTGATGAGATCATCAAGGAGTATGATCACAGCTTTCAGAAGTTTCTAGCTAAAAACATAGACAGAAGCAAGATGGCTTCAATGATCTATGGAGTTAGTAGAAATGGCAGAAAAGGGATAGAATATCAAGGTAAGGTATCTACACCAAAAAATGCAATGGACTTAGTTATAAAACGCACACCACTAAATTCACATTTCATATACGGGCACACACATGACATAAAATACACAAGTAGTGATTATTCTGTCAAACTAAAATTCAATCAGAATTTTGGTAAAACTAACAAATCAGGACCCAAGAAAATGTGGGTACCTAAGGATAAAATTATACATGTAGCAGATATCTTTAGCAGCAAGGCTAAGATACCAATCATGGTACCTGGACTCTGGCTGCTCGCGGCACATGATGGGAAGAAGGCATATGTTCCAAAGCCTGGAACTTAAGCCCGGAGGCTACGTGGGCTTTGGAGGCAATCAGAGAGGAAAAATCATTGGCTCTGGAACAGTAGGTAATGGAAATCTTCCCTCTATAAATAATGTATTATTAGTTGATGGATTAATGCATAATCTGTTATCCATAAGTCAATTAAGTGATAACGGTTATGATATAATCTTTAATCAAAATTCATGCAAAGCTGTTAGTCAGAAAGATGGGACTATCCTATTTAATGGAAGAGGAAAAACAACATTTATAAAATAAAACTTTCTGAACTAAAGAGTCAGAATGTAAAATGCCTACTTTCTGTTAACAACGAGCAATGGGTCTGGCACAGAAGATTGGGGCATGTTAGTATGAGAAGAATATCTCAGATTAACAAACTCAATCTGGTCAGAAGACTTCCTAATTTGAAGTTCAACTCAGATGCTCTGTGTGAAGCATGTCAGAAAGGCAAATTTGCAAAACCTGCTTTCAAATCTAAAAATGTTGTTTCCACCTCTAAGCCATTTGAACTTCTGCACATTGACTTATTTGGACCAGTAAAAACTGCTCCAGTCAGTGGCAAGAAGTATGGGTTAGTAATCGTAGATGACTATAGCAGATGGACATGGGTAAAGTTCTTAAGACACAAGGACGAGTCACACTCTGTGTTTGTTACCTTCTGCAACCAAGTTCAGAATGAAAAGGATCTTAGAATTGTCAAAGTCAGAAGTGATCATGGTGGAGAATTTGAAAATAAAAATTTTGAATTATTTTTTAATGAAAAAGGCATTTTGCATGACTTCTCTTGTCCTAGAACTCCCCAGCAAAATGGAGTTGTAGAACGAAAGAACAGAACATTGCAAGAAATGGCCAGAACCATGATCATTGAGACTAACGTTGCTAAGATCTTCTGGGCAGAGGCAATTAACACAACATGTTACATTCAGAATAGAATCTCCATAAGACTTATTATGGAAAAGACTCCATATGAATTATGGAAGAACAGAAAGGCCAACATTTCTAAAGCACAAAAGTGTATTATGTTAGGATACTCTGAACGCTCAAGAGGGTACAGAGTATACAATACAGAAACACAGATTGTTGAAGAGTCAATCAGTGTTAGGTTTGATGATAAGCTTGACTCTTAAAAGTCAAAGCAGAATGAACTCCTTGCAGGTATGGAAGTTGAACTCACAGGTACTGAAGACAACTCATCAAAAGTTCTCAACAGAGACACTCCCTCAACATCAAAAAGAGTCACTGCAAGCAATCCAGCACCTTCTATTGATCAACTCTAGAAAAGACTATCCAGAAGCATCATTGATCACCCAGAAGATACAATACTGGGAAAGAAGGATGATCCAATCAAAACAAGATCAACATTCAGAAACTCTGAAGAATCCCTCATGGGACTGGTCTCTCTGATTGAACCAACAACAATTGATGAAGCACTTCTGGACAATGACTGGATTCTGGCAATGCAAGAGGAACTGAATTAATTCACCAGAAATGATGTATGGGATCTGGTTCCCAAACCAAAAGGATTCAACATCATTGGTACAAAGTGGGTGTTCAGAAACAAACTGAATGAGCAAGGTGAAGTCATCATAAACAAAGCACGACTGGTAGCATAAGGTTATAGTCAGCAAGAGGGGATAGACTATACAGAAACCTTTGCTCCAGTCGCCAGGTTAGAATCTATCAGACTTTTAATATCATTTGTTGTTAATAAAGGCATCACTCTATATCAGATGGATGTCAAAAGTGCATTCTTAAATGGCTATATAGATGAAGAGGTATATGTGCCCCAACCTCCTAGTTTTGAGAATTCCAAAAATCCAGAATATGTTTTCAAACTAAAGAAGTCACTCTATGGTCTGAAACAAGCTCCCAGAGCTTGGTATGAAAGACTAAGTAACTTCCTGTTAGAAAAGGAATTCACCAAAGGGAAAGTGGACACAACCTTATTCTGTAAGACAGTTAAGAATGACATGTTAGTATGTCATATTTATGTTGATGACATCATATTTGGATCTACTAAACCCTCTCTGGGAAGAGAGTTTGCTAAATGTATACAGGCAGAGTTTGAGATGAGCCTAATGGGGGAACTCAAATTCTTTCTGGGCATTCAGATAAACCAAACTCCAGAAGGAACTTACATTTATCAGAGTAAATATGTAAGAGAACTTCTGAAGAAATTTGATCTCTCAGAATGTAAGCCCTCAAAGATCCCAATGCATCCCACGTGCATTCTGGAAAAGGAAGAGGTAAGTAAAAAGGTAGAATAGAAGGTCTACAGAGGTATGATTGGTTCTCTCCTCTATATGATGGCTTCAAGGCCTAACATTTTATTCAGTGTTTGCATATGTGCTAGATTCCAATCATATCCTAGAGAATCTCACTTAACAGCAGTTAAGCGAATTTTCAAGTATCTGAAAGGTACTGCTAATCTGGGTTTGTTTTATAGAAAATTAAATGATTACAGCTTAGTAGGATATTGTGATGCTGACTTCGCTGGAGACAGAGTAGAACGTAAAAGCACTTCCGAAAGCTGCCAGTTTCTGGGAGAAAATCTTATCTCAATGTCCAGCAAGAGACAATCCATAATAGCACTATCAACAGCAGAAGTTGAATACATAGCAGCTACTGGATGTAGCACGCAAATGCTCTGGATGAAAAGTTAACTTGAATATTTCAACATATTTGAGAGTAACATTCCTATCCTCTGTGACAACACTTCTGCTATTTGTCTCAGTAAAAATCCAATTTTGCATTCTAGGGCTAAGCATATAGAAATAAAACATCATTTTATTAGGGACTATATTCATAAAGGGATTCTGAACTTAAAATTCATTGACACAGACCATCAATGGGCTGATGTCTTTACAAAACCTCTTTCTGAAGATAGGTTTAACTTCATTCTGAAACATCTCAGCATGAAGTTATGCCCAGAATAAATTGTTCTATTTACATATCTTAACCTTCAGAACCTTGTTATTTTCTATGAACTATTGATCAACCTGTCTCCAGAGTTTTCGAAATACAGATTGCATCAGAATCTATCCATGAAGATCTTAATGTTTCATTTCAAGGATAGAAGCGTGTTATTCACATAATCGAACAGTTGTCATCCATTCATCAGATACTTTCTGAGGCTGAACATGTGTTCACTTTTCTGAAAGGTCAAAAGCGCTGATCGGGTGCATTGAGACACACGTCATGGGTAACCGTTCCAGTATCTTTATGAATCCCCTAATTTCAGCTGTCATTAATGCTTATAATCATGACTTATTATTTCTCTCTTACTGTTTACGCTTTCAAGAAAAACTATTTAAACTCAAATCTCACTTTTTACATTCACTTCTTTTTAATCTCTAAATACTTTCTATCGTTTCAAGATCTTATTTTCAAAAACCCTTTCATCTTTCTCAAATCTTGTGTGAACAGTGGCTTCTTCAAGCGTCCAAAATATCAGTACTCAGGAATCTGCTTCAATGGAACAGTACAAAGAACCTTACAGAATGCTACTCACTCCCATTGATAATCTGGAAGTTCTTTCAGAACTGATTATTGACTTTGAAAGCTTACAAGAAAACGGCTTCAATCTATATGAAGACGTCACTGCTCAAGGTTGGAACATATATTTTGACCGTCTTCTAGGGCCAACATTTCCAATCCTTGTCAAAGAATTCTGGATACATGCTTCTTCTTTAAATCATCAAGTTACCTCTTATGTCATGGGGAAGAAAATTGTCATTACAGAAGACCTAATTTCAAAGCTTATTTGTTACAATGGTGGAGGTATCAGATGCATTGACATGGCTGGGAGATGCTCTGAAGTAGCCTCTATTCCAAGGGAAATATTTACTCATGGACTTCCCTCCAGCAAAATCAGAGATCTGAAGGATCACCACAGAATTTGGGCAAGAATTATTCTGGGGTGTATCAACCACAGGAAGCCAACTAGCTCTCCTGATTATATCAACATTGATCAGCAGTTTCTGATCTATTTTATTTCTAAGAAGACTAAGGTAAACCTTCCACACCTGCTGTTTAATCACCTTAGAACGAGTGTGAAGGAAACAAGAGAAGATGAACGGACCAAGAGGGACTGGATTCCCTTAGGCAGGCTCATATCAGATATTCTGACAGAGAATAGGCTGATAGAGGATTTGACTGAAGCTCAGGAAATCAGCACACTGGAAGCAACTGCTGGGAAGCCCCTGAACGCAAAAAATTTGAAGAAGATGAAAATCATTGAGAATATCAAGAAGGAACCCAACGTTACTTCTTTTGCAACCATCACTTCAAGAAGAATTCCTCTGGATGATTTTCCTCTTTTCTCAGAGATTGACTCCAAGCCAGAGATAATAGTCAGATATATGGATGCTTGTAAGGCAGATGGTACTTCACCAGAAATCAACATCCAGGATTTGCATAAGACGGCTCCAGAAGTTGTTTTGAAGAAGACCAAGAAAAGGAAAGCTGCAGCAGAAGGACCATCTCAAAGGACTCCAAAAGCTGCCAAAAAGAATGGTAACCCTTCCTCTGTTAATGTTTTAGAATCAATAAATATATCAACATCTGAAACCATGCCTACTCAACCAGAACATCCAACTCCACAAACTTTTGAAGACTTTGACATAGGGTTTGATCCATCAAAAACTTTAGGTCTGAATGAAACTCACTCCCTTCCTCTTATTCCAAATCCTGAACAAACCCAACCAGAACTTGCCAAAGTTCTGTCTGATATTGACTCATTTGACCAAGACTTTTCATCTCCCGTACCACAAAATCCAAACCCTCAACTCCCTGAAAATCCAAACTCTGATACCACACCAGAAATTCCGCAACCTCACTTTCCACAACAAGAAATTCTCCAAACTCAATCACCTCAACCTGAAATACTACAACCAGAAGAGAAACCTTCTAAGATCCATGAACCAGAACCTCACCATGTTTCAACAAACCAATCTGAAGAACCTCATTCAGATTCTGATACAATCCCAATACCAGGAATCACAGAACCACTTGCTATTCGCATGCCTCTCACCATCCACGACATTCCAGAAATTCCTTCTTCTCTGGAATCCACACCACCAAAATCCCCTACCAGTCCAATCATCATACCTGACTCTTCCACTCCTTCACCCACTAGCAGTCCAGCTGACAACATAAGACTTGTCATTGATCATATTGCGCTGAAAATACTAGCTTCTATATCTCACAAAACTGCCATTTCCAAACCCAAACCAACTGAAACCACATCAGATATTGGTACAAGTTTGTTGAAATTTGAAACAGGGATACAGGAATGGATAACTTCTTTGAAGCATGCTAGTCAAGAGATGACTAATCATGCTGCTTCTGATTATATATGGACAAAATTCAGAAATTGGCTTAGTTCTGAAACACAGAAGCTAAAGGAACAGAGTTATAAACAGGTTTAACAGAACTTTAGTGCTAAGCTAAAGGCTTTTGAAGACCAAGTTCTGAGCCACCTGCTCAATAAAGATATTCTCCCTCTGGATAGCGCTCCCAGGACAGAGCATCATCCCTCAGATAAAGTTCAACCAAAATCAGAAAGTCTCTCCCTGACTGCTGCTCCAGGAGAAATGATCACAACAGAGGAAATGGTTCACTCTGAACATGCTGCAGAATGCTCTAAGAAACGTCTAACCTATGAATAATCTCCAGCACCTTCCTTAGTCTTGCAAACTCTGGAAGAGTTGAAGAAATAAAATGCTCTTATCCATGCAAGGTTGGATAAGCAGGAGGATACAAACAAATAGATTAAAAGCATTTTGGGCAAGCAAGAAGAATCTAATTCTCAGATCAAGAGCTTGTTGGAAGCTTTGTTCACACGTTTTCCTCCTCCTTCTTAGTTTTTTTCTGTTTTAAATCTATTTATCTGTAACGCTAAATTTTTTTTACCTTTTCTGTTTTTGGAACTTATCATTGCTTCATGTTTCTCTTTAATATAATTCAACTATTTTGGCTCTGATTATATTGCCTTTTTGATAACTGACAAAAAGGGGGAGAAAGTAAGATATTTTCAATAACGGTTTACCGAGACAAGAGTCTCAAACATTCTGAATTACTTAACCTCTATCTTCTGAAAAGCTTGAACAGGTACAAACTCTAATGAAAGATGCAGCTAAACTCTGATACTCGAGGAACTTAAGGGAAGTAATCAACTCAGGGGGAGTTTCTCTTAAACCTTTTATTCTTTATTTTTAATTGAAAAATCTAGTTTTTTTCATCATCAAAAAGGGGGAGATTGTTAGAACATAGTTTGATTCTACAACCATTGGTTAGAGTTTTGATGATAACAAATACAAAGAATAAATAATAAAATACAAAGAACAAATATGCACCTTAAAAATTATGTATTATGTATGCAGAAGTTCTGATCATATCAGCATCAGAAGATAAGCCATAAGTGCTACACGCTGAAGCAATCAGAACATGCGCTGAAGATTGATGACCAGAACCTGCGCTTAATCAAAGTAAACTCTGATTCTGAACAAGATCATACCAATCCAAGTCATCAATATTCTGAAGCGTCATCAGCAGACAAGGAGATAAGATTCTAAAACATTACTGATCATTCAAGACAGCATCAATTCCAACGGCTTCTTTCAGACAGGATCTTCTCCAAATGGAAAGTGTGTTAATGACATTAAACATGCTTTATGATCAACTTCATTACACCGCCTATATAAACGAAGTCAGCTTTCAAAATCAAAAATGATTTTCGCCATATTACCACTCACGCATATTCAAAGCTGCAAGCAATATTCTTTATATTTCCAAGCTATAATCCTGTGTAATTTATCACAGTTGTGATAAACAGTTTTGTTAGAAACATAACAACACATATCTTGTATACTTACATTGAAACAGTGTTCCTTTAGATTAATCGGATTGTGGTTGTACTCAATAAGACTTTAACAGTTGTTAAAGTAGCTTTTGTAATTTTGTTGAGATTAGTGGATTAAGACCTCGTTGGAGAGAGGCGAAATCACCTTGACGGGTGGATTGGAGTAGTTTGAGATCAAGCGAACCAAGATAAAAATACTATGTCATTAAGCTGTTAATTTCAAGTTTTCAATTCGACCCCCCCCCCCCCCCCCCCTTCTTGTGTTTTTCTCATCTTCACTTTGCAATCCAAAATTATTTTTGAGAATTGAAACCCTAGATGGATGTCCATTGCTTAGGAGGAGAATTTGTCTGGCCAATTCTTGGTCAACCTTGAGTAATTAAGGACCTCTATGAGCATCTCTTGAATAAAATGAGAGGGAAAATTTTGGGGTACAACGGTATGCAACACATGAGTGTCCCTCTCCCTCTCATAGTACGAGTGTGAAGAGAGTGCAAAATATCTCCAAGCAAAGTAGGCACGGGATTATGAGGAAGAATATTTTGATGGTGTTCACATCTATGAGTTAGTCTAGATTAGGGAACAGTACCAAACCATAGATCAACAGGGACAAGATCTCCTCAAAAGCATGAAAACTCATAGCATCTAGAAACAATTGAGCCTTCTCTATAAGAAATTTAGCAAGAATACCTTTAACTCCATTTCTTGTTTCTCAATTAGATACAATGGTTGGCCGCTTCAGATGTAAGGTTGCTGCAATAACTTCAGGTTTTGGAACTTTCTCTAAACCGGTGAAGGGTATCTGATCAAGAATAGGTACTCCAAGTAGTTTAGAAAAATCTTCCATTATGGGTACCAACTGATAATCTGGGAATGTAAAATAGTGATGCTTAGGATCGAAGAACTAGAACAGAACACTCATCATGTCTTCTTCAAAACCTGAGGTAACCAAACTAAGTAGATAACCATGCCTCTTGGTGAATTGAGATTTTTCGGGAACCTTTGAGACTAACTCCTTAAGCTTTGAAGGTACCCTTACAAAGTTAATTCGGATAGTATTTCTACGAGCGGAGGCCATAACCTGCAACAAGGAACAAAGATACATCCCTAAGTCCTTGAAATGGTTAGTGAAAATGTTATGTTATGATGATATGATGATATGTTCATGTTAAATAAGTAGAAAACGTAAACAAGTCATACAAGAGCCTTAGGTTTAAAGACTTACATGAAGTCCATAGGTAAATACCCTTCCCCACTTAACTTAAGTTGGTTCAACCTATCCTAAAATAGTAAATGGGTTCTAAGAATCTCATATCACAGATCTTTCTCGCAGGCTTTATTTTAGCACGGGAACCGGCTTTCCACCAAAACATCCTGAAAGTTGAATCTCAATAAGCATAGCCTCGAGTATCAACCACTTTGGACTGCACCAAAGTCAAATCTGGGCTCAAAATAAGCAAAAGGTTAGTGTATCATAAGATTCGAACGCAAACTCAGATTGTGCCCTAATAATGGCAGATCTCCACTAATGTGTCAAACCTTACAAATAATGCGTCAAAACTATCCCAAACATCAATATGAACATGAATGTATGCATCAAATCATTCAACAATGCATATATTAAAAGTTTGAAATTCAAGAAGTTTACCAAACTGGTGCAGTCGAGGGAGAGAGTTCTGGCATGCTTCAAGCTTGAGTAATGGTTGCTATGAACTCCTAGAGTCTCAGAAGTGTGATAAAATGCTTGAAACGGATTGATAAAGGCTACACACGAGGCTTTGAGTTTGCCCTAGTTTCTTAAAAAATTTGGAATTTTACGGTTGCTTTTATGATGCAGAATGCGTGTCTTTTGAGGTCTGAAGTTGTTGTGTATTTATAGTGGAGTGATTTAGGTCAACAAACATGGAGAGGATCTTGTGCAATCATGGTATAATATTTGATTTGAAATTTTCATAAAAAGTTTCTCTTTTAGTCTCAATCTTGTGCCAATCTTCCTCACACGGTTTTGGAAAGTTGTCATGAGCTTTTTAGGCTTCAAATATGATCCAAAACAAAAGCCTTGTGCCTTAATCCATTAGTTTTATATTTTATTTGATTTATTTTGAATTTAATTGAATAAAATCAAAATAAAAAGAAATAAAAATCACAAAAATTTATGAATGGATTTAGAGGTCTAATATGAGGTCATGAACACGTTTGAACCTAAAAACTTAGGCCCATTAGCCCAAAAGTTCAAGTTTGCTCAATTTGAACTTCATGTATTTTCTCAAAATTGCTCAAATTGCATCAATCATAACTCTCTCAATTTTTGTCATATGAAGATGATCTTGGACTTTTTGGAAACCTCAAGATGTCCCCTACAACTTCCATGCTGGTCATTTTTTCATTTGAGGTCTTTAACTTGATGTAAATTTCTTGGATAAAAGATTTCTTTTTGTTGACTTTTAAAATAACCTGTAATATTTTGGCTCATATCTCTCAAATAAAGCATTTTTAGCCTTGAGCCTAGAAAGACAAAGTTGCAGAGAATTGAATTTCCTTCAAAATGAGCTTTGGTTGAGAAATTTCTGATGAAGTATGTGAAAGTTATCCTTGGTCAAAGTTCAGTTGACTTCTCCTAAAGAAAACCCTAATTTAGTAACTTTTGACTTTTGATGAATCTTGAGTTTTCTTGATGAATCATGATCAACCCTTGATCAAATGATGAATGTGACTTCAAAATGTTGATGTTGACCAAAAATATTGAAGTTTGACTGTCAATTGGTCAAAGTTGACTTTTTGTCTAATACATTTGATTTTCAATCTTTTGATCAATTTGACTGAGCAAACTTGTGATGTAAGGCTTGAAATTTGGTATGAGGGTACCTTGATACATATGAGAAACCATGAAATCCACTTAAGGCATTAGAAGTCCAATTTCCTTTAGGAAAAGTAAAACCCTAGTTGTAGGTCAATTACTTAGGAGGGATGCTTGTATGCTCAAACCTTGAGTATTTTTGAGAAATTGAGAACCCTTAGAGCATGAGGGGACCTATTGGAATAATTTATCTTAAAAATAGGAGGGAAATTTTAGGGTATAATAGATAGTATAACATAATCTGACATAACTCCTGAAGCACATCCAGGAGATGTTGATTCTAAACAAGCCCTAGATGGTTCAGAAGCCTCAATTCCCCCTCCCCCCAAGAGATAATTCAAGTATAAAGATTCTCATATAAAAGAGTTAATCATTGGAAACAAAGATGAATACTTGAGAATAATATATGCCTTTAGAAATGAAAATGCAATGATATAATCCATCTCCATAATTCAACCTACCTCTATTTATGAAGCCTTGTCAAATGATGGGTGGATTATGGTTGTGCAAGAGGAGCTGAACCAGTTCCAAAGGAATGATGTTTGATATTTGGCCCCTAGACCAAACCAAAGAAACATTATTGGCATAAAATGGCTATTTAGAAACAAGTTGAATGAACAAGGAAAAGTGTATTTTTCTATCTATGCAGGCTGAGTTGGAGATGAGAATGATGGGAGAATTAAGATTCTTCCTTGGTATTCAAATCAACCAATGCAAAGATCAAGTCTATGTCCATCAATCTAAGTATACAAATGAGCTTCTGAAAAAATTTAATCTTGAAGATTGCAAAATTATGCAACTTCTATGCACCCTACCTGCAATCTGAACAACGAAGAAAACAACTCAAAGGTAGATCAGAAGTTGTACAAAGGTATGATTGGCTTTTTACTTTACCTCACCGCTTTTGGGCCTGATATTTTATATAATGTATATTTGTGTGCAAGGTTCCAATCAGATCCTATAGAAGCTCACCTAACGGTTGTTAAGAGAATCTTTAGGTATCTAAAAGGAACATAAAATTTGGGTTGTAGTTATGAGAAATCCTTATATTACAAGCTAACTGGATTTTGTGATGTTGACTATGTTGGGGATAGAATTGAAAGGAAATCCACTAGTGGAAACTGACAATTTATTGGTGAAAACCTAATATCCTGGGCAAGTAAAAGAAAAACAACTATTGCTCTATCTACACCAGAATTAGAATACCCCTCAATTGCTAAGTGTTGTACATAGCTACTATGGATGAAATATCAGCTAGAAGATTATCAGACATAGGTAACAATTTACCTTTCTTCTATGATAATACTACTGCCATCTATTTAACAAAAAATCTTGTTCAACATTCTCGAACCAAACGTATTGAGATTAAACACCATTTTATCAGAGACTATGTTCAAAAGGGTGTTATAGAAATTCAATTCATTGATACTGATCATCAATGGGCTGAAATATTTACAAAACCCCTTACAGTTGAAAGATTTAATTTTATCAAAAAGAATATGAATATGGTGTTTGTCAAAGATTAAGGCTTGATTTTGAATGGAGTATCAGTCTATAAAAATGATAAGAGGCAAACATATCAAGATCCATTGTAAAAATTCGGATATCTGCAGTCTCTAGATTATTTATAATTCTGAAAAACTTTGAACTTTATTTTTTCTGTTAAACTCATATATATTAAATGGGAATACAATTTTCGATTTCTAGTAAATCAAAAATCATGCTTGAATCATCTTGGTATTACATTTATCATGACTAAATATAATACTATTTCTTAATCTCAAGACATACTCTATTACAAGTAGTGCCCAAACTGTCTAGCATTTCCTTAGAAAGATTACATCTTCTCCATCACTCTTAAAAATGCTACACTTAGAAATCTTTCATTGACTGATCTTTTTCCCAGTCATCAAACCTAAAGTAGGACTTCCATTCATCCTCTTCTGGATACTCATCTTGAAAAAATTTGCTTCTGATTCTTCTGTTCTAACTTCCTTGAGTAGCATTCTCATTCTTGCTAACACTCTATGTTGCCACCAGTTTTTGTGCATCTTCATTGGATTCAGACTCCATGACCTGATTCTGATGAAGAATTTATTTTTTGTGTCTCATATTATTCTTGTGTTAGCTTACTCATTTTTTTAAGCTAATGGTTTTTCTTGTGACCTTCTTATACTATCAAGATACTGTTTTATAACCATGTTGAACATAGCATTTTGTCCTTCCTGTTTAAGAGTGTCCAATCTATTCTTGAAAACAAGCTATTCAGATAGCCCTTTTTTAACTACTCTGCCTAGGTTCATGTGGTTGTTCCCTAGTTATGTCAATCTGGTTTGACTGGACTAAGAAATTGCTTTTATTAGTCATATTATGTGTGTATGCCATGAGTTAAAATTTATTCTTATCATACTTACTTAGAATTTATTATTCCCACACAATTATTGAAATTTAGTGAGAAATTTATGGAAGATAAAGTAAAAGCAATGTTAAAAAAAGGATTAAACTTTCATTGATTTAACTAAAGGGGAAGTACAATCAAAAGTGTAGATACGACACATTATGGTGAATATCTGCCACGTTTGGCCTTACAAAAGTCTCCCCAAGTGTAATCTTGCTCATCATCATCGTCTGAATTATAAAATACATAGTCTTCATCATGATTAGAAGAGTCTTCATCTGTAGGAGATTTCTTCTTCTTAGGCTTCCTCTTCTTTGACGTCTCTGGTGCCTCTTCAGGCATGGAGGTCTCGGGAATTAGAAGTGGCTCATGAGGGTTAGCCTCATCTGGTTGTTGCTCAACATTTTGAGTAACTGCTATGGCTTCCTTGAGCAAAGTAATCTCAAGGATAATAGTGATCTTCACACCTTCGTCTGAAGCACTCATTGTTTTAATCTAGATGAACTTGAAAGATGATTTTGATTGGTTTTTCAAACTAAGAAGTTTCTGCTTTTATAATAGCCCGTTGGAAGATTAATCATGTTTGTGTGTTACTTATTTTTTTCTTTGGGAATCTAAACACCAATAGCCGCTAAATGCATGCTACCTAATATTTATGACATCTTTTCACATCCCAATTTCCATTTCTTTGTTTGGTGACAAGTTATTGACTTGCTGCTGGAGAAATAATTATGTGTAATTTTTTCTTTGGTCTATTCAATTCCTTGAAAGCTGAAACAAATTGGAACATTGTTCAGTACTATTTCTCTCTTTTTTTGTGACTTTTTGTTGATGACAAAAGGGGGAGAATATGGAATTATTTCAAGACTCTAATAAAGACATTTTCTATGTGAAAATATGCTTTTTTTAAGATCCTTAATCCCCAACTTAATCCAAGTGTGCTTAATGTTGTAGAAGATGTTTTAATAACTTTGATAGTACATTAGGGGGAGCTTACAAAACTCAACTTGTGAACTATTAAAATTCAGAGAGAGCTTACAAACCTCAGGCTTTGAATTCAAGTTTATAAAACTTAATTAATAATTTGAACAAAATCTAGGTAGAGCTTACAAACCTCAACCTATGAACTGTTAGACTCATGGGGAGCTTACAAAACTCATACTTTGATGTTGTTAAGTTATTAATCAAAATGATATAAGTAATTTGGATAGAACTTAGATGGAACTTAAAAACCTCAACCTATTGACTATTATATTGAGGGGGAGCTTACAAACCCCAACCTCTGAAGTTGTCAAATTATTAAAACTGACCAACCAATTGTTATTAAAATGATTATGTTTGTCATCATCAAAAAGGAGGAGATTGTTGGAACAAAATATGTTCACACTAATTGAGTGCATAGTCCTTGGGTTTTGATGATAACAAAAGTACTTAAAAAACAATAGGGCATACTAATGTTTGATTAAGTGTGCATGATTATTAAGTTTATATTTAACTTAGTTCTGACCTAGTTAATAGCTTATAAAGAAAAAGCAAGTGAAATCAGATTCTACTAGATCAGAACCTGAGTTTTAAGCAAGACCTCATTGCCATATTGAAGCTTCTGATATTTGAATATAAACTCAGTTGCTATATTAACTTTTCCTCTGATGATTCCAACGGAACTAAACTCCTTGATGGAAGCCTAGTACAAAGCTTTTTTATCCATACTCTGCAAAAGCAACTACATCTTGTCAACGGCTTGAATTGTGGAGGAAGTCAACTAGATGATTTAGCACAAGGCTCAAGGAAAACTAATATAATTTATTCTGTCTACAACTTCATGTCTATGAACGCATTACTTGAGAAAGACACAATGGATAATTCAATTATTCAGAAGATAAAGATCCTCAACATACTAACTCCAACGTCTCTCTCTATCTTGGAAATAGCTTCTTCAGCAAAGACACTTGTGCAAGCAAGCTGCTAATGTCTCTTTTGTTACCTCTATATAAAGGAGATAAAGATTTAAAAAGAAGTAACAAGAATAACACAACAAGAACAACAACATAAAATCAAAAATTGCAAGAACCATTTCACTCTTCATGTTACAGTTTATAGTTGTTGTATTGCACATATACTTGAGAATATTCTTATACTTGTGTATCTTAGAAATCTCAAAAATCAAGGTCTTTGTGTGTGTTGTATTATCTATACCTCAGATTATATATCAAGTATATCTTGTTGTAATCTAAACATTTTGTTTAGAACTTGGAAAAGTCTCATTCTAGTTTGATTGAGTAAGAAAATCCTGAACAGTTGGTTTAGGTAAGGAAGTTCCTTTCTAGTTTGATTGAACAAGGAAGTCCTGAAATATTGGTTTAGGCAAGGAAGCCAATTTCTAGTTTGAATGAGCAAATAAGTCATGGATAGTTGGTTTGGGCAAGAAGTCTATTTCTAGTGAGATTGAGAATGAAGTCTTAGACTGGTGTGTCTAAGCAAATTGTAATCATCTACTGATTATAGTGAAAATATCTTGTGTGTCAAGGGGACTGGAAAACTCTCATTATAAAAGAACCAATATACATTTTATGTGTGATTTACTTATAGCTTATGCACTTTAAATATTCCACTGTTGCATACTCAAGCTTAGAATCTGAACTGGGTCAGATTCAGAAACTGTTGATTGAAAAAGCTTAAGTTATCATTTACACAATTCAACCCCCCTCTTTTGTATTCTATAACCTTCAAATTACTTATAAGCCTTCCTTCAACCATGCAAACTCTTCTCTACACAGCCTCAGGATCCCTCTCATTCTGATGTGGCGACCACTCCTCGCCCTCTTCGGTCTCGAGTGTTACATACGATGCAACCATTCCTCACCCTCTTCAGCGTCAGGTGTTACATATTCCAATGGTTTAAAATAATAATGTTTTAGATTTTTCAAACATTCCCATAGTGAAATCCATTGGCCAATCAATTTCCACCTTTACAAAGTTCGAAATTCCCTGGTAAAACCATCATGAAATCGATTGCTTGAAATGTGAAATTGATTGCACTATTAAAAACTTGAATTTTGGCCTTTTAAAGTTGTTGCTTGAATGTCAATTATGCAAGAATTTTGGGAAAACTTTAGAGGGGATTTGATAAGATATTTTTAAGCATTTAAATTTTACACAAAGATGAATTTACATTGTACCTTATCTCATAATCAAATCATTTTTATTTCCATGACACCAACAAGCTTATGCAATCTTAATTCTTGATTCCAAACTTTTTATTCTTTGATATTTCTTCTTTGATAAGCTTTTGTCTTCATCAAAACTAAACTAAGATAGATGATGAACAACTTCTTCCCACTATGTGCCTATATTTTCCATTATACACTTTGGTGTATGATCTAGATATAGTGGTTTGACTATCACATCGTATCAATGTAATGCCCCAGACTATTTTCAAGATTACCAGCTGACTCCACAAACTAACACATGTCTTTTCAGCAATGTTTTTTTCTTTGTCACGCGCTTTTTGGGAAACTTCCAAGAAGGTCACTCATCCAAATACTACTTAAAGTCAAGTATAATACTTGAAGCCGAAAAGGGCCGAGAATGGATGTAACACCCCATGCCAAAGAGGGTGGTGGTGGTCGCTAAATTCACATCAGAATGAGAGGGATCTTGAGGATGTGCAAGGATGAGACTATTGCATGGTTGAAGGAAGACTTATAAGGATTGATTGGTACTATCTATATCAACAAGATTCATATTCTTTTTGGTACCTAACAAATAAGAACTCCATAGTTAAGGAGGTTTGACTTGTATTGGTATTTGGATGTGTGACCTTATGGGAAGTTTCCCAAAAGGAGTGTGAGTGATGGTGAAGCATGCTAAAAAGATCCATGTTGGTTGGTGGGGTCACTCGGTAATCATGAAAGCAGTCTGGGCATTACAAATGGTATTAGAGAAGACCTCTCCCAATATAATATGGTTCAGGAACAAACACAGCGGAAGCAGGTAAGCATGTAACACCTGAAGCCAAAGAGGGCGGAGAATGGATGTAACACCCGAGTCTTAAGAGGGTGGAGAGTGGTTGTTGAATTCACATCGAAATGAGAGGGATCCTCAGGTTGTGGAAGGAAGGGACTGCATAGTTGAAAGAATACTTATAATGATTTACCGGTACTACCTATACCAACAAGATGGATCTTTTTTCGATAGTCTAACAAATAAAAATTCCATAGTTAAGGAGGTTTGACTTGGAGTAGTATTTGGATAGGTGAACTTCTGGGAAGTTTCCCAAAAAGCATGAGTGAGGACAAAGCATGCTAAAATGACCCGTGTTGGTTTATGGAATCAGTCGGTAATCCTGAAAGCAGTTTGGGTGTTACATCAAGCATGTTTAAATTTGGAGTTCTTATTTATTAGGCTACCAAAAAAATACACATCTTATTAGTATAGGTAGTTGTGATACGGTGGGAGAACTGACTTGAGGTTTTGCGTTTGTGTTACGCAAATGTTCGGTTTAGCAAGAGTCGCCACCGACTTTTTATTTATCCTAAGGAAAGGTCAAAAAGCACAGGAAAGACCTTTGAGATGTTTTCGTGGGTTCGGGGGTAGATTATGAAAAGGGAAGGTGCTAGCACCCTTTTCATCCATGGTTATCCATGGGCTCTTAGTTACTTGTTTTAGATCACTTGCCTTGATTTTCAATTGCTTGAAATGGTGCTTTGTGTGTGTGGTTTTGAAAATGTTTTGAAAAAGATGCCTTGTCTAGGCAACCGTTGTAACAATTCTTTACTCGAATGTTTTACAAAGGTGTTTGTCTTTTTGAAAAGATGTTTCAATGTTTTTGAGAGTTTGTTTTGAAAGTTGTGTTGTAGAGTGTGTTTTGAAAGTAGGCAAGTGTGTTTTGCAAGTTTGATCAAGTAACTAAGAGTTGTCTACCCTAATTTTACTCAAAGATCTTTCTCATGTTTTAACCCTTTTAACAGTGTTGTTTCACCATTGTATTTGGTGAATAACCTTGTGTTAGGATGTTAACGGGACGGGCGCGGGTCATCGTTTAGACCATGAATGCAATAGTGTCAAGTGTTTTTGGCAATTTTTCTTGAGGGACTATGATCATTTTTATTAGGCAACTTCGAAAGCGTCATCGAGGGACTATGATCATTTGATTTGTTTTTGTTTTGCCAAAGAACTTGACATGCAAACATGGCCCATTTTTGAAGGCAACAAGCGGAGTAACCCTAGGGGTGCAAGTGTGAATTGTGTATTGATTGTCATGCATTTGTCTTGCATTAGGTTATCTAGCGGTTGATTTTATTGACATACAAACCCTAAGTCTAAACATGGTATAATTGAAAGCGTTTAAATGCGGAAATTTAAAGTCCTAAATTATTACAACATGATTATGGGGATGGAGATACAAATATTTACAAATGGGGATGAGACTTATCGGGATAGTAGTGTCCAAATATTATTTACAACCAAATTGAATCGCATTCTCAATGTAAAATGTAATCAAAGTATAAGAATCAAAGATAAACAAAAGTATTGTGTCATGCATGTGATTATTTACAAATGATATAAATTGTTAACCTAATGCAATTGTTAAGTATTTTATTTATTTTTATGCTTTTGTTAATATTATATAAACAAAAGAGTTTCTAAAAGAAAGAAATATTTTAACTTAAAAAAATCTATGGTTTATGTATTTTTGTTAATGTTTTATATACAAGAAATTTATTTAACTCAAAACTATATTTTTATGTATAAAAGGTATTTAAGAGAATTTTGTACAAAAAAGAAAGTTAATGCATTATTTTTATTTGACAAAATAAGTTATGTTATATAAGAAAAAAAATAAAAAAGGGGGGGGGGGGGGGGGTGTAAGGCGTCAGAAGGTTGGGCTTAGGGGTTAATGGGGCAGAGGCCCACAACGCGTTGGATAATTTTTGCTTAGGGTTCACATTTGTTGGCTTCAGAGTTAGGGTTACACAGTTTGAGGAGCGGCGCCGTTCTCCAACTTCTTCATCGTCTTCTTCGTTCTCAACCAAACGTGAGCTTCTGACTAACTCCTTCCATGCCTGGCCACTGGACGCCACCTCCAACTCCCCCTTCTCATGGTTTGCTCAAGGCGATGATTCAAAAAAAAAGGGTAACGATTTCGTTTTATCGCGTTTTAAGGTTCTGGATTCATGCATGTTTTTACATATTCTGATCTTTTGTATTATTTGTTTCTATGAGGTGTAAAAAGGAAGAGGACGATACCTTTAGCGTTTTTGCTTTGGGAGGAGGCGGAGGATATGGACCGGAGGCGTTCCCCGGTGGCCAAGGCGTGGGAGCTTCGTGATGAGGCTGGCTTCCTGGTACCTGTATCTTGTTCTTTTGGTTTTATGATGAACGTTGTAGTCTGAAAACCCTAGGGCATCTGTTTCTGAAACTTCTTTTCTTCTTCTGATTGCTTGCCCGTTTCTGAGTTTGATGATGTTGTTGTTGTTTTTGCCTCAGTATTTTTTTTGCTTCTGAGTTGCTTTCTGGCTTGTTGATATTGAAATGTTGATGTTGTTCTGATGACTGTATGCTTGTTTCACTTCTGATTTTTTTTCTCTCTTTGGATCTTGGTGAGCTTTCAATGATGAGTTGTTTGAATCTGAGATCGTTGTTGGATATTGTTGTTTAGCCTATGATGAACATATTCTGAGGCATTCATTTCTGTTGTTTGGATATTTGGATGGATTTGCTTGAGTTTGGATTTGAGTTGGTTCAGGTTTATGGGCTATGTGGTTACAGGCAGGCTTATTGTGCAGTTTGTTCAGGTTTGAGGCAGGCTTGAATGCTGTAACAGGTTTTTTAGGCTTGCTTCTACCAGTTTTGCTTTGGCTTCAAGGTAGTTTGAAGCTTGTTCTTATTCAGGTTTCAGGGCTTTGGCTTGGAGGAAAACAGGCCTGTTGATATTTTGGTTGTTTTGGAATTTTGATGCAGGTTGAATGTTTTATGCAGGCTGATGGTTGTTCAGGCTTCAGGGCTTTGGCTTGAAGCAGGATTGAGCAACTTGACAGGTTTGAGGTTTGTGTTATGTAACAGGCAGGCTGTTTGTAACTTGTTTGTTTTTGAGAGGCTTGGCCCTTAGGCTATGCAGGATGCTTGGAAGCAGGCTTGGAGGGTTTATACAGATTTGAGCTTTTGCTTTCTTGAAGGCTTATTGTGGTTACAGGCAGGATGTTACAGTTTGAAGCTTAGCAGGTTTGAGAGCTTGTTTTGAAGTTACAGGCTTGAGAGCTTGTGTTATATTTTTATTTATGTTTTTCTGCCCCCCTTTGAACTGTTCTGATACTCTTTGTTTTATATCTCTTTGTCTTAAGCCTAAAAATTGTAAGCCTCTACTTTTCTCTCTTTTCTCTCTCTCCAGAAAAGTATATTTTATTACTTAAACTGTACTTTCTGTTCTGAAAAGGTGTGGCTGGAAAATGATGAAGAGATTTGAAACATTGCTTGCATTTTGTCTTTCCTCTGCATACTTCCAGATTTTCTGCATTGCTTTTGCTAGCTTGTAGGCAGCTCTGTTGACAGCTATTGGACAGTTTGACAGCTTCTTTGTGATTTAGTTTGCTTAGTTTGAAACTTGTTCAGCTTAGTTTGTCACTTGTGACTTGGTTTACTTGTTTGATAGTGCAATTCAGTTTGGATTTATGCAGCTTGTTTGGCATTTCAGTTTGCACTTTGCAATTTTGAATTTATGCAACTTTGTGCATTTTGCAAAATAATTCATATGCTTGTAAAATAATTTTTCTTTACTCTTTGTGAACCAAGGAGAGAGTCTTCTTGTGATTTGCAAAGAGGGTGAGAAAATATGATGAAAATCAAAACAATCTGATTCCGGCCAACCACCTTTAATGATGAATTTTTTGATTAACTGTCTGAAAATGCCTTTAATTCATCTGTACTGACTTCTTTCTTCTCTTTTTGCAGGTAACTATCAGTTGAGCAAAGGATGCAACAGTAGAAGATGAAGACTTCAAGAAAATTAGGATATAGTTTTATTTTATTTTAATCATTTGTAATAAACATTATTATAAATACTGTAAATAAAATTACTGTATTTAAATAACACTTTTACCAATAATTAAAAATAAATAAAAGTCTTTTTGTCAGATAATTCTCTGTTTCACTGTCTATTTAATTATTTAAGTTTCTTGAATTAAAATAAATGGAAGTATATCCCAATTATTCTAACTTAGAAATTATAAATAATCAATAAACGTCCGGCGTTCCAAATAACCAAAAGCATTGCACAGATAAACAAGCAAACGTCCATACGCTTTTCACTTCAACACTTCAAACTCTCAATCAGAAGCCTCAACTGCTATCCCATATGCTTAGGTTTTGAGAAACAAACTGAAATCTTGAACAGGCGTCAAAGCAGTGTGACATCCAATTAAGACACTGTGGATTCAAATTCTTCTGAAAATGCGCGTGCAAACCCTAATTGTGGATTTATTGTCAAAGAAGCGTCTGCTTGATCAAACCCTGAGCCAAACTCAACCAAATCACTAAAAACCCTAATAATCTGCTTGGACTGATTCAAAAGTTAATGGAAACCCTAATTTTATTTGACTGATAAGAAAAGTCTGTTTGACCAATTCTTAAACCAATTTGAAAAATCAGGGAAAACCTGAAGCTGTGATTTTCTTGTGAAAAAAGGGAGGGAAAATTTTGGGGTACAACAGTTGCCCCTGTTCAATCTTCTTGAACCTGAAGAGTTAGATTGGCAAGTTTGTCGTTCGTGACTCGAAGGTAAAAGGAGATTGGACACTAGAGTGCCCAAAAAATTTGCACTCGTCAAAGCGTAGTTTGAGGGAATGGGCTTAAAGATGCCATTTGGAGATGGGCTTAAAGATGCCATCTGGAGATGTGACAGAATCTTGTCGGGGGATGGGCTTAGAGATGCCATCTGGAAATTGTTGGTAGGAGGATGGGCTTATAGATGCCATCTGGAGGTGATTGTATCTTGTTGGAGATGGGCTTGTAGATGCCATCCAAGAATGTTTGTTGAACTGTATGTCGTTGGTGAGTGGGTGAGTATCAGAAAGGTATCCATGTTTGGAACATCTCTGAACTGGGGATCTGAATAGGCAATGAATTGACATCCAATGTTTGGAATCATCCGTAAACTGTTTTCAGTAGTTGCATCTGAACAAGCGATAGATTAACATCCGTATCTGGAGAACCCGTAAACTATTTTCAGAAGTCTTGAAGTTGAATAAACATGAGTTGGTCGAGTAGATATTTGTCCTGTCTGGTTTCAGGTGTTAATCTTTGACCTGAGAAAGAAAGATAGTTTTCCTGGCTTGTTACAGGTGTTGATCTTCAATCCCTCGTCCACAGATGGTTTTCCTGGCTTGCTACAGGTATTGATCTGGAACTTGAAAAGGTTGATGGTAGCCACCTGTTGATTGACCTTTTTCTGGAAAAGGTAAAACATTAGTTGTCTGCAATGTTATGATGTATGAAATGCATAATGTAATATATGTGTTTATGATGTATGAATGTAATGAATGCGCATGTAAGCTGAGTAGATGTCTTGCTGAGGATAGATGAATCCTGGATAGCTGGAGATAATAGAATCTTGATTGCTGCCGGGGAAAGTGAATCTTTGACTGCTGCAGGGGATTGCAAGAATCTTTTGATTGCTGCAGGATGATCTGGAATCTTGAAAAGGCTGGTCGGTGAGATAGTTGTCCTGGCTGGTTTCAGGTATTAATCTCTGACCTGAGAAAGAAAGATAGTTTTCCTGGCTCGTTTCAGGTATTACTCTTCAATCTCTTCATGTAGATAATTTCCTGGCTGGTTACAGGTATTGTGATGTCGGAGATGGGCTTAAAGATGCCATCCAGAAATGATTGTTGAATTGTTTGAGCTGGTCGAGTAGATAGTTGTCCTGGCTGGTTTCAGGTGTTAATCTCTGACCTGAGAAAGAAAGATAGTTTTCCTGGCTTGCTACAGGTATTAATCTTCAATCTCTTCATGTAGATGGTTTTCCTGGCTGGTTTCAGGTATTAATCTACAATCAGTCGTCCACAGATAGTTTTCCTGGCTGGTTTCAGGTATTAATCCGGAACTTGAAAAGGTTGGTCAAGGAGATACTGTCCTGGCTGGTTTCAGGTATTGATCTCTGACCTGAGAAAGAAAGGCTTCCTGGCTTGTTTCAGGTATTACTCTTCAATCTCTTCATGTAGATAATTTCCTGGCTTGCTACAGGTATTAATCCACAATCAGTCGTCCACAGATATTTTCCTGGCTTGCTACAGGTATTAATCTGGAACTTGAGAAAGGTTGGTCAAGGAGATACTGTCCTGGCTGGTTTCAGGTATTGATCTCTGACCTGAGAAAGAAAGATAGTTTTCCTGGCTCGTTTCAGGTATTACTCTTCAATATCTTCATGTAGATAATTTTCTGGCTTGCTACAGGTATTAATCCATAATCAGTCGTCCACAGATATTTTCCTAGCTTGCTACAGGTATTAATCTGGAACTTGAGAAAGGTTGGTCAAGGAGATACTGTCCTGGCTGGTTTCAGGTATTGATATCTGACCTGAGAAAGAAAGATAGTTTTCCTGAATCGTTTCAGGTATTACTCTTCAATCTCTTCATGTAGATAATTTCCTGGCTTGCTACGGGTATTAATCCATAATCAGTCGTCCACATATATTTTCCTGGCTTGCTACAGGTATTAATCTGGAACTTGAGAAAGGTTGGTCAAGGAGATACTGTCCTGGCTGGTTTCAGGTATTGATCTCTGACCTGAGAAAGAAAGATTGTTTTCCTGGCTCGTTTCAGGTATTACTCTTCAATCTCTTCATGTAGATAATTTCCTGGCTTGCTACAGGTATTAATCCACAATCAGTCGTCCACAGATATTTTCCTGGCTTGCTACAGGTATTAATCCGGAACTTGAGAAAGGTTGGTCAAGGAGATACTGTCCTGGCTGGTTTCAGGTATTGATCTCTGACCTGAGAAAGAAAGGCTTCCTGGCTTGTTTCAAGTATTACTCTTCAATCTCTTCATGTAGATAATTTATTGGCTTGCTACAGGTATTAATCCATAATCAGTCGTCTACAGATATTTTCTTGGCTTGCTACAGGTATTAATCCGGAACTTGAGAAAGGTTGGTCAAGGAGATACTGTCCTGGCTGGTTTCAGGTATTGATCTCTGATCTGAGAAAGAAAGGCTGCCTGGCTTGTTTCAGGTATTACTCTTCAATCTCTTCATGTAGATAATTTCCTGGCTTACTACAAGTATTAATCCACAATCAGTCGTCCACAGATATTTTCCTGGCTTGCTACAGGTATTAATCTGGAACTTGAGAAAGGTTACAGAATGGAACCCGTGTCTGGAGCATATCTGGACCGTATCTTCCAACAGGTGATGAAGGAATTTTTGATGATGACCGCAACTTCCAGCAGGTGATGAAGGAAATTTTTGAACGCTCTTGAAACTTGAAATGTAATTTTTTTTGGAAAATAAATCCTTGACAAATGTTGGGGAAATAAACCCATGACTGTTGGTCTGTTAGAGAGGTGATGAACTCCTCGAGGATACTTGAATTTCTTTTCAGAAAGATTTCAAAGGGGTTTCATCACTGCCCCTAGTATCAGATGCTTGTGATATTTCCAGGACACTTGGACTGTTCGTAACCCTTTGATGAGATTGACTTTTAAATGCCCCAAGTGATGGTGACGGAGACTTGCCCCAGGTTAATCTGTAATTGAGAGATTTGTTGAAATCTTGACTGGACTGCCCCAGGTTCATTGAACTTTGATAGATCTGTTGAAATCTTGACTGCACTGCCCCAGGTTAACTGAACTTTGAAAGATCTGTTGAAACCTTGACTGGACTTCCCCAGATGTGCTGGATAGTGACATGTCATACCCCCCTTGTTGATAGGAGATTTGTCAATGGAAGTGTCATCCCTTTTGAAGTGATTTTTCTCACTGAGAGAGCTTTCGTTCATCGGATATTCATTGTGTGAATTTCTCCGCTGTCAAACAAATAGCCAAATGCAAACAGTGATATTCAAGTAATGCAAAGTTTATGTCTGTCTCGAAGTTTTGAAAAATGGGTTTTTTAGCAGAAAACTTTTTATAAGACAAATTCAACACAAGATTGAGGGCAAAGCCTTACAGGAGTCAGGATACCTTTTGTAACAGTATGCTTTCGAACTAACCCATGCTTCAATTAGGACTTTTGAAGGGTAGTAACGTGGCTTGGTTCACGGTTTAAGAAACAAAGGATAAAGGCTCAAAGTATATTTGTACCCACCCGCTCTTCGTGATGTTCTTCAACCCTAAACTCAGTTAATTGTGCGTCAAACTCTATTCGAATTTGGAATGACTTTTTTTGGTGATGGTTCACACAAGTTGAATTTTAGAGGGCAGTCATTTTTGCAACATTTTTCATGTTGTTGAGGATTTGTACTGACCTCGTTCTTTTGATCTGTTATCCCTAACTTTTGCCTGACTGTTCCTGTTTTCGAGATTACAGTCAGCGGGATGCCCCAACTTTCTTAAGCCTCCTTTATAGGTTTTGGCTCAGTGGGCTTTTCTCTTTTGAGAGATTGACTGTGTTGTACCCCAAAATTTGCCCTCCCATATTCTTCAAGAAATTGCCAGGTCAAGCCTCAAAATCTCCCCAAGGGTTGCACAGTGTAAGAGCCTCCTAAGCAGTCAAAATTAGGGTTTTGGTTCTGATCAAGAAAATGAAGTTTCCAAAGGTCCAATCAAGTCTCACATGCCTATAAACATGGTCAAGCATCCTCATACAAAGTTTCAAGACTTTCAGCACAAGATTGCACAGTCAAAAACCCTAATTGCACCACAGTCAACTGTAGGGGCAAAATGGTCATTTGGCAGCCAAAAGTTCAAATTTTTGGTCAACATCTCATTTTGAAGCCACAAACATCATTTGATCATGATTCTCAAAGCTTGGCTCAAAAATCATCAAGATGCAAAAGTTTCCTTATTTGGACAGTTGAAAAAGTCAACTGTAAATTGACCAGGGCATAACTTTCACATGGATTATCAGAAAAATTCCATCCAAAGCTCATTTTGAAGAGAAAGAAATTTCCTACAACTCATCTTCATACTTCAAGTCCAATAAATTCTCTCACAAAAAGTTATCAATTTCAACATTATAGGTCATTTTCAAAAGTCAACAAAAAGGGAATTTAAGTCAAAGGCCATAACTTGAGATTGGTAAATCAAAATGACATGGGACCAAAGACATTGGTTAGAGGACTCAAAGACCTTTCCAAAATGTCCAAGAACATGAGCAAAGCTTAAAAATTGAGCAAGTTATGCCTTGTGGAAGTTGGGAAATTTTTGGATATTTTGAAAAGTCAACATTGATTCAAATGACCTAAAATTGTTAATGGGCCTATTTTTCTTCCATAATTCATTATCCAAGGCATGTGCACGACCATTAGGCCCAAAGGGAAGTTTTTCTCCATTTTTATTTATTTATTTGGATTTTTTATTATTAATAATTCATTTAATTAAATAAAATACATGAAAAATACAAAACTAATGAAATCAAATCTCTTTGTGCAGAAAATACTCTCATTGGACATTCAAGATTCGTGCATGATCATTTTTGGAAAGTTTTGGCATGATTTGGTATCAAATGGCATGAAAAAGATTGGAAAAACTAATGCTTGAAAATCAAATATTGAACAATCAAATCTTGGATTCTTTTGGTCAGATTTTTGACCTAATTCACTCATACTTATACAAAGAACACAAACCTAATGGAAAGAACCACTAAGTTGCGCAAGAACCCCATTATCAAACTCAAGCTTTTTTGCAAAAAATTCCAATTCTGAAAACTTATTTGCAGGTCGTTTCAAGCCACAAAACTCCTTCCATTGCATTCCTAGGACATTAAGCAACCTTCCTGGATCAAAAGCATCAATCCTAACCCTTTGAATCACCGTACAGAAGCCAACTTTTCTCACCTTTTTTTTCATAATCGTGCATCTCAATTCATGCGCATTTAGCACTTTTTAATGTTTGATTCATATTCCTTGTTTGATTCTAATGCTAACCATGTGATTTAATTGTGTTTTTGAGTGTTGTACACGATTCCACCATTGTCATCGTTTAGGGTTCTTCAAGCTGAAATTTGGGGCTTTCTGTTCAAAGAAAAATTGAGACTCGAGACCTGGACCGTTCGACTCAGTACTCTTAGACGAAAACAATGGCATACTCGCGCCTAATTTATGAGGCCACATGGCCTAATCGTTATTTTCTGTAATGGTGTCTTAGGGAACGGGTTAAAACCGTTGCGTATTGTTTTTATGTTTCAGGAAATAAATCAACGAGGAAGAAGAAGACCCTGTGGCATTATCTGAGTGGCTGATTTAAAAATTCGCGCCAAATTACCCACTAACACGCGTTTTATTTTATATTGTTTATTGGTTATTTCATAAACAACATGCGCTCACAGCTCCATTGGCCAAAAGACACACTGGTAACCCCTAGGACCTGGGTTCGAGCCCCAGGTCCTCACCCCCTTTCACGTTATTTTTCATATGGTGTTCATGTGCAGTTTCAGCGTTAGGACGTACCATGCGCTTCTCAATCCAGCTGCCCACGGGTCCAATGGAGATGATCAAACGGCCATAATCTGAAGCGTACCATAAGCCTGAGTCAACACCCCATACGCTGGCCAATGAAAGTCAATCAGGCTTGAAGGTTGATGGGCTCAAATTGCTGGGCTATACCTCCTATTTGGGGTCTGAACCCCCTAGGTTTGCAAACCTTCTTTACTTTCTTTATTTTTATAATTTTTATTTTCTTTAATTATTGTTTGTTTAATTAATTTAATGTTTTCATAAAATACAAAAAAAAACCATAAAAAATCAGAAAAGATGAAAAATTAAATATATTTTATTTAACTAGTATTTTTTTAAATAAAGTCCATTAATTAATTTTAGTTTTAATTTAGGGTTTAATTGTAATGTTTTCATAATAAAAATCTAAAAAATATAGAATTAGGATTTCTGATAATTTTATTCCTTTTTTTATTTTTCTTCCATAATAATTGAAATATTAAATATTTATTTTGTAATTAAATTGCATGTAAATTAATTAGGGTTAATTTTAGGTCAAATTTAATCTTTTCTTAACAAATAAAAATTGTAGAATTAGGTTTAATTTTAATTAATTCTTTTTCATTAAAATTCTAAAATACTAAAAAATACCAAAAACATTTCCTTTTTTTTAATCTTAATTAATTCATCGTTTAATTTAATTTTGCAAAAAAAGGGTCCAACGCCCTCGTTTCGATTTAATTCGCATATTTATCTTTATTCTTTTTAATATTTATGTATCTCTCCCAAGGCCTTGTAATTAATTCCTCGCACCTTATTTTCTTTTAATTCTTTATTTTTCTGTCAAATCGGGTTCGAGAAATTTTGGCGATGTGGACCCGCGCCTTTTGTAATAGCTTAGAATCTTTTACTTCTCGCACTTTTTAACTGTTAAATCAAGGCATGAAAGAATGTATGAACAAAAATAAAAACAAGTGTAGAACACCAATAACATGACAAGATAAATACAAATGAAAACGACACACAAATCACACACCACCCCTAGGGTACGCCTCACTGTTGCCTTGCCCTTCGAAAGGTGGTCGTCGAGTAGAGGATGTCTTAGTAAGTCCTCATGATCCGAGAACCTGGCATGAGGGTAGCTTCTAAGGTGTCTTCCCATTTCTCTGGTGATCACCATGTCCCGAACCTCGAATTGACCCGAACACCTCCAACGGTGGTGCTACCTACCTCTCAATGGTGGGATGGCACTACTTTAAAGGACATCTACACAGACGAATTCATTAGGGTAGGTAGGTTCTCGTAGATACTTGCTCTAAATTTCAAAACAAATTCAAAAATACTTTTCACACCAACACCTTTTCAAAAAGCTTTCGAAAGCATTTTTTCAAACACTCTTGAGGACCGATACAAGAGTCGAACTGGAATTTTCAAAGAAACTTTTTTAAAACTCACAGTTGAAAAGCAAACAAACCATTTTGAAAACACAAATGAGCAAGTATCTAAGAGCCCATGGATAACCATGGATAGAAAGGGTGCTAACACCTTCCCTTTTTATAACCTACCTCCCGAACCGAGAGCAATCTCTTTAAGGAATTTTTCTGTGCTTTTGTCCTTTCCATTTGGAGAAAATAAAAGACGGTGGCGACTCTTGCTTCCGCGACATTTCGCGAACCAGCGTTAAACAGTCAGTTCCAGATCCACCGATCACAGAACTGGCGACTTTGCTGGGGACTATCATATAAAGTGAGGTGTACCTTAGGACTAAGATCACTTGTGTTTTCAATTGCTTTCCTTGTTTGCTTTAAATTGTGGGACTGTCTTGGGAGTTCTATAGATCCTAACCTGGATCTGGGGATACCCTGTTTAGGTAGCATAAGCTGTGAGGGACCTGTCCGGCGTATACCGACATGGGTGAAGCAGTGGCTACGTTGGTGTGGCGCCTTGGTCTGTACCGATATCCCTCGTGTTGAAACGGGGAGAATATGGGTCTTCCAAGGAGTCATTAAGCACCAACAGACCTTAGAACCTTAAATGACACAACTTGGCCATTAGAACAGTAGCAGTATGCTACGCCCATTGAGGCTAAACTCTCGTGATGGTTCTGGCCCCAAGAAAAGATTGCGATGCTGGAGTTATGACCGATTGAGGGTAGTCAATGATATTGGGATCCTCTAAGAACCCGGTTACTTTTGATTAGGACAGGTATGAACCAACAAACTGAAAGAGGGTACTACCCATACCTCATGCTGGCCTAAACTCTAAGGGCTTTCTCTTGTGTGACTTGTGTGCCTTCGTACTTGACTGCTTGCATGCTTTGTCTGACACATGAACTACTTGCAGGTTTTGTTTTAATCCTTAATTGGGACACATGACAGGGCTTACTAAGTTTCTTGCAGGTTTTGTTTATAGTCCTTAATTAGGACTCATAACGGAGTGTATTGAGTTTCTTGCAGGTTTTGTTTATAGTCCTTAATTAGGGCTTATAACAGAATGTACTGAGTTTCTTGCAGACTAGTTTTTTTGCAGGTTTTGTTTATGTCCTTAATTGGGACTCATAACAGGGTTTACTCACATTACCCCATGCATACCATAACATCATACCATTGCATACATCCTAACTCATTTCAAGGATCTCAAGGGCTTGTGATGCAGGTCATGATGAATCAAACATCTAGCAAGGGGAAAAGAAGATTTATTTTCCTCTAGCCAAAGTTGTCAGAGGCTATGACCCACTTGATATGGTGAGCTCTGACTCCTGAAGAAGGCCCCCTAACCAAGGTTGTTTGGAAATCAAAACCAGACGTGATGATTAAAGTCAGGGGCTATGACCCACTTGATATGGTGAGCCTTTGACCCTTGGAAGAAAGACTCTCAGCAAATATGAAGTTCTTTCAATCAAGCTACCGAATCCAAATGCTAACAACTTTTCTTGTTTACCCTGCGAGGTCCTTGAAAACATTACATGCATGTCATACATATCATTGCATAACAGGTACCCTTGTTGCAGGTCACTTACCCTTCTCGCTGTTTATTTCAGCCATGGCTTCCCAACAAGATAACCAGGACCTTCTTGCTCAAGAGACTCGGTTTGGGGAAATCCTCCTGAATCTATCCAAAGGGCAGGAAGAGCTAAGGACACTTCTCATGGAGACCTTTGTCAGGAACAGTGCTGAGGATGAAAGGCTGAAACACCTACAAGCTGAGGTGGATGCATTGAATGTCCAGATGCTGGGGCAGGTGACTGCCATTCAAGGGTTAGCTCAAAGACAAGATGAGCTCTAGTTTCTCGTCAACCAACTGCTTCGGGGTAACCAACTGGGGCAAAAGTCTAAGGGTAAAAATCCAGTCATCGTTCAACCACCTTTGAGACAAGGAGGTAAGGGGAGAGCTCCTCAAATGGCTCCAGTGTCACAAATTCAACATCACAACCAACAAAAGAGCAAGAGAAGGCAGTTCACTCGGCTCAGCATGACCTTATCCCAGATATTACCACAGTTGCTGGAGACCAAGCTGGTAACTCTAAAAGAAGCTCCGAAGAGCCAAAATACAACGTCACTGAAGTATAACCCCAACGGCCGCTGCGCTTATCACTCTGACAGCCCGGGGCATACTACAGATGATTGTTGGAGCTTGAAAAATAAGATCCAAGACATGATCGACGCTGGAGAGATTCAGTTTAAAGTATCCCAGACTCCCCACGTGATCACTGCTCCCTTGCCAAAACATGGCTAGGATTGAGAAATTTTTGTTCATTCGAATGTTCAAGTTGCAATTCTCTTTTGTTCAAACATTTGTTCATTGTTAAACATTGTTATTTCATTAATGCATCGCATATGTCCGTTTTGAAGCAATATATTCGTATTCACTATACGCAAATTATTTTCATATTTTTTCTGATGATCAACTCTCAATTAATAATTATAAGCCTCTTGAGGGAGGATGACGAAAACGATACCATAATCTACAGTATGCTTTTGAACAGACCCCGCTGATGAGGTACAGGCATTGTTTCAAATCCTAAACACTGGAGTTATAAGGAAGATAATCCCTCGTCAACCCCGCTGAGCCAAAGAAGTAGGAGTTTTTCTTTTCGAAATTTAAAACCCTTTATCATAACCTGGGGCAGGGTAGTTCTCTCAGTTGATCCAAGTACATAACAAATGGCACCAAAGAGGTCCTCACAAAAAAAAAAGAAGACAGTGATGGTTCCGAATAATCAAGAAGGACAGGCAGTCATTATATCTCTCAAAATAAAAAAGCCCATTAAGTCAAAACCCATGAAGGAGACTTACAAAACTGGGGCATCCCGCTGACTGTAATTCCAAAAAGGAAACAGCTCAGGCGAAAAATAGGGATAACGAAATAAAAAAGAAAGAGGTCCTGCAAACCCTCAACAAAAAAAGGAAATGACTGCCTAGTCAAAATATACTGTCAATATCCGAACCATCGCTGGTATATCAAAGCAAAGACTCAACCAAGGTCTAACGTATCATCAACTGAGTTTAGGTTTGAAGAACATCACGGAGAGCGGGTGGGTACAAATAATTTGAGCCTTTATCCTTTGTTTCTTAAACCGTGAACCAGGCCACGCTACAACCCTTAAAAGTCCTAGCTGAAGCATGGGTTAGTTCGAAAGCGTACTGTTACCAAAGGTATCCTGACTCCTTAAGGCTCGTGATAAACTAATGAGTTGACATCACGTTTTACAAACATTCACTTGCTTTATGAAAAAGAATGCATTTTCAAAATCTTCAAGACAGACATAGGCTTTGCATTTTTAACATAACTTTGTTTGCATATGACTTTTTGTTTGAACAGCATAGAAGTTCGCACGACGAATGCCTAATGAACAGAAGTACCTCCAATCAAGGGGCAGACATGACCATGGTCCATTATCTGGGGCAGTCCAATCAAGATTCGGAGAATCTCTCAAAGGCCAAATAGCCTGGGGCAAATCTTCGCCTGAGTCACTTGGGGCATTTCAACAGCGAATCTTGCCTGATCAAACACTCTCTGGTGGCATGACAAAACACTCCTAACAGGGGCAACTCCCTACATTCTGAGAACGGACATAGTCGAAAAGATACTACGCAAAATCAAAGACCCGCTAGGTCGACGTACCTAGGCAAAAATAAGGGTTTCCCGGCGAACCAAAAGGGTTCGGGCAAAATGAAGGGATGAAATGAAAAAAATCCGTACACCCGGCAAGTCGAAAACCTGAAAAGGCGGCTTGGGCAAAAATGGGTATCCCGGTGGACTAAAAACCCGAAAGGGCGGTCCAGGCAAAAATTAGGGATTAAAGCGTACGACTATGTCCCGGCATCTTGTCACTTGCCTACCAGAAGAAGGTTTGTCCATCAACCACTATCAGCGCCTCATAGGTCTTCCTCTCCCACATCAGAAACAGGGGCAATAAAGAGCTGTCTAAGCAATCTGATTGTTCGGTCCTCCAGGGTATCAAGGTAGGTCCAGCTGAAAAACATAACCGATATATCTCAATTCCCCAGAGAGTGAACCATCAAGTCAGTACACTCTCCCCAAGCTATATTATCAAACCTTAAGGAAGTTGGGTATCCTCCCGCAGATCTCAACATTCCCCAGCAACGTACGGACATTTTAACAAGCATCCCCGGCAATTTCGGTCTAAGATTGTTCCCCGGCGGCGTACCAATATTCAAAGGAATCACTTCCCCCGTAGTTCAAAACTTCCCCAAGAGAGTCCAATCCAGCTCCCCCAGGAAAGTTGGAATCCATCTCCCTAAGCAGTAAGCTTATCCCCAGTAGATTCTGGAAGCTTATCCTCACAGAGCACGAACGCGTCGCCCGGCTTTATTCAAAGAGTTATTTCCCTACCAGGATATAACTGGGTTATCCTCAGCCAAAAGCCACGGAAAGAGCGTCCTCGACGAAGTCTTTCTTATCCCCAGCGAAGTCTATTGGCACTTCCAACACAGCAAAGATATCCCCAGCAAATTATTATCAACAACTCAGCAAAGTACCTCTCTCCCCACAGAGTATTACTCCCCAGCAAGATTACTAGAGTACTTTTCTCCTCGCAGAGTATTCCATTCGCCAAGTTTATTCCCCAACGGAGTTATCTTCTCCTGCCGGTATTCTTGCAACTATCATCCCCAACGGAAGCGAAATCTATTTTCCAACATCAGCTCAGGAGTGACTTCCCGGCACCCGTCAAGGATTTACTTTCCTAGACGAAAGCATACATTCCTAAACATCACATACATCATTATAGCATGCATAGACGCATCATATCTTACAAATCTCGTTTATGTTGAGAACATCATCGCTTGATCCATATCATGCATTGCATATGACTGACCTTTACCTTTCAGGAAAGATTCAGTTAAATTCTCAATCATATTTCAAGACCTAGACCGATTCAGTTAATCAACTCCAAAGATTTCTTATCCAGTCCAAGGCCTTCTCTAGTCCAGCTAAATCGACCCCAAACAGATTTTTCTGATGAAGACTCAGTAGAAGTTATCAGGTTTTTCTCAAACGTCCGCTTTTGAGATTATAATTTCCTATAGTTCTCTCCCCAACGGTGCGGAGATGATAATTCCATTCCAGATTTTTCTCAAACGTCCGCTTTTGAGATTATAATTTCCTATAGTTCTCTCCCCAACGGTGCGGAGATGATAATTCCATTCCAGGTTTTTCTCAAATGTCCGCTTTTGAGATTATAATTTCCTATGGTTCTCTCCCCAATGTTGTGGAGATGATAATTCCATTTCAGGTTTTTCTCAAACGTCCGCTTTTGAGATTATAATTTCCTATGGTTCTCTCCCCAATGTTGTGGAGATGATAATTCCATAAAAGGTTTTTCTCAAACGTCCGCTTTTGAGATTATAATTTCCTATGGTTCTCTCCCCAATGTTGTGGAGATGATAATTCCATCCCAGGTTTTTCTCAAACGTCCACTTTTGAGATTATAATTTCCTATGGTTCTCTCCCCAATGTTGTGGAGATGATAATTCCATCCCAGGTTTTTCTCAAACGTCCGCTTTTGAGATTATAATTTCCTTTGGTTCTCTCCCCAATGTTGTGGAGATGATAATTCCATCCCAGGTTTTTCTCAAACGTCCGCTTTTGAGATTATAATTTCCTATGGTTCTCTCCCCAATGTTGTGGAGATGATAATTCCAACCCAGGTTTTTCTCAAACGTCCGCTTTTGAGATTATAATTTCCTATGGTTCTCTCCCAAACGGTGTGGAGATGATAATTCCATCCCAGGTTTTTCTCAAACTCCAGCTTTTGAGATTATAATTTCCTATGGTTCTCTCCCCAACAGTGTGGAGATGATAATTCCATTCCAGGTTTTTCTCAAACGTCCGCTTTTGAGATTAAGTCACCCAAGGTTCTCTCACCGTTCCTGTTGAGGTAGTAACTATCCCCGGCTCATTCATCACCTTCTGAAGATCCAGATTTAGCTCCTGTAACCAGTCAGGACACATCTATACCAAGCATCTGAAAACCAGCTCCTGCAACATGTCAGGTACTCTTTTTTTCTTTTGCAGGTACGCAGGTTCTCGCTAAGGAATCTCTTATGCGATCAACATCCAGATGGCATCTATAAGCCCATCATCCTATTCATCAATCTCTAAATGGCATCTATAAGCCCATTTCCATCACACTGCTACTATGTGAGCGCAAATTTCTGGGCACTCTAGTGTTCAATCATCTTCCACCCTCGGATTACGAAAGGCATGTCAGCCAATCTGCATCCTCAGGTCTAAGAAGATTGAACAGGGGCAACTGTTGTACCCCAAAATTTGCCCTCCCATATTCTTCAAGAAATTGCCAGGTCAAGCCTCAAAATCTCCCCAAGGGTTGCACAGTGTAAGAGCCTCCTAAGCAGTCAAAATTAGGGTTTTGGTTCTGATCAAGAAAATGAAGTTTCCAAAGGTCCAATCAAGTCCCACATGCCTATAAACATGGTCAAGCATCCTCATACAAAGTTTCAAGACTTTCAGCACAAGATTGCACAGTCAAAAACCCTAATTGCACCACAGTCAACTGTAGGGGCAAAATGGTCATTTGGCAGCCAAAAGTTCAAATTTTTGGTCAACATCTCATTTTGAAGCCACAAACATCATTTGATCATGATTCTCAAAGCTTGGCTCAAAAATCATCAAGATGCAAAAGTTTCCTTATTTGGACAGTTGAAAAAGTCAACTGTAAATTGACCAGGGCATAACTTTCACATGGATTATCAGAAAAATTCCATCCAAAGCTCATTTTGAAGAGAAAGACATTTCCTACAACTCATCTTCATACTTAAAGTCCAATACATTCTCTCACAAAAAGTTATCAATTTCAACATTATAGGTCATTTTCAAAAGTCAACAAAAAGGGAATTTAAGTCAAAGGCCATAACTTGAGATTGGTAAATCAAAATGACATGGGACCAAAGCCATTGGTTAGAGGACTCAAAGACCTTTCCAAAATGTCCAAGAACATGAGCAAAGCTTAAAAATTGAGCAAGTTATGCCTTGTGGAAGTTGGGAAATTTTTGGATATTTTGAAAAGTCAACATTGATTCAAATGACCTAAAATTGTTAATGGGCCTATTTTTCTTCCATAATTCATTATCCAAGGCATGTGCACGACCATTAGGCCCAAAGGGAAGTTTTTCTCCATTTTTATTTATTTATTTGGATTTTTTATTATTAATAATTCATTTAATTAAATAAAATACATGAAAAATACAAAACTAATGAAATCAAATCTCTTTGTGCAGAAAATACTCTCATTGGACATTCAAGATTCGTGCATGATCATTTTTGGAAAGTTTTGGCATGATTTGGTATCAAATGGCATGAAAAATATTGGAAAAACTAATGCTTGAAAATCAAATATTGAACAATCAAATCTTGGATTCTTTTGGTCAGATTTTTGACCTAATTCACTCATACTTATACAAAGAACACAAACCTAATGGAAAGAACCACTAAGCTGCGCAAGAACCCCATTATCAAACTCAAGCTTTTTTGCAAAAAATTCCAATTCTGAAAACTTATTTGCAGGTCGTTTCAAGCCACAAAACTCCTTCCATTGCATTCCTAGGACATTAAGCAACCTTCCTGGATCAAAAGCATCAATCCTAACCCTTTGAATCACCGTACAGAAGCCAACTTTTCTCACTTTTTTTTCATAATCGTGCATCTCAATTCATGCGCATTTAGCACTTTTTAATGTTTGATTCATATTCCTTGTTTGATTCTAATGCTAACCATGTGATTTAATTGTGTTTTTGAGACTCGAGACCTGGACCGTTCGACTCAGTACTCTTAGACGAAAACAATGGCATACTCGCGCCTAATTTATGAGGCCACATGGCCTAATCGTTATTTTCTGTAATGGTGTCTTAGGGAACGGGTTAAAACCGTTGCGTATTGTTTTTATGTTTCAGGAAATAAATCAACGAGGAAGAAGAAGACCCTGTGGCATTATCTGAGTGGCTGATTTAAAAATTCGCGCCAAATTACCCACTAACACGCGTTTTATTTTATATTGTTTATTGGTTATTTCATAAACAACATGCGCTCACAGCTCCATTGGCCAAAAGACACACTGGTAACCCCTAGGACCTGGGTTCGAGCCCCAGGTCCTCACCCCCTTTCACGTTATTTTTCATATGGTGTTCATGTGCAGTTTCAGCGTTAGGACGTACCATGCGCTTCTCAATCCAGCTGCCCACGGGTCCAATGGAGATGATCAAACGGCCATAATCTGAAGCGTACCATAAGCCTGAGTCAACACCCCATACGCTGGCCAATGAAAGTCAATCAGGCTTGAAGGTTGATGGGCTCAAATTGCTGGGCTATACCTCCTATTTGGGGTCTGAACCCCCTAGGTTTGCAAACCTTCTTTACTTTCTTTATTTTTATAATTTTTATTTTCTTTTAATTATTGTTTGTTTAATTAATTTAATGTTTTCATAAAATACAAAAAAAACCATAAAAAAATCAGAAAAGATGAAAAATTAAATATATTTTATTTAACTAGTATTTTTTTAAATAAAGTCCATTAATTAATTTTAGTTTTAATTTAGGGTTTAATTGTAATGTTTTCATAATAAAAATCTAAAAAATATAGAATTAGGATTTATGATAATTTTATTCCTTTTTTTATTTTTCTTCCATAATAATTGAAATATTAAATATTTATTTTGTAATTAAATTGCATGTAAATTAATTAGGGTTAATTTTAGGTCAAATTTAATCTTTTCTTAACAAATAAAAATTGTAGAATTAGGTTTAATTTTAATTAATTCTTTTTCATTAAAATCCTAAAATACTAAAAAATACCAAAAAACATTTCCTTTTTTTTAATCTTAATTAATTCATCGTTTAATTTAATTTTGCAAAAAAAGGGTCCAACGCCCTCGTTTCGATTTAATTCGCATATTTATCTTTATTCTTTTTAATATTTATGTATCTCTCCCAAGGCCTTGTAATTAATTCCTCGCACCTTATTTTCTTTTAATTCTTTATTTTTCTGTCAAATCGGGTTCGAGAAATTTTGGCGATGTGGACCCGCGCCTTTTGTAATAGCTTAGAATCTTTTACTTCTTGCACTTTTTAACTGTTAAATCAAGGCATGAAAGAATGTATGGACAAAAATAAAAACAAGTGTAGAACACCAATAACATGACAAGATAAATACAAATGAAAACGACACACAAATTACACACCACCCCTAGGGTACGCCTCACTGTTGCCTTGCCCTTCGAAAGGTGGTCGTCGAGTAGAGGATGTCTTAGTAAGTCCTCATGATCCGGGAACCTGGCATGAGGGTAGCTTCTAAGGTGTCTTCCCATTGCTCTGGTGATCACCATGTCTCGAACCTCGAATTGACCCGAACACCTTCAACGGTGGTGCTACCTACCTCTCAATGGTGGGATGGCACTACTTTAAAGGACATCTACACAGACGAATTCCTTAGGGTAGGTAGGTTCTCGTAGATACTTGCTCTAAATTTCAAAACAAATTCAAAAATACTTTTCACACCAACACCTTTTCAAAAAGCTTTCGAAAGCATTTTTTCAAACACTCTTGAGGACCGATACAAGAGTCGAACTGGAATTTTCAAAGAAACTTTTTTAAAACTCACAGTTGAAAAGCAAACAAACCATTTTGAAAACACAAATGAGCAAGTATCTAAGAGGCCATGGATAACCATGGATAGAAAGGGTGCTAACACCTTCCCTTTCTATAACCTACCTCCCGAACCGAGAGCAATCTCTTTAAGGAATTTTTCTGTGCTTTTGTCCTTTCCATTTGGAGAAAATAAAAGACGGTGGCGACTCTTGCTTCCGCGACATTTCGCGAACCAGCGTTAAACAGTCAGTTCCAGATCCACCGATCACAGACTGCCTATGAGATAAGGAACCATCACTGTTTTTTTGATTCCAAAGGAATGTTTTTTTTTTGATGTCGTTCGTTGTATTACGAACTGAGAGTTTGCGACTTCAATGCGCATCTTTTTTTTTTGAATTAACTGAGAGACTACCCTGCCCCAGGTTTAAATCAAAGGTTTCAATTTGTTTAGAACAGAAAACTCCTACTTCTTTGGCTCGAAGGGGTTGACTAGGGATTATCTTCCTTATAACTCCAGTGTTTAGGATTTGAAAGAAATGCCTGTACATAATTAGCAAGGTCTGTTCAAAAGCATACTGTATGAGATTATGGTATTGTTTCGTCATCCTCCCTCTAAAGGCTTGTAGCTTTTTATCAAGAGTTAAATATCATAAAGAAAGCATAAGAGTAGTGAAAACGAATGGATGAATTCAAGACAAACATATGCAATGCATTAATGAAACAAAGTTTGACATCAACAGGTAATTGTTTGAATAACAAAATAAATTACAACTTGAAGATTCAGATGGAACAAAAGTCTCTCAGTTCAAGCTTTGTCATTTCAGGTGGAGAAACCCTTAACGGAAGATTTTCATCTCGCCATCTGGCATGAATCTCAGCACTCCAATGTCAATCAGATCTTGAATCTTGTTCTTCAAGGCCCAACAGTCGTCGGTGTCATGTCCCGGACTATAGGAGTGGTATACACAAAATGCATCAGGATGATAGCTAGGAGCAGAGGTATTGGGCTTCCGAATAGGATCCCTTAAAGCAGACAGATTAACCTCAATCAAGTGTTCCAGTATTAGAGATGACGGTATGTCAGTCTCAGTGAATTGTCTTCCAGACGTAGTTTGCTTACGCCGATTACCCCGTTGACGCTGATGAGGTTGTTGATGGGCTTGTGACCCTGAAGCAAGTAGAGGAGCCTTCCCCTTGTCTTATTGTCTCAAAGGGGGTTGAATGATGACTTGCTCTTCAACCTCAGATGTTTGCCCCACTTGGTTGTCCCGAAGCAGTTGGTTGACGAGAACTATGAGCTCCTCTTGTCTTTGAGCCAAGTCCTGGATGAGAGCCATCTGACTCACCAGTTCCCCCTTCAATATGGATATCTCAATTTGTAGCTCCAACTGGTCATCTCTGTCGTCCCCAGGATTTCCCACGATCATGCCCCTGGTGAGGAGCGTCTTGACCTCTTCTTGTCCCTTGGATAAG